>CM053791.1:803644788-804244788 GCA_028749045.1 Cupressus sempervirens | reverse complement strand
AAGCACTAGATGGCTAGTTCAACATACTCCAATTGCATTACCTCTTCAAATTTTATCTAGAAATGGAAATGTAACCCAAGTTTGAAGGAGCCTCCTCCAAATGCTTCTTTTAACTCCTCTCAATGCTTATATGCAAGCCACGAAGTGGCACAAACAATCAACAACTGATAGATGAGAGCCAAACTACTAATCTATCTCCCAAAACCCCAATACTCTTCCCTCAACTCTTATTTCTTTATTATTTGTGCTTGCAAGTGATAGAACGACCTTTTTAGGTCTCACTCATGCTTAACATACCCAAAAAAACCAAAAAAAACATTAATTTTTAAATTTTTTTTCCTTATCCAAATGTTGTGTGCCAGCCCAGTCATGCTGATAGGACTCGGCTCGAACTCGCTTGAGTCCAAGTCTGAGTCCTACGACAATTTTCCTCATTTTGATTGGCTGACCTTAGGACTCGACGATTGAGTCCTTGCAGGAATCGTCGAGTCCTATAACACTGATTTAAACCTCCCAAAGAATATAGGCATAATCACTTTTGTTATTTATATGTTGTTTTAATTATTACATAAGCATTACGACTCAAATTGAAATGCTCTACATTTTTTAGGTTTGGTATAGGTATAAAAAGAAATTTGTAATCCTTAGTCATATCCCCAAGTGACTAGGGGTTAATGAAATAGGAAACTCTTTTCCTTTTCCATTTGAGGCGAACAAATTTATAAGCCAAAAAAACCTCTGCTATGCATAGCTATACTTATAATATCCAATGAATCTAGGCTTAACCACTTCCATTGCTTACATGGAATTTTAATTTTCACATAAGCATTACGACTCAAATTGAAATGCTCTGCATTCAATCCAAAGTAGGTATTCTTTCTAAGTCGATCATGTTAATGTTATAATTCTGTCGGATAAATTATATTATATATATGAGATATATAAATAATATATGGCAGATATTATATATGGGATAATTTAACTTATGTGATATATATATATATAACCATAACCATTATAATATATTGAGAATATATTACTTGTATTACAACTATAACTAATGTAGGTTAATATATTAAAGAGACATGCCTCTTTATTTCATATATATATTCATTCATATAAAAACTTGGAAGACACATAAATATCTATAAGTGCTATTACAAGTTATCGATCAGATTTAATGGATCCTATCACTAACATGGTATCAAAGAAGGTGCCCCACTTGTCTGTGATCGTATAACTATTGCTAAGAGTTTATAATAGATTAACATCAATGATGATGGATCTATGGTTGTAGAGTCAAAGGGTTGCCTTTACTTTACTGGAACCGTAGGTTGAGACTGCATAGAAGGGATGTGCTCTGTATAAGAACCTTCAAGTGATTTGAATGTAGAAAAAAAAGAGGAATGACAGATAGAGACTAGTCCCAATAAGGAATAATATGTCACCATTATAAACATTCGCCAGTCTTACCCGATACTTGATGGGTGTGTTTTAACAAAGGTTCAATACAAAAAGTTTTACCTCTCTATCTGCTCTTGCTACTGTAAGTTGGTAATACCAGATAATAGAATCAGGGATACGAGATATAAAATCCACCAGTGAATGAATATTATCTATAGAAAGAGCAGGTGTAAATATTCAGGAATTTCATTATATTGGTATGTGAACATGCAAGTATTGCAATTGGTTATTGAGCAGATATATATATATATATATATATATATATATATATATATATATATATCTGCAACTTTGTCTTGGGATGGAATCAAAATTATATTACGATTAAAGATTTTAATCATCCTAGTAACAAACAATCGTCACAGCATTGACTTATTATGATTAATGGTCAACACGTATCAGCAAACATTTAACCAACAAATAATTAAGGCTTCCGATGCATTTGGGCATGAATGACTCAGCAGATCATATTGTTCATTGGTTATGATGGCTGTAATAATTTATACACAGCATAATAGACACTCCAACATCACCCCTTATCATCCACGATATGGCTATCCAGAGGCTGCTACGATGGTTGATATCGCAAATTCTAAAGGAGAAGTTATCACAGAGTTTGTGGCTGCAATGTTGTGATAAAGACAACTCTTGTTTGGTTACAAAGATTACGGCTGAGAGACCCTCACATTGGAGATGGAACAAAGAACTGGGGGTACAAATGTCGAAAGAGGTGACAACTGCAGATTGCAGGCCTCTGCTGAAAGTGCTTACAGCTACATACTCAATTGGGTGTGTGCAATAAGGGATATTCTTTTGGTACATGTGCTCAGCCTGTGTGTGTTCTGCTGCTAGGAGAGTTGGGACTCACCAATATATTATGTGCATGCATTGAGACCGCCATAAGGGAAATATTATGTTTGCAGCGCTGAATCATATTTATGACTTTAATTAATGATATCGACCACTGGAAATTACTCTAGAACATAAACAAAATTATTAAGTTTAGGTGGTGAAAGATGTGTGGGCCAGCCTTTGTGACTACACGCAGGTCAAACTAAGAGGAGTCAAGAATATCTAACAATAATGGTTATGTCTAAACCATTAACAATTAATGACGAGATTTATGAAGGCACAAATAGTATTAATAATAAAGTGGCATAATTTGTAAAGAAAGTATTTATGAATTGGCATATTGCATGCTCTATGGCTAGTGACTTATGAGCCTAAATACAAAATATGAGAAGGTGATCACACTCATTAGGAAGACAAGAGAGCGGGAAGACTTATCCACATTTGGATATTATAATATGGAAAACTGCTCTTTGATCAGATAGAATAATAATAAAGGGATTCAAAGCAATTTGTATTAAGGATGCATATACGATAAGCATTTATTATTTTTGTGTATTACATTTATCTCTCTATTAGTTTTTTGTGTACTATAAAGAGCTATTTGCCTTGATCTTTTCCTTTGTCTCTGAAATAACCCCAACAGGTTATAACTTCTTCCAACACCAAAATCTTAATACTTCAGGGGTTTGACATTTCTTCAAATAGTTTGCAAACAAGCTCTGATACCATTGAGATGTCCCTTACTATATGGGTCACTAAAAATAACAATTCTGGACTGTGGGTACTTCGTCAAACTCTTGGCACAAAAGTTTAATTCGTAATGTTATGGTAACCAAAGACAAAGGGATAGTAATAATAATAAAAATTCAGGAAAATATAATTTTAATGCAAGCACTATGATAATGACGAATTTTAACAATCAAATAACAGTGCTTGAACTGAAACATATATAACCAAATAAAACCTGAATACATGCATGAGATTTTTGGAATGGTGATGGATTCAGGTCTTGACCTTCATCTGCCCTCCATACTCTGAATAAGTAACTGATGCCGCATATGCTATTGAATTCGCCCGTTTCCAAAGAATGCAGACTCAAGCCAATATGAATCCGAACTATGTAATACGTTGCTCAAATAAAAAAATGCCGATGCCGTCTTGTTCTGTGCACATTACTCCTGGCCTGAAATTGGTCTGAACCTTGAAGTCGTTCCCAGCTTTCAAGTTAATCACCCAATATGTAATACAAATCGAACTACAGATTGCTTCCCACCTGGTCTAAGGAATCCGCATTTACTCTTTAGATTGTCACCTGCGAACTATTCAGGCTTGCGATTTCCGAACAGCCGGTTGTTGAAGAAAAATGCCCAACTTTTGATACGATCAAATTTGCAAAATCGTGCCCCCAAAAACGCTTCAAATTGCTACATGGAACACCCTTGCGATATTTTCTTGGTACCAATCAATGACGGAAAAGAAGAGACGCGTGACCAGATGGCCCTAATCCTGCTTGCTGGAGATGTATCGCTGCTTGTAATCTCCTTTTAAAAATTCGAACCCTTTGACCTGATGATTTGAATCGAATCCTTGCTTGATGTTAATTGATTCCACTCTCGTTGATCCTTCAATGAACAGTGATGCAGGAACCACAAAATTTTGCTGACTGATTCTGCAAGAGGATGGTGAACTCCAAACCCTTGCAAATAGGTTAAATCCTCAAAAAATCAATTCTCGGAATGAACCTCCAAAATTGGCCTTAGACCACAGATTTTGCCCCGATGAAATGACTAGAATGTCACCTCCAATCTGCAATAATTCAGATGATATTTCACACCCTCAAAATTGCGTACCAATTGAGAGTTTTCGTTCTCAATGGCCAGTTGTGACTCCACAATGCACACGTGATTGAATCACAATTTGATATCAAGAGAGAAATAAAAACTGATTGATTAGAATGAAGCCCCGGGGCGCCTATTTATTCTTTTTTCTCCATTTTCTCCAAAAGCTTCTAGAACATTATTTATTTTTATCTATTAAGTGACTTTATAAAATATTTTTATAATTCAAGTCACTTTATTAATTAAATATAAAGTTACCCTTTTAATATTTATTTATTTGATAACTTTATAAATAATTAACTTAATATCACTTATTTATTTAATTAAAATAATTAATTAGTCGTCCTTATAAAATATTCATTATTTTGGACAACTGAATTAATTAAATTAATTAAATCGAACTGCCTCCAAAAAAATGGGGACATGACAGTCCGCACTTCCTGAAATTGCTTGTCCCCAAGCAATGGCTGAACCATAAACCAATCAATCCGCCTGGATCCCAAATAAAAACCTGTGTAATATCCCAATCCTCACCATACTCCTGTGGAGAAACCATCATCATCAACAACACAAAAATCAGCAACTGAGAAATTGCACTCAACACCCAAACCACTGACATCACTGACAAAATCATCTGAAGACCAACTGTAGATGTGGATAGAAGAAACCATTCTGCAAAACTCAAGCCAACTGAAACATCGACTCTATCAAAACTCAAGTCTCTGTCTAATTGATACTTGCACCCAACTGCACAGCCATAGGTACCTGAGTCACTGCCAACAAATCCCATCTCCGATAAACTGTTCTGAATGTGTTGATATTGCAGGCTGTGTAACTTGCTACTACCAACTCTATTTTCAAAAGATGGTGCCAATCCGTCCCATAATGGATGGTAAGAAACTGGAGCCGATCTACACCTGCGTGAAATCAAATCTTCTATCTCTAGGTCAAAAGAAAAATGATGAGTGTACCCCACCATATAATGCTGGTAGGAACCCTCAAACTCTGCTATTGGCTCACCATCACTGAACTGGGAATCAACAAATGGCTCCAATCTTTGACTCCGAGTGGCTGTAGGCTGGACTCCTACCTCAAAATCTCTGTGAGGTAGCATAGTAGAAAGGATCACTATAATCTTTCCAACCAAACTGCAAATAACACTAGTAACTCGGATGAGAACACCTTTTGACACTTTATGCGAGTCCAAACGAACACGTGCACTATCCAGCAAATACTTCATGAACGGTTCAGTACAGTAAAAATTATACGAGGAAGCATCAGCATACTCCCCTGCACACCACAACTGATCCCCCTGTAAAGGTGGCACGATCAACTGTAACACACTATCATCTGTCTGAGAAGAATCAATCTGGAGGCTCGACTCCACTGGTATCCCAAACTCATTAGGACCAGCTACTTCCAAATCCTGAACATGTGTGTTAGCCCCAACAACCTGTGCCTCAGTAACAACTGCAGGAGTGTACTCACCACCAACCGCCTCAATATACAAATGAACTAGGTTTGGGGCTGGTTTTGACCACAAATGCTCCAACTCCACGGTCACCTCCTTTAACTGAAACTGCGACTCCTGTAGATCTCGCTGTGTGTCCTCCAAAGCCTCAGTAGTCACTATGAGCTCCTGGGTAAGCTCACTCACCTCCTCTTCACGATCCAAGAGTGCCTCATAGGCTGTACTCCCCCACTCAACCAGGTGATCACGGTCTGCTACCAATTGTAAGTAATCCTGTCTCAAAATCCGAATAGCCTCCCATAAAGAGTGGATCTCTGTCAAGGAAAAATAACTGCCTCCCTGTTCATCACTGGTAGGAGAACCCCATCCATAAACTGCTAACAACTAACGAGCAGCGTCGAAATGCTGGCAAGTGATAGAAATGTCTTGCTCACTAACTCTTAACTGACTAGACACATGATGGCACTGGCTAGATTGTCTCCTACAAACCTCTTCTGAAGCACTGTCTAAAGGAGTATCCTCAAAGTTAATGGTCTCTAGAGTATTATCATCCGTATCCTGCAAATCAACTCCAAAACTCATGTCAACATACGGAGTATCATCAACTGTAGCACTGCTGTCCAACTCCTCTGTACCCATAGAAACTGCCAAGGAAACTAGGTCTTCAAAACTGTCCACTGCATCCTCCTGGGTGTCATTAATGCCAATATGATCCTGGGACTCATCTGTACACACTGCCAGATATGAATGATCATCAACACATTCTAGCAAGAGTGGTTGACCGGATACATGAACAAAGCCCAACACCGGTGTATAAAAACTAATACCAACATCGGATGAGCTATTGGCACAAGAAAAGACAACACCGTGTAATCTTCTAATCAAATCCATGGTATCACCCAAACAATCACTGCTACCATAAAGTGTTAAAGATCTCCAGTCAATTGAATCCCAAACATCAATGAAACAATCTCGAGTCCATATCCGTAAACTAGGATCAGTTGGTAACTCAAGAAAACTCCTCACCTGAGTAATATGATCAATACCGACTAACTCCACATACTTGTCTGACATTGTCCCTGTATCCTGGATGTGAATGCAAGATGAACTCACAACATTATCAACGACCACATATGATCCGCCTGCCGCAGAAAGCTGAGTAATAGGAATGCAAGATGAAAATAAACTCAACTTCATGCCATGCTTATTCCCATGTCTCTCCCAATCCTGTAATGCCAATGGAGTATTTACCAAAGAAGCTTGAGTGTCCTCAAGCTCGCGAGAAAGCTTGTCAACTTTCTCCTCCTTCCTCCTCAAGGCATCTGAATAGTCTCCGATAAGGCTAAGAAGATGGTCACGATCTGATAGAAGATGTAAATAACTCAACTTCATCGTTCCCATTCCTTCCCTAATCACCTGTAAGTCAACACAAGAAGACTTTCCCTGAACTCCCTTATGTCTACCTTGTAACTGAATCATCCGAATGTGATCCTCTATCATATCCCGCATCCTGTCATGATGAGATAATGAAGTCATAATACTGTCTTCGCTCACCTTCAACTGGCTGGACAAATCATGTGAAGTACTACCAGCCTCAACCTCATGTGATGAAGCATCTAACTGAGCCTGGTACTCTCTCTCAGCAAAGTCATGAATGCTCAATGTCTGCTCATCTCTACCAGGTATCTCACCATCATGCACAACAACATCCTCATAATCATCATCCGAACCCACTACGCTGTAGTCACTGCCTGTTGGAACCAAACCATCCTGAGTACCTGAGACATCACCCTTTGGCAACCTGTATACAACTGTCTTAACTTGAGTATCAAGTTGACAGTTACTATCCATCAGCGTAATATCCTTCACCACTTCTTCCTGTGGCTGAACTGAAACCTCTGACTGGTTGCAAACTTGTTTCTCAAACTCCTCATTAAGGTTCCTAGTAACATCTCTCACTGTATCAGTCAATGCTTTGTGAGAAGATTTGCCAAATAGAAATCCCATCGACTTATCCACCTTAGCTGGGTCGGACAGCTTGTCATTTATACGGTGGTGCTTAACCAACAGTTCAGACATGTTATGCCTTATTTTCCCAAGTTCATCTCGAATGTCTGAATAGCCATCCTTTCTACCATTCCGACTCCGAATACTGTGTCTATCAATTGTCCAAGATTGTGTCCTCAGAGACTTTGTACTGTACCTGTCCATTTTGGATAAAGTAGAGTGCTGATCACTCATGTAAGTTGGTTCTCACCCCACAGGATGGCAAGAAAACCGCTCTGATACCACTGAAATAACCCCAACAAGTTATAACTTCTTCCAACACCAAAATCTTAATACTTCAGGGGTTTGACATTTCGTCAAACAGTTTGCAAACAAGCTCTGATACCACTGAGATGTCCCTTACTATATGGGTCACTAAAAATAACAATTCTGGACTGTGGGTACTTCGTCAAACTCTTGGCACAAAAGTTTAATTTGTAATGTTATGGTAACCAAAGACAAAGGGATAGTAATAATAATAAAAATTCAGGAAAAGATAATTTTAATGCAAGCACTATGATAATGACGAATTTTAACAATCAAATAACAGTGCTTGAACTGAAACATATATAACCAAATAAAACCTGAATACATGCATGAGATTTTTGGAATGGTGATGGATTCAAGTCTCGACCTTCATCTGCCCTCCATACTCTGAATAAGTAACTGATGCCGCATATGCTATTGAATTTGCCCGTTTCCAAAGAATGTAGACTCAAGCCAATATGAATCCGAACTATGTAATACGTTGCTCAAATAAAAAAATGCCGATGCCGTCTTGTTCTGTGCACATTACTCCTGGCCTGAAATTGGTCTGAACCCTGAAGTCATTCCCAGCTTTCAAGTTAATCACCCAATATGTAATACAAATCGAACTATAGATTGCTTCTCGCCTGGTCTAAGGAATCCGCATTTACTCTTTAGATTGTCACCTGCGAACTATTCAGGCTTGCGATTTCCGAACAGTCGATTGTTGAAGAAAAACACCCAACTTCTGATATGATCGAATTTGCAGAATCGTGCCCCCAAAAATGCTTCAAATTGCTACATGGAACACCCTTGCGATATTTTCTTGGTACCAATCAATGACGGAAAAGAAGAGACGCGTGACCAGATGGCCCTAATCCTGCTTGCTGGAGATGTATCGCTGCTTGTAATCTCCTTTTAAAAATTCGAACCCTCTAACCTGATGATTTGAATCGAATCCTTGCTTGATGTTAATTGATTCCACTCTCGCTGATCCTTCAATGAACAGTGATGCAGGAACCACAAAATTTTGCTGACTGATTCTGCAAGAGGATGGTGAACTCCAAACCCTTGCAAATAGGTTAAATCCTCAAAAAATCAATTCTCGGAATGAACCTCCAAAATTGACCTTAGGCCACAGATTTTGCCGCGATGAAATGACTGGAATGTCACCTCCAATCTGCAATAATTCAGATGATATTTCACACCCTCAAAATTGCGTACCAATTGAGAGTTTTCGTTCTCAATGGCCAGTTGTGACAATTGCAGAAACCCTAAGCTCCACAATGCACACGTGATTGAATCACAATCTGATATCAAGAGAGAAATAAACAACTGATTGATTAGAATGAAGCCTCGGGGCGCCTATTTATTCTTTTTTCTCCATTTTCTCCAGAAGCTTCTAGAACATTATTTATTTTTATCTATTAAGTGACTTTATAAAATATTTTTATAATTCAAGTCACTTTATTAATTAAATATAAAGTTACCCTTTTAATATTTATTTATTTGATAACTTTATAAATAATTAACTTAATATCACTTATTTATTTAATTAAAATAATTAATTAGTCGTCCTTATAAAATATTCATTATTTTGGACAACTGAATTAATTAAATTAATTAAATTAATTAAATCGAACTGCCTCCAAAAAAATGGGGACATGACAGTCTCTGAGGATGTTCTTGCAAGAAAAGAAGATTGGTACATTAGGCATGCTACCAAATATTGTGCAGACTCAATCTTATGATAGTAGCTTCAAAGAAGCTGTGATTTAGGATTCATTAATCATCTGACGATCAGGTTGGATAATTTGAGTCTCTTGAAGTGAATATCCTTGATGATTGACATTATGAGAGGGAGTCTGACAGTTCACTAGAGGCAACCTTGGAGAAAGAGATGGAGCAAAAAATAAAATGCTTCAATCAAACTTTTGATGATCTTGGTTGAGAAGGAGTAGACCTTGTTGATGGATTTTCCACTAATCATAAACTATAACAGCTATAGGACTATGATTCATGGGATAAAGTCTCATGTTTGTAGGCTGGAAGACCTTATGCTATCAGGATACCTATTGAACTAGGGAAGCATTACATGACTTGTTACCAAGAGGTTAGAAGGATGATAATAGATTCAGAGGAAGTTTGACACTTCATCGGAAAGAACCTTTTGCTAAGAGGTCAGAAAAGGTGATATCAAACTAAGAGGGAGAAACCTTATTCTCTGAAATGTTTTATGGTGAATGTTGTGACAACACCACACGACGGTATTCATGGAGACTTCATGGGAACTTTTGATGTCATACATGTATGAGCCTGTCCCCTGTGTACATCATGAAGAAGTGACGACTTCTAAATGATTATCACTTGTATTATGAGAAGTTGTTGTAAAGTGACGTCCTTACAATAACTTGTAGCATGATTCATTTTTGTGAAAGTGTTTCATGTAAGGGCTTTATCTTGTAAATCAACAACTAGGCGGTTGATATCATTAATTTGATTATCTACAAGTTGTTTGTATAGATATATTTTCGGTAATTGGTCTATATCATGCCCTGATATTTTGATAGGCCATTACCACATTGAGTACTTGGTGGATATCATTTAGTTGATGTTCTGATAGGCCATTACTCAGAGTATTTGGTGAATATCATTTGATTGATATTCTGATAGGCCAATGCTCATGTTACCAAATATGATATCAAATAGTAATTGGTGAATATCATATGTTGATATTCTGATAGACCAATACTTACATGATATCATATTCTAGAAATCTTCTGATCAAAGATTTCCTATATGTATTATTTCTGAAATATTACCTATGGTATAATATCTATGTGTTTTATCCTTCTTCATTAAGAGGGAGTGTTAATGTTATAATTCTGCCGGATAAATTATATTATATATATGAGATATATAAATAATATATGGCAGATATTATTGTAGACACTAAAAATTGTCCCGAATGACTTTATTAATTTAATTAATAATGATCACATTCTTCTACTTATTTAATTAAAATTATTTTAATTGAATAGGTTCATTTTCTGCCTAAGTATTTAAATTTAATTTAAATACTTCCTAGCCTTAATGTGTTAAATTTAATTTAACACATGATTCTCCATTTATTCCCTTTTTTAAATAAATTTTATTTATTTAAATCCTCCATATCCTATTAATTTCTTCTAGACCTAAATTAAATTAAATTAAATTTAATTTAATTTTTATCCTAATCTATAAGCTTAAGAGTATGTGTACTCTTATGAGTTGTCATCATAAGGGTTTACATTTCTTTTTAAGCACATGGTGTCTACAACTTGAGAACTTTCTACACACATGTGCCACCTCATCATTTTATCCTTCCAACTAAGGATATGAGATAAGGTGCTTAATTGTTAATTCTTATCCTTATCTTTTAGACACCCTCTAGATGTTTTCTGAGAGTCTTTAAATAGAAGCCTTGTCTCAAGCATTGCATATAGAGGATTATTGGATTGCATTGACACGCCGTTGCTTTGAGTCTAGAATCACCAGATTGAGAGCTTGCATTATAGCTACATTTCCATATGGAGTTCATAGGCTGCATATTAGTGATTTGATAGTTGGTAAGATTTACATTTTGTATTGCATCTTAGTTTTTGTTGTGCATTCATATTTAGTTTACATTCTAGTTTTAGTTTTCATTCTAGTTATTAGCTTGCATTCATAGATAGTTTTCATCATTTCATGTTCATTGCATCATAGAGTACCTTTGAGTATGACTTCCTCCATAGTCATATCTTGAAAGTATTCTTCTTTTCATATAGTCTAGGATCATATTGCACATTCACTTTGCACTCACATTCACATTCGCACTTCCACACAAGGGATTTACTTATTGTTGTGTTTGTGAGAGCATACCAAACACACCCTCCATCAAAGATACACCAACAATGGCTGCACATAGCTGCCCTTGTTGAGTAGTAGAGGTGGTTGGAATTTTGGTTTGTTGGTTGCTTTTGTGAATTTCTTTTAAATTAGCTTGATTCCTTAGGCTTCCAGCAATTTGCACATTTTTCCAGCACACAATTATATATGGGATAATTTAACTTATATATATATATATAACCATTATAATATATTGATATTACTTGTATTATAACTATAACTAATGTAGGTTAATATATTAAAGAGACATGCCTCTTTATTTTATATATATATTCATTCATATAAAAACTTGGAAGACACATAAATATCTATAAGTGCTATTACAAGTTATAGATCAGATTTAATGGATCCTATCACTAACAGATCAATTAGAATGGACAATGTAGAGTGTTGATAGAAACATTAGAGGATTAAGGTATTGGTATAAAATTGCTTCAGAGGAAACATTCAGTCCTTCCACACATCTTTGGGTAATAGGAAATCAGGAACAAAATAGTCATAGGGAGGAATACAACTGCAACTTTGTATTTGTGGATGAAAACATTTTATCCACAAAATTCTGCCATCCTAGGTCAAAGACAAATTGCAGAGACAGTTCTTCATGCAAGTTGTCATAATTTTAATTTATATCCAAATTGTTCATAAATATGAATAATCTCTCATTTTCTAATCTAATATAGTCTTGTCAATTTACATGTTGATGTTTGATAGCTTCAGTCAAATAAACCTATATATAATTATATATGAGATATAATTTATATATATATGTGTGTGTGTGTGTGTGTGTTCATTATATTTGAGGTAAAAGCTTATTGTTATATGAGAGAAATTAATTATATATATATATATATATATATGATTAAATTTGTTATTATATTAATTATCTGATTAATGAATAGACATGTCCCATGAAGGGACATGTCTATTCATGACTTATTCTCAATATAAATAAGAGATCGTTGTCATTTGGAAAACACATACCAAATATTATGGCAATGCCATTACATTTGCAACGGTCCTTAAAAAAATAACATGGTATCAGAGTCTAGCTGCAAATGTAACGAAACAAAAGAGAGAATTGCAATGTGATGGAGCACAATCACATATAGAAGGAAAAATACATTGAGAAGTTTGAGAATTCATGTTGAGTGCATTTAGAAATGGAGTTTATTTCTCAGTGTCGAACCATACATATGTTGTACAGTCCACTAATACATAGTCATATTGCTTCAATGAGGCATTAATAGGGACAACCTGCGAAAGAGTGAGCTATGGACATATTCCGGCATTCCATGGGAAATAAGAGAGTGACATTTATATTAGCGGGAAAATATCCTTGAGATTGTCACATCTATTATGCAGTTTGGTTAAAGTTATCACAAATAGTATATCATACAATGTTCTTGTGAATGCAAAACCTATATCAGATTTTCAGTCACAGATATTGATCGAATATATAGAGAAGTGGATGATGGGAACACAGAAACAAAGAAGGGAAGCCAGCTTAAAAGTGAAAGTCAATAAACACTACACCATCATTGCATATTGTCAAGGAAGCCACACACACTAATAACTATTATAACCATCCTTCTATGGTGATACATTGAAGGCAAAATACCAAATAAATCCACACCAACATATGGGAAGCAAATCACACAATTGGATTGTGATAAACAACAAAACAAACCTAGGAGAAGAGCTACCAATCACCATCGTTTGGAAGGAGGGGAAAAAGTATCATAGTAGATCAAGGATCATGGTGGCATTAAAAGCAGAGGCCCAATTAATCTTGCAAAACCAACTCACGTACCACACACGTGTCAATGCATACAGCTGAGTTACAAGAAAAGGATACATATCGATACAAATACAGAGAGCATCCAAGCTTGAATATGAGGCGTATTTAGATTGGCTTGGGCACACATTATGTGGGTTTGGACATTCACAAGTGTGGCACCACCGAGCACTCAAATTTGGGGAAGACATTGGAGATTATTTTTGAAACCCGAAATTATAGGGTTTTCCACACCTTGGGCATGCTTAATCCAAATTGCATATGATTGGGGGCATGTTATATGTGGCATTACTCAGGCAGTTTTGAATTCATTGTATGGAGATATTTGAATCATCCTTGTCGATGGCATTAGTTGTTTTGAGGGGATGCAACATTGTTTGCAAGTCTTCCATTGAGCCTATTATGGATTTGGCATAAATGTTTTGCTATGGGAAATTATTGGTCCACGCAAGCACATAAGATATGGTCTACAATGAGCTATGGGATCCCTTATCCCTATTGTATAATATGTTATATGCTAGAATGTGTCTTATATGCTAAATTTCTATGTAGTTAGAATATGAGAATTTTGTTAATAACTAATAAAATTGTTAAGTGATAAACTTATAATAGATAGTAAATATGAAATAATCTATTATAATGGTAAGGCATATAATATATCTATGGATATATAATATGCTTATGGAAATAAATTATAATAAATATATTAATAACTACATTGAATATTGGTATAGAATTAATTCATGATGAATTATGTATAGAATCAAATTTCTAATGTTCTTATAATTAATAATATTATTATTTAGAATAATTATTAAAGGTGATTTTGTATTACTATAAGAGCTATGCACCTTGATCTTTTCCTCCGAGATTTTTATTGCAGGTAAAATGATTGATATCAGATTCAGAGGGAGTCTGACACATTTGTTTGAAGGAGCGGATAGAGGACCTATTTCAATTTCTCCTTGAATATCTTGATCATATCAAAATTAGAGGGATTTTTAACTTCATGGAAAATTTTGGTATCATGTGTGTGATTGCATGATTTAATGGGCCTACCCCCTATGTACATGAGGAAGTGATGACTTCCAATGATTATCACTTGTATTTTTAGAAGTTATTGAAAGGCAATGATCTTTCAATAGCTTAATTTTCTATTATGATGGATATCTTACAATGTCTATGCAAATCATGATAGATTACACTTTGCATGGTGGATGTTTATACATTACACATTATGAGAATGTGTGTGCACATACCTCATAAACATTTTGAGTACATTGTGAATGTTATGCAAATTAATGTTTTAGAGGCCACTACACTAGAGTACTTGGTGAAAATCATGCAAATTGATGTTCTAGAGGCTATTACTAACAATACTTGGTATTCTATCTTTCATTTTGACATTCTGGAAGCCCATTACTCAAAGACTATTTGGTGAATATCTTATATTGAAATTTTGGAAGACCAATACTCATAATATTAGATGTGATATCAAACCATATTTGAGTATTTGGTTTTATGATGTGTTGATATTCTAGAAGACCAATACTCACGATATCAGATGTGATATCAAACCTTGAGTACTTGGTGAATATCATGTGTTGATATTTTGGAAGACCAATACTCATGATATCAAATTTGATATCAAACTGCTACTTAGAGTATTTGGTGAATATCATGTGTTGATATTCTAGAAGACCTACTCATGATATCAAAATGGTGAATATCTTTTGATCAAAGATATCCTTAAAATTTGTCATTCCTAATATTACCAATGGTGGAGTATATGTCTTGTGTTTATCTTCCCTAGGTAAGAGGGAGTTGATGTTTGATATATGAGATATAATTTATATGTGTGTGTGTTCACTATATTTGTGATATAAGCTTTTTAATATATATATATATATATATATATATATATATATATATGTATATATATATATGTATATATATATATAGTTAAATTTGTTATTATATTAATTATTTGATTAACAAATAACATGTCCCATGAAGGGACATGTCTCTTCATAGCTTATTCTCAATATAAATAAGAGGACGCTTTCATTTGGAAAACACATACTAAACATGATGGCAGTGCTATTACATTTGCAAGGGTCCTTAGAAAAATAGCACATGTAAATGCTATTGAGGGAAATTGGTGGAGTGAAGTGGAATGATTCAAATTTATTCATATCTTGATGTTGTAAATCAACCATAATCCTCCCACCAAAATTGTTCTAAGGTGGCCTTCTTTGGGTGGCTAGCCAATATGGTCTCATAAAAACCATTCACACATATAAACAACATGTATTGTCATTTTTATCACCTCTTTGAGTTCACCCATGAATTTTTTTTGTTTCTACCTTTTGGTCCAGGAAGCTCCTTGACACATGACTATTGAGGAGTTGCAACCCCACAAGACTTACTCTTGGTTTGGATACCAAGTTGAACAGGTATTGATTTCCTCTTAAAACAATGTAACCTTGGTACTGGGGTACGTTGGAACGAGTTTCCGGGACAAGGAGAAAATGGGCCTCTTTTTTGAGATGGCTAGGGGACGGTGGCAAGGGCAGGACGGGGAAGGGAGGGGTGTTGTATGGTATACATATAGAACTTGAAATGCTTGTTATAAAATGATGTTAGTAGAACATATAAAATTAAAATACCTAAACATAGAAAAATTGCAACGTGAACTAGAACCATTGAACATTCAACATAGTAACATTCAGAAATCAAAGTTCAAAAAAAAAAATTCAAGTACCCATCCCAGCAGCAGCATGATTGTTGAATGGCAGAGGTGGGGGTGCTTGGGTATGCAAGTACCCGGTGGGGGGTCATCTTGGGGATGGGTACTTCAAGTTTTGGGAGTGGGACACAAGTCCCCGTGTTACACTATCTCAAAATCATTGGGGACTTCCATTGCCTCATGTTTTTTGTTCATGTCCTTTTAGGTGGGAAAGGCTGCAGCTGCATGGAACTGTTTTTAGGGAAAACTACTCTCTCAGAAGCAATGGCTCCAGTGAACACTGATGGGATTTCTTTATTTTTTATGCTTCTATTTGATTCAGATGGCTCAGAATTCACTTTCATTCGTTGGCTGGAGTAACTTAATAATTTTTTTTTTTGATTGACCATATTCTATACATAGCATGGCTATTGAAACTTACATTCCCGTAACACTCATTCTTAACAGAGTTACTATCTTTTGAGTTATGAGGCATAAGCCTGATGTTCTAAGCAGGCCATAAAAAATTATAAGATTATTGTTTCTCTCATCTATACTTTGTAATCTCATTACCTATGAGCTTGGCAGCAACATAGTAGCTTTGTCCAATATTTCTGTTTGTGTTCGGGTTGGGCAATGATCTTCTGCTACTACATTATCAATATTTCTGCTCCTTTACAATGATGCTCTAATTTGCTTATTTTGGATTGTGTAAAGTACTGATACCAGTTTAAGTCACCTATTCTGGCCTGAAGCTTCAATGCAGATGGCCTTACATTGTGATTGCAACATCTTTCTTTTTAATATATTTTAAAATTAAAGATAACTGTTTTGTGTTGATTTAACATGCAAACAAATTGATGGATGACTATGTTTAATCTTGGATATATGCAGGCTACTTCTGAATTCACTGCTGAGCAACAGCTTCGACAGTTATTATTTCCATACAGTTGTCGCAGGCACCATAAGCAGCATAAATCTCATCGTTCAGGAAACTAATATTTGCTATATAAGATGTAAAGGCTACAATGTTTCTCAACTTTCAAGAGAATGTTTGGTATGCAATTCTGGTCACAAATTTCAGTTCAATAAATTATCCATGGTTTCTGAAGAGGTCAATTTCATAAAGAAGATTTTTCCTTACTCCGAAGGTGTCTACATTATCTTTACCCACAGAATTATCATAAGAAAAAAATTATTTAGCTCAACAAAACTGTAAAATTGGTAGATAAATGTTGTCTAAAGTTTTCTTTTACAGGTTCAGTTTGCTACTAGTTTGCTTGAGGGGGTCACGCCTAGAGAATGTACCAATGTCTAATACAGCAGACAAGTGCAGCGTTCCAAAATGAACCAAAGAAATGCCCACTATTCTTCTGGATTGTTATCTCCCCGAAGATAAGAGCTGATTATTGTTTTATGTAAAATTAATATTTACATTTAACATGAACCTTTCTTTAATCTTTGTTACTTACAGAGAATAATTTAAACTCACAATGTATGATAAGGGTTTATGTTTTGAGAAAGTAATCATCTTTTACCGACTAGACTCAAGCATTTGACCAGAAGTGTGTTGCTTTGTGTGAATATTACCTTTAGATGCTGGCTGGGCATAAGCAGTTGATTAGGATGGCATATCATCCCGAAAGGTTTAGAAGTTAATTTTAACAACCCCTTGGCAGCATAGGGTGGTGTATTCTGAGTTATTTGAGACTGAGAGTATGTTATATGAAATTCTCTGGTACATGGGATGGTGAGCACTACAAGCATTGGCTTCAGTTTGTTGATTACGAATGAGATGGAGCCTTGGGAGATGCAGGTGACAATCAGCCATTTATTCATTAAAATCTGGCAGTGATTTGTTCTATTTACATGTTTATCAAAGAAGATTAGTCTGATCATCCTCAAAAGGCATATTTAGCAATTCTGAAGACAAATCTGTAAGGTCTTGAAGATATATTCTATTCCATAATTCATAAGGCAGTTTGAAGAAATTGAATGTAAGCAAGACAGTTGTTAAATACATTTTTGTCTTTCCACTATGCAGATTCATGCATTCTAGATGAGAGCATGTTTTGTGTTTTGAGTTCTTGATTGCAAGGTTGGAATATATAATCATCATATGTGGTAACTAACCATCAAATGTGGCAGAATTTCCCTAGCTAGATGCAAATTCTGTAGAGTTCATGAACCGAATTTTGATAAGTTCATGTGCAAAAAATGAAAATGATGCATATTGGAATTTTGGAAACTGAGTAAACCTCCATTATGTTGTTTTACTTTTGTAACAGGTCGCTAAAGGCATCAAAGTAGGATATAGTTCATGGGTAGTGACAGTTTGATACTTATAATAATATACAACTGGTCCATTACCCTCGTAATATTTTATTAACCTGAATATTCTTTTCAAGTTCATTTATTCACTTTGGCCATTTATGGACCATCAATATAAACCCTCTCTTTCTCTCTGTGGATTATTGGCAGCTAACGTGGACGGACTTCTACACTTTCATGGTAAGCGAAAAATTTATAGGTGGATTTCTTGCATTAGTTTTCTCTCTAGGCAAACCAACTGTAAACTTCAGATTGCTGACTTCATCACCATTGTTGATATGAGAACCACAAGGCGGGCTAATTTATCAGTCAATCAATATCAATTGTTTCTAACCAGTGTTACACCACCTTGTATGCTGATATTCTATTATGATTTCGATGTTTTAATTAATTAAAAGATAATGTTGGATTGTACCTGCAAGTTCTATATCTGAGTTAGGGTCAACTCAATTCATGGAAGCAAGCATTATTGTTTTTTTCCTGGGCTTCATTTTCTAAGATACCTGCATTGCTAAAGAGAATGTCAGATTGTACGTACAAGTTCAATATGTGGGTTAGGGTCAACCCAATTCATGGAAGCAAGCATTATTTCTCTTTTTTTCTGGGGCTTCATTTTCTAAGGTACTGGCATTGCAAAAGAGAATGCCTGATTGTACCTACAAGTTCTATATCTGCATTAGGGTCAACCCAATTGCATGGAACTAAGAATTACTATTTGTTTTGGGCTCTATTTTTTAAGGTACGCACATTTGTTACATTGGAGCTATTAATATTAGAAAAATGTTTCAAATTAAAATTTTCTACATTTGAATTAAATTGTAATTATCTTTTAGTTGTCATGAAAATTGATAAATGCAATTGTGAAAACTCAAAAGATGTTTTTAAAGTGCCAAAATTGTAAAAGCATGAAAAAGGGAAAGATAAGTCAAAGCATGGATAGGATAAGGAAGTGTAGGATGAAGGAAATTGTGAATTAGAGATTAAGGATCTGATTGTTTCAATGTCACAAACAATGGAGTCCACTTCATTAAAATGCAAATGGCACATTGCACAAGGGGTTGTGGAAAACAAAGATTGAAATTTTTAAGTCACTAAGAGAGTGCTTGAGTATGAGAATTGGGCATATTTGTGGTGGTCCTTAAAGGTAGAACTTAAAGGAGAAATGTGTGACAAAGAAAGGTGGTTAACCAGTAGTTAGAGAAACTTTTATCCTACGTTCCATAAGTTGATGTAATTGGTAGGGATGAAAAGGTTATATATAAGTTATGTTTATGATATAATAGAAGTTAAGATAGAGTTAAGGATTCATTAGGTAAATAGATTAATAGATTTTAAAAATATCACATGACTAATTTGATGATTAACTGATTTAATGAACTGTTGGTGTTTTGAACCCCAATTTTGAACTTGGAATTTCAGTCTTCCTAACGTTTGTCCTCTGATTTATATTGAAAATGTTGTGTTAAGTCATCTTGTGGAAGGCAGGTTTTAGATGAAATTTCATGATAGGGGACCAAAATATTCAAGCCCAAGGTTCAAGTCTTTCCTTTGTAATTTTGGAACTATAGTGAGCAAGGTTCAAAGTGGTCCCGAACCATTTCGTACTCATTGAACAAGACTCAGTGGTTCACAAGTTCAACAAGTTCAAAGGTTCAATTTGTGTTTCAAACAGGTTCATTGGTTTGGTATGACACAACAAGTGTGCTTAGATGATTGTTTCCAGATTGCGCAAGACCATTGTCGGAACCTCACGTGCAATGGTTCTGAATTTCGTAAGTGCAAAAGTGCAGTTCAAATTCAAAGCCAAGTTCAGAAGGCACATGCAGGTGTATAGCACAAGCTTTGTATTTTAGGCAATCTTGGGATTTCAAAGTCAAAAAGATCTTGGTAGGACCCAAGTATCTATATTTATGGACCCAAATGCTGGAGTTTAAGGTCCAAATGTGCAAATCTCAGTTCAAAGGTTTATTTAGACTCCCAAGTCATGACCATCCATAACCCTTTTTGGTACAATTTGCATAAGCTAGTCTACATACATGAAGTTGAAAAGTGCAAGATTTGAAGGACTCAACTCATAGACATGGTCTCCTATCAAATATTCTAAATATCTTAATGAATGGCACACGGTTGTGCATCCTAGTTATAATCACAACCCAGTGTATTGATACACATTTGGGACATCATTGAAGGGACTCCAAAGCATCATCCTCATATATGAAAGGACCACCTGCTTGAAGTAACTCAAACAAAGGATCATATTGATAACTCAAGAACATCATAGATAGCATATGGAACTTATCACTCACCTCATAGATAACATATGGAACTTAAGTGTCTCGTGAACCATCGAATGTCACAGATTGACCCAAAAATAGATGTGAACACTTGGCAACATTGAAGATGGTCGACTTTGGTGGCATCAAATTAGTTACTTAATTTGGAGATGTAAAGCGGCAAAGGGGATCACTTCTTGTGGGCATTCAATAATCTATTAATTATGAGTATCGCTCGATGCTACATTGTATATAGATTTCATATATGTTGTAGTGCCAAGGATATATGCAATCCGTTTGATAACTACTCAATATGGATGCATTTAGGTGAGCATGTATACGGGATCAAAAGGGAAGTATAGACTGTGTTTGCCAATCTAGCATCATCCCAATGGCACTTCAATCCAATCCCTCTTCTCTGAAATTAGGCATAGGCTCGAGTACCTTTGGTATAGAGATGAATATGAGACATCCACAATGCATGCAAGTCATGTGACAAGATGTCAAAGTCTGATGAGAAGACGGTGGGGGATCTAAGGGAAAATCAGAAGAGATTTCCGCCATGAGATGTCGATGGTGGAGATCGAAGTGTATCACGTGAAGTTGTTGTTGGGTTCCAGTTTGGATCGGAAACAACGCTACCAAACTATTTGACAAAATGTCAATAGCTGTAGGTACAAAGTTGTAGCTCCCAATGATAGAGAAGGTATTGTGAATGTTGAAACCATATCGAGCAAAGTATAATCTCAAATTCTTTGTGTGTCCATTAACGAATCTTATTGATTCATCAACATTCACTGCTTGGTTTGGCACGAAGGGACTTTAACAATTCTTACTCAATGTGTGCGATGCACAATAACTTGGAATGGTAATATCGAAGACATAAGAAGGGACCCCAATGGTGAATGTGAAGGATAAGGCTCTATGATGCTCTCATGATCCCATTTCAAATTCGATTGCACATTTTGTATTCATTTTAGAATCTAGGCGATCATGATGGGAATCAAAGTTTGACACCCATGGCTATTTGGGATGTGTAAATAATATATTGAAACTTGCCCACAATTTGGTAAATTCAAATAGAAAGATGGATTTATTGCAGAGGTCTTCAAAAGGAATCGACGATCGTACAAAGTCACCATGATCTCTGTTGAGGTGACGAAGTGCCTCACCATATGGTAAGTCCATCCGTACGGTGGTATGCTAGAGTATAGTGACAATTTTAATTTTTTAATTTTTTGAATGTATGGAATAGTGTACGGCGTTTAAAGTGTATGGGTATTATTTTCTGTTGTAGTGTCGGAGGCGTGGTGCCGATGGTGTCGTGGTGTCGGACAGTATGGTGCTGTCGTGGTGTCATAGTGCCAAAGGTGTGGTGTCAGACAGTACAGTATGGACACTACGTGGTGTCATACGGTGAAGTCATATTGTGTACGGCGAAGCAGACCATGTTCATCGAAGTCATTAGTTGATAGAAAGTTGGCAAACCATTTTGCCTGTAATTGTTTGTGGTATTCTATAACGAATTTGCAGGGTGTTTTAATGGCTACAAGAGTTCGTTTGAATGCATGTTGATGAAATTAGGTTGATTGAAAAGGCAGTCTGAGCTTATGAAAATCTAGTGTTGTATGTAAACTTTGTTTACTGTAATACAAAAGTTTGCTTGGGTTTTGGGTGGTGGGTTTTTTCCCAAAAGGGGTTCCCACATTAAATCTGTGTTTTCTCTGTGTCTTGTGTTTGATATGGTTTTTTGATAGTTTATTAATTAGCACATCTTTGTAACTTTGTTTACGCTTATTTCCCTATCATTAGGCATTCGAAAAGTGTTTTCACACCATTTCTTTCCTAACAAGTGGTATTAGAGCCTAGCCAGTTGTGTTATCCTTGTTGGGTAGGGTTTGGTTTTTTGTGCCAATTTGGTTTCAGTGGGAGTTTGCAAGTTTTTTGTTTGTAAATTGAGATGGCGAGTACGTCAGGACGAGTGGACATTGAAAAGTTCAATGGCACGAACTTTGAGTTGTGGAAACTTAAAGTGGAAGATTTGCTAGTTCATTGAGACCTATGGAATGTCATGTCGGGCATTAAGCCTTCAGGTATGAAACATGAAGATTGGGAACTAATGGATTAGAAGGCCAGAGGATTGATAAGATTGAGTCTTGCAGACTTAGTTTTATTGAATGCCCATGAAGAGAAAATTGCACATTCCTTGTGGAAAAATTTAGGAGACATTTATCAAGGAAAATCTTTGGTAAACAAAATTTTCTTGAGAAAGAAATTGTACTCCTTGAAGATGGATGGAGAAACGGCTATTTTGTCATGTCCCTTTTTCAAATAATTAAAAATAATAATCTTTGCTAAGGCAGACAGGCCCAAAAAGGTGAAGTTTTGGAAAAAGGGGATAATCTGTGGAAGCTAATTGACTAATAAATGAAGATTATTATTAAAATATGTTTTATTAACCCCTCTTGGACGTGAGTTAGGGTTATGCCCTCTTTTAAGGGGTTTGGAGGCATTTTGGGGGGATTCCAGAATTTGATTTTTGCTCATTTCTTTGTTGTTCTTCAGAGGTTGCCAAACCTGTGGAGAAGGAGACCCAAGAACGGGAGTTTGCAGGTTTTTAGGAAGGCTAAGGACGGGAGTTTGAAGCCATTCCATATGCATGCTCATACAGAGTTTGCCTTTGTGTTGAACAGTGCAGATTTGTGGATTTTTGAGTGTGTTTTTTGTATGAGTTTGGTGTTTTCAGTTGAGTATTTCATATCAGTTTGGGTTGCTGCTATATTTCAGATTTTAAGATGTTAAAATAGAGCTGAATATATGTATTGGGACGTGATTAAACTTCTGAGATAGATTATTAGTGTTTTTGTGGTGTTTCCATGCATTTTTGTGTAAATTTCGAGAGCCCGATGTGCATAGTTTTTGTCCTACATTTGTGAACTGTTGTGTAAAGGCTATACAGATCTGGAAATGTCATTTTGTAGGTCGTTATGCTACTGAAATTTCTGTAAAAATGTCTATTTTCATATTTATTAATAATTTGTGAAGCTGTGAAGTTTTTTTGGCACTATTTCGGACATATCCGATTTGGGTTTTATTGAGAAATTGGTGGATCTTTGTAATATTGGTTGTTTGATTTTAAAGATCTGATTTGAGGCTTGAAATATCATACAAAATTAGTAAAGGGACATTTCAGTGGTATCAGAGCAATGATCTTGCCAGCCTGAGGGTTTGTAAAAGTTTGCATGTTAGTTTTGACAACTACCCAAATCTTGCATGTCAAAATTTATGGTTGCATGCTACTTCTAATCATTTGCATGTTAGTTCTTGGTGAATTTGGTGGTTGCATGTTGCTTCTAATCAGCTGCATGTCAAAATCTATGGTTGCATGCTACTTCTAATCAATTGCATGTTAGTTCTTGGTGTTTGAAGAAGTTATAACCTATTGGGGTTACACTCTACTTTATCCAGAATGGACAGGTATAGTACAGAGTCTCAGAGGACATGATCTTGGACAATTGATATCCAGAGTCAGAACAGTAGAAAGGATGGTTATTTAGACTTTCAAGATAAACTTAAAAAAATAAGCCATGACATGTCTGAACAGTTGGTTGAGCACCACCGTATAATGAATGACATGTTGTCCGACCCAGCTAAGGTGGATAAGTTGACTGGATTTCTATTTGGCAGATTTTTCTCACAGGGCAGATGACACAATTACCAAGAACTTGCATGAGGAGTTTGAGAAACTAGCTTATAGCTAGGCTGAGGTCTCAAATTCTACTCCGCCATAGGAGGTAGTGAGAAAGGATATTACGCAGATTAATAGTAATGGTCAACTTGATACTCAAATTGAGACAATTGTATACAGGTCGTCAAAGGTTGATGTCACAAGTATTCAGGATGGTATCGTTACAACAGGTAGTGACTACAGCATAGTGGGTTTAGATGATGATTATGAGGATGTTGTTGTGCATGATGGTGAGATACCTGGTAGAGATGAGCAGACATTGAACATTCATGACTTTTCTGAGAAAGAGTACTAGGCACAGTTAGATGCATCGTCACATGAGGTTGAGGCTGGTAGTACTTCACACGATTTGTCCAGCCAGCTGAAAGTGAACAAAGACAGTATTGTGACTTCATTATCTCATCATGACAGGTATGTGGAGTTAGTTGGTATTGGTCATATTACTCAAGTGAGGATTTTGCTTGAGTTACCAGCTGATTCTAGTTTACAGATATGAACTTGAGATTGTTATATTGGCATTTGGGATTCAGTTGACTGGAGATCTTTAACACTTTTTGGTAGCAGTGTTTGTTTGGGTGCTATCATGAATTTGATTAGCAGATTGCATGGTGTTGTCTTTTCTTGTGCTAGCAGCTTGTCCGATGTTGGTATTAGTTTTTATACACCAGTGTTGGGCTTTGTTCATATATCCAGTCGACCATACTTGCTGGAATGTGTTGATGATCTTTCATATTTGGCAGTGTGTACAGATGAGTCTCAGGATCATATTGGCATTGATGACATCCAGGAGGATGCAGTGGGCAGTTTTGAAGACTTAGTTTCCTTGAGTGCAAAGGAGTTGGACAGCAATGCTACAATTTTTGATACTCCGTATGTTGATATGAGCTTTAGAGTTGATTCACAGGATATGGATGGTAATACTCTAGAGACTAGTAACTTTGAGGATACTCCTTTAGACAGTGCATCAGAGGAGGTTTGTAGGAGATAGTCAAGCCAGTGCCATCATGTGTCTAATCAGTTCAGAGTTAGTGAGCGAGACATTGCTATCGCTTGCCAACATTTCGATGTTGCTCGTCAATTATTAGCAGTTTATGGATGGGGTTCTCCTACTAGTGATGAGCAGGGAGGCAGTTATCTTTCCTTGATAGAGTTCCACTCTTTATGGGAGGCTATCCAAATTCTGAGATAGGATTATATGCAGTTGGTAGCCGACAGAGATTATCTTATGGAGTGGGGCAGTATAGCATATGATGCATTGTTGGCCAAGGAAGATGAGGTGAGTGAGCTTACTGAGCAGCTTGAGGTGACTTATGAGATTCTTGAGAGTACACAGGTGGCTTTCAAGGAGTCACAATTTCATTTGGCTAAGGTGACCATGGAGTTAGAGCAACTACAATCTTTACTAGATTTTGTATAGTCACAAGCTATGGTGTCTGATGATCTGAGGATGTCCATGGTTGAGATTGTCAAAGATAGTGGAGATGGGGATGCATCTATCCTTGATACTAACATTGGCATATCGGGTTCATCCCCACTAGAGTCAGGTTTAGTTGAGTTGGGTGTTGTAGCAGATTGTTGTGGTGTGCTTGACATGGTGGTGACCTCTAACACTAATGGGACGAAGACTAGAGATTTTGTATCAAAGACCATGTGTGATGTTGGTGAGCCGATAGTTGGCATGGTTCTTGCTAGTAATACTACTCCCTTAGCGATGTCTTCAGAGGTAGTAGTCAGTTCCAACTTGATTAGTGATCGATTGCAGTTAGTTACATCTGGATTGTAGTCTGAGCCACTGACTATGATTGGTGCATTCTATTGACATTACATTGTGAGGTATGCTTATCAATTTACCTTTGATGACCATGTTGATGAGATGATGATACAGAGATGTACTTTGGTTCCTAGTGCTTATCATCAGTTATGGGATAGTTTGATGCCTCGGGATGAGAGTTGTGATGGGCACGACATGGCGATAGGTTTTGTAGTTGACAGCTTGATAATACGTGACTTCGAGCAGGAGTTTCAGAGTGATGCTTCAGCGGGTGTTGTTATTGATTCTACTCCTTTGGCTATGACATCTCCTGACTTAGCTGGTGATCAGTCACAGTGGGTTGTATCACTTGTTCATGGTGAGCTATTGACTGAGGTTGGTTTTTTTAATCAATATTATATTGCAAGGTATGTACATCAGTTAGCATTTGATCCTTGTGTTGAGGAGTTGATGGCAGGCAAATTTGGTTTGGGTTCCAATTCTTGCTGTTTATCTTGTGATGGCTTTTCACCATCAGGGGTGCATGGGAGTTATGGTTATGAGACAGTGGCCGATGATTTGCAGAGTTGTGTTGAGTGCAGGAGTTGTACAGTGTGTGGATTCTCCATACTTGGTATAGTTTCGTTCGGGAGCATTCACCATTGTTGTAGAGTTGGATTGTACATTCTGTATAGGCCAGTGGGATGCGTTGATGGTATTTACTGTGTTGGTAGTTTGATTTGTCCACTTTACTTGGGTTTTGATGTTTTAAGAGTTTGTGTCTCGTGGGTTTCTGACTGTGGAAGTTGTGACTTTGAAGTTTGGTTGAGCAGTAATTGTCAGTTTGATTATGGATTCCTCTTGGTTATATTGCAAAAGATATTGCAGGAGCCTGTGTTAATTGACAATAGTATAGTTCATGACTAAATTTGGGATCCAGGTGGATTGATTGGTTTATTGTTCAGCCATTGCTTGAGGACAAACAATATTTGGAAGGGGAGGACTTGTCATGTCCCCTTTTCAAACAATTAAAAATAATAATCTTTGCTAAGGCAGGCAGGCCCAAAAAGGTGAAGTTTTGGAAAAAGGGGATAATCTTTGAAAGCTAATCGACTAATAAATGAAGATTATTATTAAAATATGTTTTATTAACCCCTCTTGGACGTGAGTTAGGGTTATGCCCTCTTTTAAGGGGTTTGGAGGCATTTTGGGGGGATTCCAGAACTTGATTTTTGCTCATTTCTTTGTTGTTCTTTAAAGGCTGCTAAACCTGTGGAGAAGGAGACCCAAGAACGAGAGTTTGCAGGTTTCCAAAAAGGCTAAGGACAGGAGTTTGAAGCCATTCCATGTGCATGCTCATACAGAGTTTGTCTTTGTGCTGAACAGTGCAGATTTGTGAGTTTTCGGGCGTGTTTTTTGTATGAGTTTGGTGTTTTCAGTTGAGTATTTCATATCAGTTTGGGTTGCTGCTGTATTTCAGACTTTAAGACATTAAAATAGAGCGGAATATATGTATTGGGACGTGATTAAACTTCTGAGATAGATTACTAGTGTTTTTGTGATGTTTTCGGGCATTTTTGTGTTAATTTCGGGAGCCTGATGTGCATAGTTTTTGTCCTACATTTGTGAACTGTTGTGTAAAGGCTATACAGATCTGGAAATGTCATTTCGTAGGTCGTTATGCTGCTGAAATTTATGTAAAAATGTCCATTTTCAGAGTTATTAATAATTTGTGAAGTTGTGAAGTTTTTTTGGCACTATTTTGGACATACCCGATTTGGGTTTTATTGAGAAATTGGTGGATCTTTGTAATATTGGTTGTTTGATTTTAAAGATCTGATTTGAGGCTTGAAATATCATACAAAATCAGTAAAGGGACATTTCATATTGCAGATCACCTAAACTCATTTAATATGGTGATTGCACAGTTAACATCTGTTGGTGTGTCCATTGATGAAGAAGATCGATGCATGTTATTGTTATGCTCATTGCCTGATTCATGGGATCATTTGGTAATGGCCATCGGAAGTACAACTACTAAGTTGAAAATGGACGAAGTAGTTGCTACACTTCTGTCAGAGGAGATGCAAAGGAAGTCCTCTGAGGTAGCCAAAGAAGCCCTGAGTGTTAGAGGAAGATCTAAGGAAAAGAGTAAGAAAAAGGACACGAAGTCAAAGTCTCAGGAGCAGTTTGCCACTCTTGGAAAGAAGTCCAAGGTGAAGTGTTGGAACTGTGGGCAGAAAGGTCATATCCAAAGGGATTGCAAGGAGGAGAAAAAGAAGAAGAAATTTACTTCTGACACTGAATCTTCTCAAAGTGATGTCAATGCCTTTGTAGTGGCCTTGGTAGTGCCTGCGTCTGATGATGTATGGTTGGTGGATTTGGGAGCATCATTCCACATGATGTCTCATAAAGAATGGTTCTCAAAATATGAACCGCACACTGGTGGAAAGGTATTCTTGGTTAGTGATTCCACACTAGAAATCGTTGGCAGAGGAAGAGTCAGAATTTAGTTTCTTGATGACAGAGTAAAGGGAATTGATGGAGTGCTTCACATAAATAGTCTGGCTCGAAACCTACTATCTATAAGCAAGTTGAATGATGTTGGAGTTTAGGTAACGTTTGTCCATGGTGGTTCTAAGATGACTAGGGGTTCTATTATTTTAGCTAAGGGTGAATGCTTTGGAACACTATATAAGTTAGATGCCAAACCTGTGTGTTGTAATAGTATCTCTGTAAAGTCTGGTAGAAGTAATGACATAACCCGTGGTGCAAATGCTATGGAAGTTAAACTTCCTACAGAGAAAACAATGCTTTGGCATCATAGGCTTGGCCATATTGGTGAGAAAGGTTTAAAAACCTTGAAGAATAAAAGCTTGGTTGATGGGTTGGTTGATTGTAACCTCGAATTTGATTTCTGCAAACATTGCATCTATGGAAATCAAAATCGTGTTTAGTTTTATTCTAGTTCTCAAAAATCTTCTGGTTTGTTGGACTAGATTCATTCTGATGTGGTTGGTCATGTGGATGTTCCTTCTCTATCTAATTCAAGATATTATGTATCGTTTATTGATGATTATTCAAGAACATTTGTTTATTTTTTGAAGAACAAATCAGAAGTGTTCAGTCGGTTTAAGGAATTTAAAAGCCTTGTTGAAAATTAGACTAGAAGAAAGATTAAATGACTAAGGACAGATAACGGTGGGGAATTTTGCAATGCAGATTTTGACAAATTTTGTGTAGATCATGGCATCAAGAGGCATAAGACGACACCTTATACTCTGCAACAAAATGGAGTAGCGAAAAGGATGAATCAATCGTTGATGGAGAGAGCAAGGAGCATGTTGGGGGGTGCTAGTCTAGAATAGAAATTTTGGGCCGAAGCAGTGGCAACAGTGTGTTACTTGTTGAATTGTTCTCCTATGGTAGCGCTAATTGACAAGACGCCTATGGAAGCATGGTCTAATAAGATGCCCTCAATAAGACATTTGCGTGTTTTCGGTTGTGAGGCGTACACTCATGTACTTGAAGTGAGTAGGTTGAAGTTGGATAACAAAGTTGTGAAGTGTATCTTTATTGGGTATGATATTGGTGTGAAGGGATACAAATTGTGGAACCCTCTCACTGAAAAGGTCTTGTATAGTAGGAGTGTTATATTTCGAGAAATGAAACCTAACTCACTTGAGCAGCTAAAGAAAACTGAGAAGAGAAAGGAAGCAGTTCAAATCCCTTTAGCTTCCAGATAGGAGGTATTTTAGACTCCAAATGAAGCTGAGAATGAGAATCCAGAAATACCTGAGAATGAGAATAAGAACTCGAGCGATCATACAACTGAAGAAGAACATGATCTTGAACGTAATGATGAACCTCATGAAGTTTTACCACAAGAAGTGAGGAGATCTAATCGGGAGAGGCGGCAACCTGATAGGTACAGTTATTCACCAGAGAGATTTAATTATTCCATGTTGAATGTTAATTGTGCCTATGCATTTCTTATGAATGTTGATGAGCTTAGGTTTGTCAAAGAAGCAATTAATATGCCAGATTCAGATTCCTGGTTGTTAGCCATGAATGATGATATGAAATCTTTGGAAAAGAACAAAACTTGGGATCTGGTACTGTTGCCTAATAGGAGGAAACTTGTAGGATGTAAATGGGTATTTAAGAAGAAGTATGGTCCAGATGAGAGGATTGACAAGTACAAGGAGGGATTGGTTGCAAAGGGATATTCTCAGAAAGAAGTGGTTGATTATGGAGAAATATTTTCTCCTGTAGCTAAGCTAACATCTATCATATTTTTGTTGTCACTTGTAGTAGTGCATGACTTTGAAATTGAGTAGATGGATGTGACAACGACTTTTCTTCATGGTGATCTTGAAAAAGAGATATACATGTCCCAACTAGAGTACTTTGCAGAAAAAGGTAAAGAGCATTTGGTATGCAAACTAAAAAAGTCGCTATATGGTTTGAAACAGTCACCCAGAATGTGGTACCAAAAATATGATACATATGTTTTGTCTTTGGGTTTTAGAGATCTAAATCGAATCACTATGTATATTATAAAGCTGAAGGTGATTAGATACTTACTATTGCTCTATATGTAGACGATATTTTATTTATAGGCAATAGTAAGGAAATGATTTTGGAATTAAAATCTCAATTATCCCTGAAGTTTGAAATGAAAAATTCAGGGTTAGCAAAATTTATTTTGGGGATGGAAATCATAAGGGACTGGGCAGGCAAAAAACTTTGGCTCAACCAAAGAAAATATGTTACCAATGTTATGGAATGGTTTAATATGACTGACTGCAAGCAACAGGTAGTTCCAGTGTTACATGGAAAAAAGTTGTCAGTCAATGACAGTCCAAAAACTCCTGATGAGATTGAAGAGATGAAGCAGGTACCTTATGCAAGTGTTGTTGGAAGCCTTATGTATGCAATGGCCAGTATGAGGTCAGACATTGCACAAGCAGTGGGAGTATTAAGTCAGTTTAAGGTGAATTTGGGCAAGTCACATTGGGATGCTGTGAAAAGAGTTTTGCGATATTTGAAGGGTACATCACAGTACATGTTATGTTATCAAGGTAACTTAGTGGGATCTAATAGGTTGGTTGGCATTCAAGGTTATGTTGACACAAATTGGGCCAAAGACATTAACATGAGAAGATCCACCAGTGGATATGTATTCATGGTGAATGGTGGTGCTATCAGTTGGATGAGCAAACGACAAAGTGTAACTACGTTGTCGACAACTAAGGTAGAGTACATGGCATCTACTTGTGCATAACAGGAAGCATTTGTGTTCGAATATTGGCTATGATGTAGGAAGAATTGCAGGTCTTTGTGACAATCAAAGTGCAATATGTTTGGCAAAAAATCCTACTTTCCATGCTAGAACAAATCATATTGACGTACAATACCACTTTGTACATGACATGGTTGAAGATGGCAAGGTAAATCTTGAAAAGGTTGATACTTGAGAGAATGTTGTAGATGCATTGACAAAGCTAGTGAACACAACTAAGTTCAAGTGGTGCACAAACTTCATGGGTCTTAATACCCCTGACTCTTGTTCGCCATACTAAGAGAGTGATTTAGCACTTCATCAAGTGGGAGATTGTTGAGGTGATGAAGTTCCTCACCGTACAGTGAGTCCATTGTACGGTGGTATGTCATTGTATGGTGATAGTTTTAATTTTTTGAACATACAGAGCAAAGTGTACAGCGTTTAAAGTGTACGGGGATTATTTTGTGTTGTGGTGCCAATGGTGTTATGGTGCCAAAGGCGTGGTGCTGGACAATATGGTGATGTTGTGGTGTTGTGGTGCCAAAAAATACAGTATGGACAGTACGTGGTGTCAGATGGTGAAGTCATATTGTGTATAGCGAAGCAGTCCATGTTTATCGAAGGCATCAGTTAATAGACAGTTGGCAAACTGTTTTGCTTATAACTGTTTGTGGTATTTTGTAACGAATTTGCAGGGTGTTTTAATAGCTGCAAGAATTCATTTGAATGCATGTTGATGAAATCAGGTTGATTGAAAAGGCAATCTAAGCTTGTGAAAATTCAAAGTGTTGTATGTAAACTTCATTTACTGTAATACAAAAGTTTTCTCAGGTTTTGGGTGGTGGATTTTTTCTCGAAAGGGTTTCCCACATTAAATCTGTGTTTTCTCTGTGTCTTGTGTTTGATATGATTTTTTGATAGTTTATTGATCTGCACATCTCTGTAACTTTGTTTATGCTTATTTCCCTATCATTTGGCATTCGAAAAGCATTTCCACACTGTTGCTTTCCTAACAATCTCCATTAGAAGGCATTGAGCCGAATCTCAAGCCATGAACACATTGAGCCTCATCGACATGCCAATTGAAATTAGTGAGTTATAATTCATCTATTCCATTGATAGATCCTTTCAAATTGTGTATTCATCATATCTACACCTTCGAAGAAATATCAAGGTGATTGTGACACTCAAAGTATTCCAATAATGACACATGTCAATATAACAAACAAACACATCCCTTCTCTTATCAGACTCGATAAAGAGGTTTATGCAACTCTACTTGTCATACAATAGAGGTAAATAGATAAGGGAAGAATTAGAAACTTCCTGAGAATGTAAAAAGTTCAGGACATTCAAGAAACGCTTTCAAGAATCATAACTGATAACCATCAATGCGAAAGAAATAAATACGCCGGCAAAAGATAGAAGAGGGGTTCCATTTTTCTGGAGATTGTTTGCTTGGGAAAGAGGGGAATAGTTTTTATCAGAAGTTCTCTGTTTATGCACTTGCAATTTTTTTGAATAAGATGAAGTCGTACATGATGTTTGATGTATGTTTATTTCAGATTGAAATGATATTCTGGAAGGATTGAAATTGTATTCAATTTGTTATCTCATGACCATGATTATGATATATATATATATATATATATATACAAAACCTCATTTCCTTGTGTATTGAATTAGTTGAGAGGTTGCAATTACATTTCTAAGTTTTTGTTCTTCCAATTCATAGCATGGTAAGGAATTGTATGTCTTTACTTTAGCTGTGGAGTTCTTTTATGAAGTGAGTAATAGTTATTTGTTCCCTATCCAAGAATAGTGAGGGTAGCCTTCCCTTTTAGGTTAAAAGCATTTGTTAATTGAATTCCTTGTATATCATATTGAGGAGCTGTACCTTGTAAAATTCAGAGGGCACTTGCACAATTTCATTGCAACACAACCCAACTGTTGGTTTGGTTTTGTCTTTGAGTTGGTTTTGGGTTTGAAGAGTTAAATCAAGTGGTTTAGTGTGCAAAGACAAATATGTTTACCAACATGAACTAAAATAGATGAAAAATGATTTAATATTAGAAAATAATAGTAATGAATTAACTATATAAATAATAATACAATTATAATTAATAAAAGAAATTTGATTGATATTGAGGACACATTTATGTGTCTATAGGGAGATCTTTTGAAGGTGGACAAAATCACAAGTTAAAGAGGAATGTTTATATTATTTATAATTTATGCCTAAATGATTTTGGAAACCATTTGTATTTTTTGTTTGATCATTTTCCTATGTTGTATTTAATGCTAGAGTTGAAGCATAAACATGTAATTCACAAGTTGTTGAAGCAATGTAGTGTTGGAATAATTCAGAGAGAGATGTATTGATATAACTCAATTGGAGGATTAGAATAAATCTTGAATCTCTTCGATATGAAGATTTTTTCTTGAAATAGTTCTTCCATGTAATTCTTGAGCAATGATTTTCTTTTTTGTTGCTATCCATTTCCATGAACAATTAATTGTTTTGCATATTAGGTTGCCAAAAATTGTTAGCATATTTTGTTGTATGTTTTATCTTTCAACTATTCAAATAATTTTTCTTCTAGTTCAAATCATAGCCACAAAGGAGACCTTTGGTGCAAGATCAAGAACACCACTTCATTTAAAACAACACTTGATGATATGCATGAGTGTTAGGATGTATTATGTGCATAGATAATCAATTTAGAAGAGAAGGTCGAAATATACCATGTGGTGAATGGCACTATGTATGGAGTGATGTAACATTGTTGGGGTGATATGCAATGAAGACCATGAACGATGCCAAAAAAAAATGAAATACAACTAATCATGCATAAATAATACAAAGAAAAACTAATTTCTTTTCCCCCTTTATCAAGTAAAAATTCTATTGATGGTGATGATAGCATTGCTGATGTGGCTATAATATATATTGGCAAAGAACATAGATTGGGAATGATATATCATAATGATGATCATTTGAATAGAATGGATCAAGGTCTGCAATGAACTTGAGAAGAAAATCACACTATGCATTGGTTGATTGCTTTGCAAGTTGGCGTGGATTGTAATTGCATATATAGAATGGATTACATTAGGATGACTGAGTGATATCAATTAGGATTGTTTGGATTCACATATACTTATTTGAGATTGAAGAAAATATCTTATTAACATTGTGTGGGTGTGGTCATTTTATTTGGTATTAAATCTAAGGAAAAATTAGGCTAGGAATTAGTGTCAAATGATAGGGGGAAGACATATATAGTGGATAATAGAAAACATGAGAGATTTAGGATATTTGAAGGAAGTATGACTATGAAAGATTAGGGGTGGTTGGAGGGGATGGATGATAGATAAGCTCAAAGGACTATGTTTCTCAAGATGGATGTATATGGTGGGTGGTAGGAAACTTGATTTGTTAAGGGTTTCTTATTAGGTTGTAGAGAAAGGTATGAGCATTGTGTGGGTTAAGGTAGGTAGTTTAATAGATTAAATCAATGGAGGCTCTTCAATATGACTTTTTTTAATAGAGAATACAAGAATTGTATTGTTCAAATAAAATCTCAAGATTGAGCTCTTATCCTTATCAAGGTTGAAAGAATGATGGATATGTTTGAAATATTAAGATGGATTTGCAAGTGAATTTAATGGCGATAGATATGATAATGCAAACTTGCACCTAAGTGTAGAGTTTTAGTGAATATATTGAAGCTATTCTAGGAAAAAAATTCGTTCAAACATGGGGTGCTTAGAGATAGGGAATTTATGCATGATGTCTAAGAATCAATTTTCACATGATCATGATACTTTCCAAGGCACCATACAAATGATTCCCATTATTGGAAATATTGTTTCTCTTTGTATTTAATTTCAAAAATTAATTTTGTTATAATTTTGTATGGATATTAAGTTGGGATTGATGCAACAAAATTTTTGTAGGGACAATAGGGGTCTAGATGCTAGATAGAAGTTGAATTGATGGGTGGACGATTTCAATCATCTATATCCATGAAGGTTTGGTAGTTTCTTATGACGAACAATATTGCAAAAGGATTGTGTTGAATATTAGTGTGTGCATATATATTGGTAGAATTTTTTTTTTATTGTGAGAATGGATTGTCTAAGATTTAAACATAGTACCGTCATAACTTCTAAAGTTAAAGGATATTTACACAAGAAAAATAAGGAAATATAACATATGATAATATGGTCAAGTGAAATCTTCAATTAATGAGGTGTGATATGGTTGATAATGGATGGACACATTATATGGTATAGAAAAGAGATAAGGGATGTCATGGGACCATGTGGAATAAGGAACAACATTTATGAACCATGTTAGTTGTTGAAGCTTTGGATTGGGATGTGAAATTTTGGGTAAATAAAATTATAGAAAGTGTACCATCCTAAAAAGCTAGCACACATGATTATATTCTTTATTAGGTCCCATTTTTGTGATTTTGAATTTTTTTTTTTATTGTTGATCCTAGCATTTCAATTCTTCCTTTTTTGCATCTTTTCGAACATCTTGACACTTAGTTCAAATTTGGGTTAATTCTCATAGGTAAAAATGCTTGAAACATTGTATACCTACGCATTGAAACATTTCTTAACCTAAGAATAGAATGTCGAAGCATTTTGTTCCCACTCTTTTTAACTTGAATTTGGCTTGAAGCCCTATATTGGGGTGTTAGTGGGAAATGAAATCATGTGGTCAACCTAGCTTATTTTTTAATCCAAAAATGATGGTCAAAGTATATAAACACCCTACCACTCCTCATTTTGACATCCATTATTATTCTCAAGAAATTCACATATGCATTCAATTTTAAGAGTAATTGACCATTCAAGCAAGTAGGGTTAAGATGTGAAGCAAGCATCCAAGATCTAGTTTCTTTGATTCATTAAAGTTAATTCAAAAACAATCTTTTCCACTAAAGCATGCTTTTTTGACATGACGATCAAGTAGAGGAATTCACATTCAAGAGATAGATCCTTCATTCTATCTACATTCATATCCTCTTTATTATAAGTGATTAGTAAGTATATCTACATTGAAGATCTAGGACTGGTGTTCATAGATTCATTCACTTGTGAGTGTATACCTGATTCTTATTCTACATTTCAAGGTCAACTCCTTGATTCTAATTACATTCAAACATCTTCATAGTCATGAGTGATTTCTGCATCTGTCCATGAGGATTATACAAGGTGAATGTAATGTTCTCATTTTAGCTAACCATGCATGGCGGTTCAAATGATCCTATAAATGACCCTCATAGGCTAAAATAGTTGGTAGGAGGGTCTTAGTTAGCAGAGCTAGAGTCCAATTTCCACATTAGAGGTCATGTATGTTGATGATTATTCTTCTTTTGATCATTTTTTCACACCTCTATTGGTATTAGGTGTCTAATTTAGAAAAGTCAAGGTTTCTATCTTTAGCAAGTTACTTGAACAACTTGGTGGCAGTGTTGTGATTCAATTTTTTTAAGTAGAGTAGTTTTTTAGAGATTGACTATTTATAATAATTCATTGTTGCGGAGATTCTACATTTGGTAGGGTCACTCAAACTCATGGTATGCATAATGGGTGACTCATTCATCAATTGGCTCATTTTAATCAATGGATGTTAGAGAGAGCCCCTCTATTTTTAATAAGTAGTTGAATGCATAGTGGATACAATAGTTAACTCCTTGGCATGGATTAAAAAAACTAAAGATTATTTCTAGAGTTATGTTAGTTTAATTATTATATATTGCGATGTCAGGGAGCGCTGGTCCAAGACTGCTGCGAGATAGGGCCCGCGTGCCCTAGCCTCTAGTCCTTTTTTGTTTGTGGTTGAAAGCTATGTTTCCTTTGTGCATGGGGGGGGGGGGGAGTTTTTCTTGTTGTTTATAGGTGTACAAACTTGTTGTGGGGTCACATTTTGGCTGAGGCTGATTGCATTTTGCTATGGGTCTTGGTCAGAGGTCTTGTTGGGATTGGAGACTATGGGTTTCTTATCCCACCTTTCTTTGCTGGTGGATTGTTGGGCTTGCCCTATGGTGGATTGGGGCTTGGTTTTATCTTAGATTTTTGTTGAGGATATGGAGATGGCTGACCCATCTTCTTCAACACATGCTAATGGTGAAGATGATATGAGTAAACCTACAATGGGAGATGGGGTCTCATCCTCAAAAGGGATACCCTGAATTAAAAAAGTAAATGGATGTTTGGAAAGATCTGGGGATTGACCTATTTTGGTTATTCAGCCTGAACAGATCTTTGAGGATGTTGAATATTGTCAGAATCATGCCCTTATTTACAAATTTTTGGGCCTTCATCTTTCCATACCGGTGTTGGATTCTTGGGCTCGTCGGGTTTGGAATCTCGAAGGTGATATGGAGATTATTTTGGCAGCGAATAATTATTTTTTGGTTATCTTCTCATGCATGTCAGATAGGAACATGGCATTTGAAGGAGGCCTTTATTTCTTTAACCGAGTGGGGCTTTTCATCAAGCCTTGGCACATGGGCTTCAATTTAGCCAAGGAGATCCCTTCATGGGTACCTGTGTGGGTTCGTTTGCCGAGACTTCCTTTGGAGTTTTGGAGGGAAGATATTCTTCACTCAATTTCATTACTTCTTGGAAAGCCTATGGTAGCGGCTACACAAACTCAGGATCGTAAGGTAATCTCTTAAGCTTGTATTTATGTAGAAGTTGATTTAACTTATCCATTACTAGATTCTATGGAAATACGCCCAGGATCCTCTTCTTGGATCTAACAACAGGATTATGAGATTCTCCCTTTTAGATGCCAAATTTTCCATGAATATGACCATTTACTTCGCAAATGCCCTAGATTCAAACCTGCTCCCTTGGATGTTTTTGGATTTCATAAGGGAGACAAGGGGAAGGCTCCTGCATCTATGGAGCCTGTGGATAATGAGGGCTTTACTCAAGTTAAATCATGTAACAAAGGCAAAGGTAAGAAGAGAACCTGGTTGGATAGACACAATGAGGGCACTTTTAACAGATTTGATGTTCTTGAAGACTTGGTACAGGAGGAAGGTATTCCGGCTGAGCTTTCTTCTGGAGATAAGGGTCTACATGAAGTTTAGGAAGCAGAGGAAAATAAAAAGGATCAATTGCTATCTTCAAAAGACCTTAAGAGTGTACAGATTGATATGGATCTACCTTCTTAGGTTCTAGATATCAGGGATCCCAAGGGGTCACAGGCTTTGATGAGTTCGATTGTGGTGGGTCCAAATCCCCCTACTCCTAAGGGGGCCTCAGATTTGGCTAAGGGTAGTAAAGATCATCCTACTTTAGGCTTACAATAGAAATCCTTTAAAAGTGGGCCTCTTGATAAATCATCAAGGAGTGGTAGACAGACTAATCAAGAGAAGGTCAAGATTATGGGGGATACTTTGGTTGAGTCTGGGTCTATGAAACCCATTGATTCCCACTTTTGTGACCCCCATAAATGATTGTTCTATCATGGAATGTTAGGGGGTTGAACAACATCCCTACACAAAAGGTTGTTCTAGATTAATTGCTTCTCAGTTACCTGATATGGTTTTTATTCAAGAAACTAAGCTTACAGGGGATGGCTTAGCTAATTGTGCTTTGCACATCTGGCCCCAAGGCAATTGGCAAGGGGTTGGAGCTCATAACAGTTCAGGGGGGGTTGCTTGCTTCTAGAACCCGAGAAATTTTTTTCCACTTATGGTGGATTTCTAGTCGATCCTCTATCTCTTTGGTTGCATCTTGTTTGGTGACTAGAGAAAGGTGCCTTCTATCCAATATTTATGCTCCTACTGATATTTCAGGCAAGTCAAATCTCTGGGCTCACATTAGATGTATCCAAGCTTTAGACCCATTTCTCCCATGGATTTTGGCTACTGATTTTAATTATGTTACTAGCTTAGATGAAAAGCATGGTGGGATTGCCAGGCTGGACCCCTTTGCAAATCTTCTTAGAGATATGATAGATTCCTTGAATCTCATTGATGTGAAGCCAAATAATGGTGTTTTTATGTGGAACAATAGGAGATGTGGTGCTAAGGCTATCTCTGAAAGACTTGATAGATTTTTGGTTTCCTATTACTGGATGAACAATAGGTTGACCACCACTTCAAAAATTCTTGATTGGAGGGGCTCTGATCAGTGGCCAATGAAACTCTCGGTTATTACTTATCGAGTCACTAAAAGCCCTTCTTTTAAATTTTAGTTAATGTGGTTAAGAGATCAATCTTTGCAGGACCTTATGGTGTATTGGTGGTATGAGAGGATACCTGCCCATGGGATGACAATGTTTACTTTTTGTAAGAGGATTCAACATGTTAAGTACAGGCTTAAGAAGTGGAATAAACAATGTTTTGGGAACCTATAGGCTCAGAGGACTGCTGCTCAAGCTAATTTAGACAACATCACTTAGTTGATCCAGGATCAAAGGAGGACCCTTGATCTCTGTAAAGATGAGTTCGGAGCTCTTAAAGTTTTAGAAGAGTGGGAGCTTCAGGAAGAGATCTTTTGGAACCAAAAATCTCGAGTTGACTAGTTTCAGGAGGGGGATAGGAACACTGCATTCTTTCATAATTTGGTCAAGGCTCAGAGACAGGGAAATTCTTTCTCCTCTTTGATCTCACCTAAAGGAGTTCATCTTTCTCCCAATGTTGATATTTCTAGTGCTGTGGTCAACTATTTTTCAAATCTCTTTTCTAAGGAGGAACTTGTTACTAGGGATGAAGAGAGGTCAATCTTGGACTGCATTCCTCACCTGGTCTCTGCAAGGATGAATGAGGCTCTCTTACATCCTATTTTTCTACTTGAATTGGAGAAATTGGTGTTTAACATGAAAAAAGGTAAGGCTCTTGGCCCTAATGGGTTTTCAATTGAGTTCTTTCAGGAGTTCTAGGAAATAATAAAGTTTGATCTCCTTGAGGTGATTCAAGAATCTCATAGGAATAAACAGATGCTCAAGTGCATGAACTCTACTTTTTTGGCTCTCATACCTAAGCAAGAGGGGGCTAATCAACTAGCTCAATTTAGACCTATTGCACTATATAATGTTGTTTATAAGATCATTACCAAGCTGATTGCAGAGAGACTTAAGCCTCTTCTCAGTTCTCTGATCTCTCTAGAACATGGGGGGTTTTGTTGAAGCAAGATACATTTTTGATGGTGTTGTGGTTGCAATGGAAGCTATTCATTCTATGGCTAATTCTAAGGAGAGAGCTATGTTTATGAAGCTTGACATGGTGAAAGCTTATGATCGGGTGAGCTAGGAATTCTTGCAGAACATTCTCTTGGCATTTGGTTTTGCCGAGGAGTGGGTGAATTGGATTCTTAGTTGTGTGACCTCTCCTTCCTATTCAATTCTTGTTAATGGGGAACCATCAGATTTTTTTAGTGCTTCTCGGGGACTTTGGCAAGGGGACCCTTTATCTCCTTATTTATTTATTCATTATCATGGTAGAGGGTCTTGGAAGATTTATTAAGTCTCAAGTGGGGCAGGGTCTTATTCAAGGCTAGAGTTGGAACAACTCTCTTCCTTCTTATTCTCACCTTTAGTTTGTGGACGGTACTGCACTGATGGGCATTGCTAGAGTTAGTGAAGCTATGAACTTCAAGTGGGCCTTAGACATCTATTTGAAGGCTTTAGGTTAGTCTATTAATGATGACAAATCTTCCATTTACTTCTTCAATACCCCTCATCCTATTCAAAATAGGATTGCTAGGATCCTTAGATTTCAAATTAGTTCTCTTCCCCTGATATACCTTGGGGTCCCTTTGGCTTTGGGATTTCAACATAGGGTGTATTGGCAGGGGATCTTGGATAAGTTTCAGAGTAAAGTCAGTCATTAGACTTACAGGTGGCTTTCCTTTGCTGGGAGAGTGGTTCTTCTAAAGATTGTGGTGGAATCTCTCCCTATTTACATGTGTTGTGTGTAGGTTCCCCCTTCCACCTTTGTGAGGGATCTTGATTCTCTTTCTTGATAGTTTCTCTGGTTTGGTATCATCCTCTCATCAAAGTGGAGTTTAGTTAAGTGGGAGTATGTTTGCAAGACAAAGCATGTTGGGGGCCTTGGTCTTAGATCTATGGCTCTTGTTGTCACAATCCTACCTGCTAAGTTGTATTGGAGATGGTGTAACAATTAGCAATTATATTGGGCTAGGATTCTTACTCACAAGTACTTTCCTGGTGTTAATCGTTCAGATGTGCTGCAACTTGCTTTTTTGGGGAAAGGTTCTTGTGTTTGGAATACCCTCAAGAAGGGAGCTCGACTAATCAAGGAGGATCTTTTTTGGATCTGTAACAGTGGATCAGAAGCTCTATTTTGGCATGACTCTTGGGATGGCCACCCGCCCATAATTTTTAGCTTTCCCTAGCTTTAGCCTCTTTCTCACACTTTTACTAATGCTGACTGGTTTAAGGTGGAGCATTTTAAGACTCTCAAGCATTTGGATCAGGTGATAGTGACTTGCTAGAAGGATTTTCAAGAGTGCCCTGTTGGTGGCTATGATTAGAATCACGCTCTTCTTTCTCATGTGTTGGAGGAGAGGTTTTGTAGTTCACTCAAGGGGAGGGATGTTTTGGGTTGGAGTCCTAGCCCAAATTGCATATTCTCTATGGCTCAAGGCTATGCTATACTTGACAGGAATCTACATGGTCCAGCTGAAGTGCACTAGTGGAAGAAGGTTTGGAATATTTTTTCTGGGCCCAAATGTAATTTTTTCTTATGGTTGTTGGCTTAGAAGAAATGTCTCACTTGGGAGAATCTTTGCAAAAGAGGATTTCAGGGACCTCTAGTTTTCTTCTTATGCATGCACAATGAAGACTATATCTCTCACTTTTCTTTTTTTTTTTGCCCTTTTTCGAAGGAAATATGGCATAGATGGTGGGAGGCTTGGAGTCATGGTTGTGTACATGCCACTTCTCTCATTGAATTTTGGGAAAGCTTAGGCAGACCTCCAGTGAAGACTTCTTTCTTGCAGGTTGCTTGGACGGTTGGGCCAATTTTTATTCTCTGGAACCTTTGGTTGGAAAGGAACTGCAGAATATTTTGTGACTCTAAGTTAGATAGCCTTTAGTTGTGGTGGGAGATTCTTAGCAAGCTTCAGGAGACTATTTTTGCAAAATGTCATATGTCTAAAAGTATAGATCCTGGTGATCAAACTATCGTGAGGAATTTGAACCTAGATGGTAATAATTGGGGATACACTCTTGGAAAAAGGCCTTGTCATGGTAAGCAACGTGTCTGTAGGGATGGGAGATGGACCCCTCCCCCAATTGGAATCTTGAAGACTAATACAGATGGGTCTTTTTGGAGGAATCCTGGTCATGCTAGTATTGGGGCTATAGGTAGAAGTAATGATGGTGGGGCGGTTTTTCTTTTCTCTATCTATAAGTGTCAACACTCTAATAATTTGATGAAGGCTCTTGCTATTAAGACTTCTATTTAGAGAGGATGCTCTTTAGGTTGGAAAAAGATCATATGCAAGTCTGACTCTCATATTGTTGTTGATATGTTGAATAATTAGAGTTTGGAGAATGTTAATTGGAAATTAGCCTCTTTGGCCAGACACATTTTAAGTCTATGTAGTTTCCTGGATTCTGTCTCCTTTCATCATATCCCTCGCGAATGGAACAAAGTGGCAGACTGCTTGGCAAAGTGGGCTTCAAAGAATGTGGATAGTTGGGATATTAATGGAAGGGATGAGTTACCTTCTGAATATCGTGGGATTTTTTATTAGCTATTATTGGAAGATAGGAATATGTAGTGTTGTTGCGGGCTTTTGGCCTCTACTCTGTAATTTGGATTTGATTGAATAAATTTTTACCCCTTTAAAAAAAAAATTAAAAAAAATGTTACTTTAATTATTAATAAATTAATATTTCTTTAATAATTAATTATAAAGTTATATTTTTACTTTATGTGAATATGGACACTTAATGACTTAAAAAACATTTAAGAAAGTGCATCACAATATTATAATATAACTTTTTGGTTTAAGTGGATTTTATTTAAAAGTGATATATAACTGTTTAACAAAGTATACTTTAGATTTTAAAGTTGTTATGCACCAAAAGGAGATTTTTTTGAATTAAATTGAAGGAGAAGAAGAAATTTACAAATTAAACATTATAAAATGGGATTTGAATTTCATTTTCAAATCATTTCAACATTTGTCTATTTTGAAGAAGCATTTTCTTTGAAGAATAAGTCTGGGGTTTCATTATAGTTCAATCTTAGAGAATATTGCTCCTCTTTGATTATGCAAATATTGGAGGCTTGTGTAAGAGTTCTTCATTGTATATATTTGTGAAATAAATATCAAGGATTCCTGCATATTTTCATGCTTATTCATTGCACACCTATTCTATATCATTAACAACCATTGTTGATCAAATATAAAGCTTTAATCTTGTTGCTAGAGTACATGTGAAAAGTGATGCTACAATACCTTAAAGCTCTTGGAAAGCATTTTATATAATAAACATTTGTAGATCAGAAGTTTAAAGATGATTAGAAAAGAATATTTGATTGTAGGTTGTGTGTCATTCTTCAAATTTTTCTAGTATCCATGATAAGGTTTTACCATTGTCTCACTAATCTCTAGAAATGTTGATGACAATTCTTTCATATAAGATTTACTAGTGTTTGACTTTAGTCATCCGAAGTTAGAACATGTTGGGGAACATATAGTGAATCAAACATTTCTCTTACATACTTTCCTTTATACAATTTTATTTCATTTTCAAGGTCAACTCATATACATGGGCTTGACCAAGGAAAACATTTTTCACCCAACAATTTCTCCAATTTTCAATGTGTAGGAATAGGTTACAAAGTTGTTGAAATTTTCTTAGTAGATGAAAATAGTCAGAGGGTCATTGAGAATTCAAAGTAAAGGTATCTAAAATACAACATTTGAAACATTCTATTCCTTGGTATAGAATATTTAAAAATTTTTGTACCTAAGTCAAAATGTTTGAAACTTTATGTTCCCAAGTCAAAATGTTTGATACATTTTGTACCCTATAACTTAACTTGTATTCAAATTACAAGTCACTATAATAGACTTTGCATGTCAAAAATATGGACACACATCTATAAACCCTTATTCCCAAGTAATCTCATGGAGATAGAGACTGAAGAGGTAGCTGATGAAGGGTGCTCCCCTTAAAACCATACACTCATAATAGAAACAAGAAACAACAACAAATATGAGAAAAAAAATGGACTTCTTATTTCTACTGTAAATGCAAAATTACAGAATTCACAAGTATAATATGCTAACCCACATGGGCACCTTCATTATAGTAATATGCAAGACAAGCTGTGAACTATCACCCAAAGTCATCCTAGACAATGTTTGGACCTTTCTTAAATAGGTAATTTTATGCCACCCGAGAAGGTTCTTGATGCTAAAACTTAATACCTAGGGTTGACAGACCCTAAAAATACATATAGAGTCAACTAAATACATCTTTGACAAATTATTTTAGAAATTTTGGTAGCCCAACTTCTGAAGGCCATAACTCTCAAACCCTTTCTCCGATTGGCTACTATAACCACTTTTATAAAAATGCCAGCTCTTGATCTACAAGCTTGGAATGGCACAAGCACCCTTCCATTGAGTTTTTGGAACTCATCTAGGCACTATAAGGCCTCCAATGGTGAGCTCGAAGATTTTTCTGCAATTTTTTCTACCAAAAATCTATAATAACTTCTCTAATACTTAAGCTAGAGCAATGAAATTTTTATGCTAGGCTTACAACTCTAAAATGAAACTTCATGTAGAAAATGAGAACATTTTAAGCTCATTTGATAAACTTACTAAAAATAGCAAGTTTCCATAAATAGTAACCACCCTATCTACTAGTCCTTATTCAAATAGAAAAGACTAAAAATGAAAATTTTTGGGTGATGTAAGATTGCTCTTACACCTAGGATACTCCTACATCAAACACCCAAGCTAATTTGAGAAGTGACTCTGTCACATCTCAGGTGTTCAGAGGAAAACCAAGATGGTTAACGTCCTCCCTTGATAGCCATGATGAATCCTCCATTGATCTCCCTTTCCATTTGACCAGATATTCCTCATAAGTTTTTTTCTTTGTACTTTTGCCAACATGACTGTCCAGTATCTCCTCAATCTTCTTTGTAGCCGAACTAGCTACTGAAATAATCCACTTTGCTTCTACAACTTCATCTCCACCAAAATAGAATCATGCCCTCCTTGAGTCCTCAGTAATCGAAGAAAAAAATCCATGTTGACATCCTCCCATGGCTTCTCTGGTATAGGTAATGGCTAATACAACCCTGTATTTTGCTTCACTCTTTTCACCATCTAACATACTCTACAACTTTGTACAAACTTCTTCACATCTTACTGCAATTGTAGCTAGTAACAATGCTCAATAACCAAAGCTATGGTTTTATCTCTGCCAAAATATCCAATCAATCCTCTACTATGCTTCTTCTTGATGAGATTATCTCTCATTGAACTTTTGGTAATGCACAACTGGCTTCCTTTGAACAACATACCATCTTGGATCATGAAATCCAACCACTTTGTCATGTCAAGTGGAACTGGTTTGGTACAAGCCTTCAACACTTGACCAAAATTAAGATCATCTGGATATAAAAAACTAAGTTCCTTGAACCCAACCACCTCTACTTGCATTTTTGTTAGCAAAAGTTTTATCCTACTAAAAGCATCTACAACTTTGTTAGACTTCCCACTCCTGTGTTTCAAAAAAAATATATAACTCTACAAAAACTCAACCTATTTCAAATGTCTTTGGTTCAAATTTTCTTGACTATTCAAATATTACAAAGCTTGTTAATCAGTATACAAAACAAGCTCCTTATGAAGAAGATAGTGTCTCCACTTCTTCAATGCTTGAACTATAGCATAAAATTCCAGATCATAATTTTTTTTTTTTTTGCATCATTCAACTTCTCACTAAAATAAGCAACTGGTTTACCTTTTTGGCTCATAACAACTCCTATTGTAGCACCACTAGCATCACAGTCTACTTGAAACACCTTGTTGAAATCTAGTAGTGCTAAAATAGGTTGCTCAGTAACTTTCTATTTCAATAGATTAAAACTCTTATTTTCTCCTATAGTTTACTTAAAATCTTTCCTATCCACTCTCATTGCTTCAATCAAGGATCCACAAATACGGCTAAAACTTCTTATGAAATTTCTATAAAAACTAGCCAGTTCATGAAAAGATCTTATCTCTAGTGCACTCCTTGGAGTAGGCCATTCAACAGTAGCCTTCACTTTCTCTGGCTCCATTTTCAAACCTTATGCTAAAACTACAAATCCCAGGTACACCAAATCCTTTACAAAATTGAATTGCTTCAAGTTTATCAACAACTTTTATTCCCTCAACTTATCAAACACCTTGCAAATATGAATCAAATGCTCCTCCAATGTCTTACTAAAGATCAAAATATCCTCTAGGTAAACAATGACAAACTTATCCAAAAATTCCTTTAGTACCTCCTTTATGAGCTTCATGAAAGTGCTTGGTGTATTGGTTAGCCCAAAAGACATGACTAACCACTCGTATAGTCCTTCTTTTGTCTTGAAAGTAGTTTTCCACTCATCGCCTTCTCTGATATGAATATGATGGTACCCACTCTTCAAATCTATCTTTTTAAATATGCAACTCCACTCAAATAGTCCATAATATCATCCATCCTCGACAATGGAAATTTGTACTTGATAGTGATCTTGTTGATAGCACAAGAATTTGTGCACATCCTCTATTCTCTATTCTTTTGTGGTGCTAATACTACTGGCACAAAACATGGATTCAAACTCTCTCGAATCAACCCCTTCTACAACAACTCATGAACTTTCCTGTTCAACTCTTCACTTTCTACTGGTGTCATTTTGTGCATTGCCTTGTTTGGAAAATTGGCTCCTAGAACCAAGTCCATCTGGTGGTTGATCTTCCTCATTGGGGCAATCCCTCAATTACATTATCTAATACACTATCAGAAAACTCGCCTAACATATCTATAAATTTTGTAGGTACCTCCTCAATTTCTTCTTTACTATCTTTTGGAATTATAGAAAAACACACATGATCATACTTCATACCTTTGAGAAAATCTTTTCCATCAAAAAAATATATTCTAGCAAAACTACATACCTTTTCTTCTTTCTACTTCAACGACTTTAACTTATGCTTCACTCCATCTTTGGTCAAAGTGTAGGTATTTGTTCGCCCATTGTGTACAACATGTCTGTCAAACTACCATGTCCTACCTAGCAACATATGAAATATGTCCATAGCTATGATATCACATAGTACCTCATCCTAGTAGCTTCCAATCTTGAACTTCACTAGCACTACTCATTGGTCATGACCTTGTGGTCATCTTGCACCCAAGCAATACGATATGGATGTTGGTGTTTCTGTCTCTTTAGCTTCAGCTTTGTGACCATTATTTTTGACACCATATTTTCAATACTTCCATCATCAATGATCACATCACAACACTTATCTTCACGTATGTACCTTGTGCAAAATAAGCTCCTTTGATTAGGTTCATTTACACCATTCAGTAGGACTCTTCTATTAACTAAGACTTCTCCTCTTTTAGCATCTTCAAAATGGGATGATCTGGCATCTTCATCAACATGTGCAACTCTTGCCTAGCCTTTTGTTCTTCAATATGTCCTTCTTTGGCATTTAGAACATTCAAATGCTCTATGCCCTTCTTCTCTATAGTGAAAACATTTCTCACAGAAGCCTCCTCTTCCAAATCCTTTTCCTCTACCTCTTCCTCTCTAATCTCTATTCTTCTAATCATGAAAATAATTGGAATTATTTGACTGCTACTTCTAGCCTCATCCTTCTTCTTCTCATCATCATTACGACCTCCATAAGAACATCTACCAAATCTTCCAATGCGACCTCTTCCGCTATTCTTGTTGTCAAACTTCTTGTTTAGTTTCTCCTCACTCTTAGGGAAAACTAGTATTCCTCTTCAATACTATTCATTCAAATCAGACTCAACTCATCTTGAATACTTGGCCTTAAGCCATTAAGATAATGTGCCACTTTCTCTTTATCAGCTTCTACATGGTCGGTTCTAATGAGAACTTGGTAGAACTCTTCAGTACACTCTTAAATAGATTTTTTCACTTGCTTTAACCCTTGCATTTTCTTTAACAGATCAAGTTTATAATCCATAGGAATGAATTGTCTCTTTAGTTTAGCTATCATTTATTCCCATCTGGTGATTTTGTCCTTTCCCTTTCTATTTTGCTCCAACTGACCCTCTTGCTAGCAGATCTTTGCATGTCCCTTCAATTTCACCTTAGCAAAGTTGACCCTATCAGGATCATCAATATCTTCATACTCAAAGTACTCCTCTAGTTCATTGATCCAATCGATCAACTCCTCTAGGTTAAGATTTCCCAAAAATGTGGAAACTTCAAACTTAAGTCTTTTTCCAATCTTGGAGATGGCCCTAACAACCTCTCTTTCTCTAGGTTTAGAACTACTTTTGCTTCGGTATTTTCTTCTACTTCGTGTTCATCCTTGCTTTAATCTCTTATAAGAAGATTTATTCCTCTATGCATTTATTCTTCCAATGCTTGTATTTTTCTTTGGAGGGCTCTAAAAACCTTAGGTGTAACACCTACAACTCTTCTACTATGCTCTTTTCATGGAGGAATTTTTTGTGCTTCTACTAAAACCCTAGTGAAAACTACCTCACAATTAGTGATCTATCTACATGCTCAGCCCAAACTATGGTCTTGGTGTGAACTGCCTCATAGTCAACGATCTATCCACAAACTCAAGAACTTTAGCTCTAATACCACTTGATGAATGGTGCTCCCCTTAAAACCATAAACTCATAACAAAAATAAGAAATAAGAACAAATGTGAGAACAAAATATGGACTTCTTATTTTCCTCACAAATATGAAATTACAGAATTCACAAGTACAATATGCTAACAAAAATGGGCACCTTCATTGTAGAAATATACAAGACAAGTTGCGAACCATCACCCACAGTCGTCCTAGACAATGTTCAGGCCTTTCTTGAATAGGTAATTTTATGCCACCTAGGAAGGTTCTAGATGCTCAAATTTAATAACTAGGGTTGACAAACCCTAACAATACATATAGAGTCAACTAGACACATCTTTGACAAATTATTTTAGAATTTTTAAAAACCAACTTACAAAGGCCATAACTCTCAAACCATTGCTCTAATTGGCTATTATAACCAATTTTTGGAAATGTCAGTTCTTGATCTACAAGCTCAAAATAGACCAAGCACCCTTTCTTTGAGTTTTTGGACCTCATCTGAGCACTCTAAGGCTTTCAATAGTGAGCTTGAAGATTTTTTAGAAAAATTTTCCATCAAAAATCCACAATAACTTCTATAGTTAAGCTGGAGCAATGAGATTTTTATGGTAGGCTTACAACTCTAAAATGAACATTCATGTAGAAAATGAGAACATTCTGAGCTCATATGAGAAACTTACTAAAAATAACAAATTCTCATAAATAGTAACCACCCTATTTACTAGTCCTTATTAAAATAGAAAACAATAAATGGAATTTTTTTTTGGGTGATGCAAGATTGCTCTTACACCAAGGATGCTCCTGCATCAACGACTTATAGCTCTCTATCTATGATGTGAAAATGTGCAAAATGGTAGTGTTAGATTATGGTGACTGATAAGGGAAGTACTGTACATACTTCATAAATAGTGGGGAATTTTTTTTGGGCCGTGGCCGACATGGTAGCCGACATATTATGGCCGACATGTTGTAACCCTAAAATGAATAAAATACTTGTATAAAAGGGTTTAGGGTTAGGTATTTTTCATTATGTTATGATGCGAAATTGGTTCTTGTGGCGGTATTAAGCTGTAAGGGATTACAGATTGTAATCAGGTTGTAATCACTGGATTGTAATAAGATCGAACTTGCTGTTTGGTGGACGTAGCCCAGGGATTGGGTGAACCACGTTAAATTTTGGTGCCTTGTGTTCATTTCTGTGTGATCTATTATTTTCTATTATTGGTTATATTTGCATGTAGTTTTTATTTCTGTTCGTGGTTTATCCTAACAAGTGGTATCAGAGCGAGGTTATCTTTCAGTTATCCTCTGCAAGAAAGTCTCACGGTTAAGTGGGAGTCTCACAGTTGAGTGGGAGCGATGGCAGATGAGGGTAAGCTGAGGGTTATAGGTTTAATGGGCAGAACTTCCAGTTATGGAAGATACAAATGGAAGACTATCTATATCAGAAAGATTTATGGAAGTCATTGGAAGGCAAAGCCAAGAATTAGGGAACTATGTCAGAGGTTGAATGGGATCTTTTGGATAGAAATGCACTCAGAAGCATTCGATTATGCTTGGTAGCATCGATGGCATTTAATATTACAAAAGGAAAGACGACAGAAGATTTGATGAAAACCCTAGCGACACTGTATGGAAAGCCCTCCACTTCAAACAAGGTATTTCTCATGAAGCATTTATTTAATATGAAAATGGCAGAAGGCGGATCTGTTGCAGATCATTTAAATGAGTTTAATACTATTACTAGTTAGTTATCTTCTATGGGTATCAATTTTGATGAGAAAATTAGGGCTCTCTTGATTTTGTGTTCTTTGCCTGAAAGCTGGAATGCCTTGGTAATGGCGGTGAGTAATTTTGTTCTTGGATCTAGTACCCTAAAATATGATGATGTGATCGGTGTTATTTTAAGTGAGGAAACTCGTAGAAAATTCTCAGGTGGATCTACATCAGGAAGTGCTTTGAATGCACAAAGCAGGGGTAGAACAACTAAGAGAGGAAATAACTTTGGAAATCGTGAGAAATCAAGAGGAAAGTCAAAGGGGAGGAGGTCCCAATCGAGAGGACCAAATGATTGCTAGTACTGTGGGAAACCAGGGCACAAAAAGAAAGATTGCTGGAATTGAAAGAAAAATGAAGGAGATAAATTAGATGGAGACAAGGAGGCAAATGTGGTAAGTAAAAAATCTGAATAGGATGCTTTGCTTCTATCTTTAGAGAGTGTTGATGATTCATGGGTTTTAGATTCTGGTGCTTCATTTCATGCTACGCCTCATAGAGGTTATTTCATTGATTATGTCCAAGGGGATTTTGGGCTTGTTTATTTGGGGGATAATGAACCCTGTCAGATTGTTGGAAAGGGAAAAATTAAGATTAAGTTGCAGAATGGGAATCATTGGCTACTACATGAGGTAAGACATGTTCCAAGGCTGAGTAGAAATTTAATTTCAGTCAGAAAACTCAGTGATGAGGGTTGTGTAGTTACTTTTAATGATAAAAATTGGAAGGTTTCAAAAGGTTCCCTTGTAGTAGCAAAAGGTGTGAAAGTAGGCACCTTATATCTTTGTACAGGTCATATTGTTCCTTCTACTTTGATTGTTTCAGAGAAAAATGAATGTTCCAGAACAATTGTTGCAGTTGAGCAAGGAGAACAAATAGCTGCTGTAGATTCTGATACATCACTGTGGCACAATAGACTTGGGCACATGAGTGAGAAAGGTATGAAAGTGCTTCATTCAAAAAAAGTTTTACCACGTCTAAAATGTGTGAATATGGATTTTTGTGAAAGTTGTGTGTATGGAAAACAAAAGAGAGCGAGTTTTGTAAAAATAGGGAAGGCAAACAAAAAGGAGAAGTTAAAGCTTGTGCATACAGATGTATGGGGACCAGCTCAGGTATCTTCCCTTGATGGCTCTCATTATTATGTTACATTTATTGATGATGCAACTAGAAAAGTATGAGTTTATTTCCTTAGACAGAAATCTGATGTATTTCAAACTTTTAAGAAATGAAAATGCTTGGTTGAAAATGAGACTGGTAAGAAATTAAAATGTCTTAGATCTGATAATGGTGGTGATTATTGCAGTCATGAATTTGAAGATTATTGCTCCACTAATGGTATTCATAGATAGAAAACTATTCCAAGGACTCCACAGGAAAATGGAGTGGCTGAACGCATGAACAGGACTATAATGGAGCGCGCAAGGAGCATGAGGTTGCATGCTGGGTTACCCTTACACATGTGGGTGGAGGCTATCAATATTGTAGTATATTTGATTAATAGAGGTCCCTCTACTCCTTTGGGCTGTGGTATTCCAAAGGAAGCATGGGCTGGTAAGAAGGTGAGTTATTCTTTTCTCAAGAGCTTCAGTTATAGGCTTTGGGATTTTGAAAATCTTAAAATTGTTAGAAGTCGGGATGTCATATTCAATGAGAAAGTGTTGTACAAAGATCTTTTGCAGCAACATGAGAAGAAAGAAGATGATTATGTAGTGCTAGATGATACTCCAAAAGCTGATGTTCCAGCCATTCCTCATGATGTGCAACAACTGCAACAACAAATACCACACACACCAGTAAATGTTAGAAGATCAACGAGGCAAATTAGACCTCCACAAAGGTTTTCTCCCTCTTTGTATTCTATTTTACTTATTGATGTCGGTGAACCTAAAAGTTATGATGAAGCTGTGTAGGTGGATACTAAGATTTAGTGGGAGTCTGCAATGAAAGATGAAATGGACTCTTTGCTGAAAAATAAGACATGGGATTTGTGCAAGTTGCCTGCAAGTAAAAAAGTTTTACAGAATAAGTGGGTTTACAAGTTGAAAGAAGAGGAAGGAGGTAAGAAAAGATTTAAGGCCAAGTTAGTTGTAAAAGGATTTGCACAGAAAAAGGGAATTGATTTTGATGAGATATTTTCTCCTGTTGTTAAAATGACTTCTATCTATACTGTTTTAAGTCTTATGGCTACTAAAGATTTGCATTTAGAGCAGTTGGATGTTAAAACAACCTTTCTTCATGGTGATTTGGATGAAGAAATATGTATGGCTCAACAACAAGGTTTTGAGGTCAAAGGTAAGGAGAACTTAGTGTGCAAATTGAAGAAAAGTTTATATGGCTTGAAGCAAGCACCTCGGCAATGGTATCTGAAATTTGATAGTTTTATGCATGAGCATGGATATAACAGGTGTCATTCAGATTATTGTGTTTATTTTAAGAGGTTGGATGATGATAGCTACATTATTTTATGTTTATATGTTGATGATATGCTTGTAGCTGGGTCTAACATGGATCATATTAAGGGGCTAAAATGCCAGTTAGCACATACATTTGCTATGAAGGATTTGGGGGCAGCAAAACAAATCCTTGGTATGAAGATTTGCAGAGATAGGAAGAATAGAACCTTGACGCTATCTCAGGCTGATTATGTTGTGAAAGTGTTGCAACGTTTCTCTATGGAGAATGCTAAAGTTGTCAACACACCTTTACCTAGTCATTTGAAATTGACTAAGGAGATGTGTCCCGAGACATAGGAAGAGGATGATAAGATGTCCAAGGTACCCTATGCTTTAGCTATAGGAAGCTTGATGTATGCTATGGTATGCACTAGGCCAGATATTGGACATGTAGTGGGAGTCGTTAGTAGGTATATGAGTCATCCAAGTTTTGAGCATTGGAATGCTGTCAAGTGGATTCTCAGATATTTGAGAGGAACATCCAATAAGTGTTTACACTTTGGGGGCTCTACTACTGATTTACAGGGCTATGTTGACTTAGATTTGGCAGGGGATATTGATACCAGGTAGAGTACTACAGGTTATGTCTTTACTATTGGTGGGGCAGCTGTGAGCTGGGTTTCTAGGTTACAAAAGATTAATGCTCTATCCACTACAAAAGTAGAGTATGTTGCTACTACAGAGGCAACCAAGGAGATGATATGGCTTTAGTTCTTCTTGGAAGAATTGGGACATCCTCAAAAGGATAATTATTTGTTCATAGATAGTCAAAGTGCCATTCATCTTGCTAAGAATTCAGCTCTGCATTCTAAGACCAAACACATATAGTTGCGGTACCATTTCATTCAATCAATTTTGGAGGATGGACAGTTAAAGCTAGAGAAGATTGCCAATATGTTGACAAAGGTTGTAACAAGGGAGAAGCTGAAATCCTCTTCAGCTTCAGTTGGTCTTTTAGACTAACCATGAATAAAAGAATAGTAGAGTCCAGGGTGATTTGATCCAGTGGGAGCCCCATGCGGTAGTGGTATTGGTATAGGATCAGTTTCCAAGTGGGAGATTGTTGTTTCATGAAGAGCCTGATTAGTCCCCAAGTGGGAGATTGTTAGATTATGGTGACATATTATGGCCGACATATGGACGACATGTTGTAACCTTAAAATGAATAAAATACTTGTATAAAAGGGTTTAGGGTTAGGTATTTTTCATTATGTTGTGATGCAAAATTGGTTCTTGCGGCGGTATTGAGCTGTAAGGGATTACGGATTGTAATCAGGTTGTAATAACTGGATTGTAATAAGATCAGACTTCCTGTTTGGTGGACGTAGCCCAGGGATTGGGTGAACCACATTAAATCTTGGTGCCTTGTGTTCATTTCTGTGTGATCTATTATTTTCTATTATTGGTTATATTTGCATGTAGTTTTTATTTATGTCCGTGGTTTATCCTAACAGGTAGTATAGTGGCTCTCAAATGAACCAAGATGTGAAACCCTTACAAGGTGCACCATAGAACAAGAGATTCAAATATGAGATAAAAAATGCTTACATCTAAGAACCAACATGCAAATGCAATAGAAGCTAATTGAAAGATGCACCTACAAGCTAAACTAGAAAAATGATACCATAACAAAACCTTCCTACTTAGACTATGTTAGATAATCTAAAGCATAAGAGAAAGATAAACTAAACACTCCATGGAGCTACTATGAGAATGCAAGTATGGAAGTGCAAGTGCAAGAACACTCCAAGTTATCCAAAGCTCCAAAGTCACCTAAAAATCATGCGACATAATGTTAGTACAAAGCATAAGATTTTAGAAAATGAAAAGTGAGCCCTCCCGTTAAAGATAAATGGACGATTGAGATCAAAAGGAAAGAGAGGTCTAATCAAGGGTGGAGAATGCATCTTGAGTGATCCATGTGCACAAGAATCTCACCTAAGCAAGATCAATGGTTGACTTTAAGAGAAAAAATATTTGTGGAGGAGAATTAATGTTATTTTTTAAAATAGAAGGTTCCTTTCACATAGAAAGTTGTGCATTCATGCGATGTAGATAATATGCCTTTTTATTTTATTTTTAAAATAGGAATAATGCTTTATGTGTGCACACTTAGGATAAGGGAATTTTGGGGACTCTATTTAATTAAAAGGGACCAATTGCTTTCAATTAAATAAAAGACTTAGGATAATTTTCTCAAACCATAGGTTATGATTGAATAAATAAAAAAGTGATGATTTGATCAAGAATAAGAAATAGATAAATTTAAGTAAAAATGCTAAAAAGAGGCCCATAGTCTAGATGACCATTTTTGGGTGATTACATTTTTCCCTTTTTGACAAATGTGTGATTGATCTAGGAACACATTAAGTCAAAGAATGAATATAGCAAGATAGCAGCTAATAGATAGATCTAACTCTGAAGAATGAAGCATAAAGAGATAATAAATCCTGAATGCATAGTAACTTAGCAGCAGAACTGAGCATTAGGAGAGAGACACACAATATCAACATCCAAGATGAGCATTGATATGTCAAGCCAAGTAGCCAAACCAAATAGATAGATCAAGAGAAAATGGAAAGGATAGCCATATAAGAAGCAATGATAGTGTATTCCCACCCCATCAAGATCAAAATTCAAATGAGATAGATGAAATGTAGAAATAATATAGATTTGATCAAAAATTTGAGATAAAGAAATTTCCATGAGATAGATAAGATATTAAGAACAAAGAATGACTACAAAGAGATGAAGATATGGTCCAGTTTGACCAAGAAAGATAAAGCATTAGAACTAGGTCAAAGCAAAAGAATTATGATGAAATGAGGATGAAAAATAAGGATGAGAGAGAAAAAGATGATAAGAAAGATGGAAATGATGCAGAAGAAGAAATGATGATTGCCTAAGAAAGATTTGAAGATTGAGCCTCAAAAACTCAGCCAACTACCCAAATGAAGGGAGAATCTTAAATTATAATTCTGACCATCAAGATGAACCCAAATTTTGATTTCAATATTGAAAATGGATCCATGATGTAAAAATTAGGTAGGGGTATATTTTTTTCACAAATCTAAGGAGTTCAAGCACTAAGTCAAAATAGGTCAAAAGGTTATATAAGGGGCATAAGGGGATAGATTAGACATGATGACAAGATAAACCCCTTGTGATGAGATGAAAAGGTCAAAAGAGATAAATATGTGATCAAGAAGAATAAAGGAGATGAATGCAATTGACCAACACATCCATGAAAGATAAAGAAGACTCTCTCAAAACTCAAATGCATGCTAAGCTAGAATGAAACCCTAGAATGCAAGCTAGTATGCAAAGTGCAATTGCAAGGGTTATAAAAGTAGGTCCTAGTTTTTATTAGCAAGCCTTATCAGGGACATTGAAAGATCATACAGTCATCACTAGCATAACTATGAGGATATGAATATGATCTAATATTAGATAGGAGTGTGGGAACCCAACCTATGCATCAAAGATATATAGGTCAAGATGACTATGTAGTAAGATTCCCTAGGTTTAGTATATAAATATTATGCTCGCATTGATACACAAAATGTTGAGATGGCCATAAGAACACACTTGCAAAAACATAGTCAAGAATTATACCTTAAAGATCTTAAGTGTAAAGTAGGACAAACAAGATGCCCAAGACACCTAAGACTAACAAGGTATACCCCTAGGAAAAAAGAAAAAGAAAACATGCCCCACGAACCCAATCTTCTAGTTCATCACATCCTCAAAGACAATTAGGGAGGGAAAAATCAATAAAGAAATCATCATAGACAACACACAAAGAAAAATAAGCCAACAATTCTATACCATTTTACAATTTAAGTGTGTGTGTGTGTGTGAAAGTCACATGATTATATCCTTAGGACTCAAGTCTTCTAATGAGAGATATTACAAAATCCTAAATTAGGAAAAGTATTTGATAAGTGTTAAGAAACACTTGATGTCAAGGGAACTGTTGAAAAATACTATTGAACGAGATGCCAAAGAAACACCAATGCAACAAGACCTTGATAAGCTACATAGTTTGTGCCCCCTAGACCTAGACACAAGAGTTTGTTCCATGATAAGCAAGATAGAAGAAATATGAGATGTGTGGATCATGAGCACATAGTTAAATGTTGATAGACATAGGTGTAAAAGGTCTTAAGTAGCACTTATTTCTAGGTTTTCACCATTTGGCATGATTTTGTTTCTAGGACTTTTTATGTTTTTTTTGTTTTTTGAGATATTTGATTTTTTGCGATACATGAAAGTACCTATTGCTAGGTTTTCACTAAAATTGCCATTTTTTAGGACATTTTCTACTTTTTAGAATTTTTTTTAGCAACATATATGATTTTTTTTGGATTTGTCTAGGATCATAAGATATGTACAAGTGTTGAGTAGAAAGAGTACTAAGAATAGATCTTCTTCAAGTGAAGTATGTTAATGGGATTAGGGAGCTATTCTCCCTTAGAAGTAGAAAGCTGATAAGAACTAGATCAAAATGAAGTAGTGACTATGTAGGGACCCAACTAATAAGGTTAAAACTTGCCCTTTTGTTCCCTATTTGATTAATTTTTTGGATTTTCTCTAAGAATATGATCACCTACTTGAAATTCCCTAGGATGCACCTTTTTATTGTAGCTAGTAGACATTTGTTTTTGGTAAGCTCTCATATGATAAAAAAAAAGCTCATGTATCCTTATAGTTTTATAATTTTCATCTATGATTATCCCTTTCAAAGAAACTCACAAGGAGGGAATCTCAACTTCAATTGGTAGAATAGACTCTGAACCATAAACTAGTGCAAAATATGTAGCCCTAGTAGGTGTGTGTATGCTCATAACATAGGATTGGTCTGTAGATACCATAACATAGGGTGTGTGTGAAGATGTAGCCCTAGTAGGTCCTATATGCCCATAACATAGGATTGGTCTGTAGATACCAATCTCTCCCAGATTTATGTATAGTTATATATAGTATCTTCATAAATATTTTCTTGGAAGCCTCATCTTGATCATTCCCTTGAGGGTAGTAGATATAAGACCAATTTTGTTTGATTTTGAACTTCTTACAAAGTTGTCTAAGGTCCTTGTTTTTGAATTATCTACCATTATCAATGACTATAGAGGAGGGAATGCTAAAGGAAACAAATTATATGATTCATTATGAACAAAGTAACATGTTTCCTAGTAGTTGCACAAAGTTGGATAGCCTCAACCCACTTTGTGAAGTATTCAATAGAAGTGATTATAAAATTATGTCCACTTGAAGAACTAGGATGCATTTTTCGCACTAGATCAAAGGTCCACTAGTGAAGAGGCTAATGTAGAATAGATGGAATCAATTCTCATCTAGGAGCATAAATAAAATTATCATGTAGCTAACATTTTTTACAAGGCTTAGCATAATGAACAAGATCTACTTGCATAGTAGGCTAACAATAACCAACCTTGAGTAGTTTTTGAGTAAGAATAAGGCCATTAGAGTGAGACTCATAAATTTCATCATGGACTTCAACTAACACTCGTTTAGATCCATTCATCTCTAAACACCTAAGGAGTGTTTCATCTAGAACCTTCCTATACAAGTCATTAGAGACAAGGATATAATGGGAGACATTGTGAATGAGTTGGAATTTCTCATTGTGAGTAAGGCTATTGGGATTAATTTGGTCATAGAGGTAAGAATAAATGGTAGCATGGTGAAGGGAGTCATGACCAATGACAATGCAAATAACTTGGTTGTCAGGGGAATCATAGATGGGGTAATGTAGATCTTCCATCAGGAATTCAAACTAAGATTCATGTTCTGACAACTATAAAATAGATCTCAAGGTAGCCATAGCATCCAAAACCTTATTTTTAGCCCTATAAATTTGTTGAAAAATGACAAAGGTGAAATAGTTTCATAGAGCATCGACCAAATTCTTATATAGAATCAACTTGTCATCCTTCATTTGTTACTCATTATTGATTTGATTTATGACATGTTTGTTGGAAATTTTTCTAGGTTATGAGGATGAAATGTTGTCATTTATGAAAACATATAGCTTAGATCAAGTCAACAGATCTTGGAGATAAAGTTTTCGGTCAAAGACTTAGAAAATTGTCTAAGTATCATAGTGTATCTATCAACACCTTTTTGGTTAGCATAGGTCACAGAGGCATTTCTGGCGTGTGCACACTTACACAAAGGTAGTACAACATGCAAGGATGATGTCTACAAGAGTGAAACTCTATGCAAATAGTTGAACAGAGATATTTTGATTTTACAATAACAATGTTGAAAAGACAAAAGAGGTAGACTTAAGGAAATAAATATTTTGGCTTAAGGAATTATTTTATTTATAAAAATAATTACTTAACTAAGTAGGGACGAATTCCTAGATGTCAACCCTAAGTTAGTAAGAATTAATTTTTTGTTTTGGAAAGTGTGCAAAGATATGAAGGCTGACAGTTAAAGAAAAAAGGTATAAAGGAAAGGATTTTTTATATGAAGTTGTGTGAACTTGCAGGTGTATAATGTAATATTTTTTGATGTGAATTTTGATGTATGATCACAAAAATGTGAATTGTGATAAGTTTTTGTGAAGAGTAAAAGGAAAATATCAGATATTGAAGATATAAGTAGCAATGAAGAGGTTTTTGTATCTATCTCTTTTATTTAAGAACTCTATTGTATATTGTATATTTGGGTAGTGGGCTCATCTTGCATACACTTATAATTTTTAATAATAACTCCTAATAGGGTTGAGGGGCCTTAGTGCTCTAATAAATATCAAGACCCTATATAGATGTAATAGACTCTAAACAGGGTCAATTTCTTTCACAAGATACTTTTGATTAGTAGGTCATTTTGTGGGTACCATGCCCACTGGAATTTTTAATTGGCCATGGTTTCCCTAGTTAACAAAATATGGTGTTATGGGTTCTTTAATTTATGGTGGTATTTCTTTTCATCTTAATTAGTTTACTTCCATATGTAAGCTATACATTTTTTAAAGATACATTGGGCAAAAGTTTGTGAAATATTGATTCATGCCCCTCCTCCCTCTCAGTATTCCTATTTATAACAACTGGTACCAGGGCATAGTTACTCAGACAAGACCTAATAGCTTGATTAAGATCCCTATGGATATGGAATAGTTACATAAGAAGTTAGAAAAATCTCTTAGAAGATTGATATTCATACAGAAGAAAGAGATACTTTGAAAGACAAGTATGAAGATGAAAAAAATTACATTGGGAAGCTAAAAGAAAAGATAGATTATCTTAAGTCCAAAAAAGAGTCTAAAAATCATAATAAGGATAGTGATGAAGTTTCAAGACTGAAGAAATAAAATGAGATCCTAAAGCATGAAATGAAGATTATAGATCTAAAGTTGTGGTTGAAAGATGGTGATAGTATAATTGAGTTAGATTTGAAGTCTAAGAATGAAGACCGACAATCTAACCTCACTGAAGTGTCATCTAAGCTTGAGTCTACAAAGTTTCAATACACAAAACTTGAGAATTAAAATAATATTGTGAAATGAGAGCTAACTCAGTTTAAGATACATCTTGAGAAGTTGTATTCTAGTAGTGAAAAGCTTGATGAATAGATATTTACACAAAGACCCTCTTATGATAAGACAAGTCTTGGATACCTTGGAGAAAAGCCAACTAATAAATTTGAAGCTAGAAAAGAACAAGATCTTGTGATCTATCATCCTAAACATAAGGAATTTGATTAGGACAAGAGTGAGTCAAGTCAATCTAAAGATGTACCTAAACAAGTAGAGCAAGTTAATTAACCTAGGAAATTTGTTGTACCTAAGAAACATGAGCAAGTTGAATCACCTAAAGAAGTTTGGAATGAATTCAAAGGTAAATTTTATGAATGTGGTCACATGAAAAGGGACTATATGTCTAATTCATTTAAACCTATTTCTAGTTGTTGTTATAATTGTCATGGTTTTGGTCATAGAGTACTTAATTGTAGAAAGCCTAAATTTGATAAAATTAATAATAGTAGAATGTTTAGAGGTACTAACCCTACAAAAAATAGACCTATGTGAGGAACCAATATTATAAGGAATGGCATTATGTGTTGTAAGTGCAACAACTTTGGACATATTGTTAGAGATTGTAGAGATCAAATTGGTTAGTCAGGATCTAGATATGGAAACAATGTTACAATGTATTAGATTGCAATACCATGGGACACAATAAGATTTTATGGGATGAACATGAGGAACAACATGAGAAAACCTAATCCTAGAAGGAATATGAAAAATGCTAGAAGGAATGAGAATAATAGTATTAGTCAAAGGGAAAATATAAAAGATCATGTAGGAAGCCTTGATGAATCATTTGTTAAAGCTAAGGAGCCAACAAGTACATGCATTGTGTTAGAAAGTGAAGCATTTGATAATAGATTGAAGTTAATGATAGTTGGTAACCAATCATTATCTGATTTAGAAACTTATTCAATACAAAAAAATTAGGATAAAAAAACTAGTTAAAATCTTAGGAGTAGTTTGGAGACTTACGCAGTTAGTATGAGGTAGAGAAAGATGAAACAAAGCTATGGTTAAGTGTGCAAAATATTTGAGATCATATGTGAGTGTGCAAAGAGAAATAAGTTTACTAGTAAATTATAACAAATTTTCAATTGATTGTGTACTCATGCAATTAATGAAGTAGGTATCAGAAGAGGGTCTAAGGATCTAAATCAAATTTGAGTGTACCATTTGAACATGTGAAGAGTTAAGGAGAAAATTAACAGCAATTAGAAGGCTTAAAAGACAAAATTGAAGAGTGTTTATCAGGAAAAACCTATTTTTGTAACAATTAAGCTATTTAATAATTTTATGAAGGTTAAATTTGTGAATTGTGTTTTGAATTTTCAAGTGAAGATGGAGAAGTGTATGATTCATAGTGTTGAACATGTTTCTAGACCTAAATGAAAGATAAACCCAGTTTAACCCTTGGAAGATGATACATTGACCATATATTCACAAACTCCTAACAAGATTATTTACTTAGAGGATACCCATAGTTACACTAGATAGAAACTTGAAATGGTAGGAGATGGAAACATTGTAAGAGAATTTGACATTATCTACAATCAAGACATGACATTTAAGGAAGGTCATGAACACCTAGAACAACAATGAACTAGTGAAGTTTATGTTTTACTATGAGTTTGAGTATGAATAATGGACCAACATTATTCTGAGTAGGATTCATGATGATGAATTATATATGGGAGAAAATATTGTTGAAATATCATCCAATTTGATACATGAAGTTACAGGTTTGAGAAATAAGGGTTCTATTCCCTTAAATGAGAGGAATATAAAGAAGGTTGTCCTTGAAAACACCCAATCAATATATAATGAAAGAGACATTGTAATCATAAATATTAAGAAAAATCATGTGATTTATGTGAGTATAATTATGTCAACTAAGTTATGTTCAATCTCAAGGGAAGATGACATGGAAATAAGTTTTGTACATGTAGCTTTCAAACTTTGTGTTGAGAAATCCAAAGTTAGTCTCTATGAGATATTAATTGAGAACCTTGTGGGAATTAAGAAAATGAGAAACAACCAATTCAGGTTTCAGTTCTTAATCATCCATATGTTCTTTCACCTATTGGAAAGATTCCCATTCATGCCTATTTTTGAATTGACAAGTAGTGACAAGTGCAAAATAGAGAAGATAAATAATCTACATAAGAGAACTTAATTGATAATATTCATAGAAATGTAGAACTAATTGTATAAAACTTCAAAACTAGATGAAGCAAAGGTTTAGAATTCCACCATCTATTGTAAGAAAATAAAAAGAGGACACTTTTTTTTATGATTGATACAAATTTCACATACCTTGAAGCAATGGAACCAAGAATGCTATATGTAGATCCCCTAAGATATGAGGTAACAAAGGAATAAGTATAAGGGCATGTAAAAGAAATTATAAAATAAAAAAATGGACAAAGAGTTTGATAGAATTGGAAGCTATGATGAGATTATGCAGATGACTTATCAAGCAAAAATTGAAAAGTTGGTTAGAAGAAAGGTTGATAATTTGATTAAGAAGATTATGGGGGATTCCCAAATGACTCTGCAAGAGGTAAGTGTAGTGAAACATACAGTATTCAACATGAGGAAGATTAGCCAAGAAGATATAAAGTTTATGCCACATTTAGCAAAATAGGACCATCACCTTCAACTCCATCATTAGAAAAAGGAGTACAATAGTAGATCCATCTGCACAAACTCTTTTTGCACCATATGCACCAGTTGGACAAGTACAACCATAGAGTACTCTAGTCATTCCACCTTCTTAGTCAAGTGAGAAAGAAGAAGAAGAAGAGTTAAATGTAATAGAGGTAAAGAGAAAGTCAATGAGACTAGAAGAAGTGAAACAAGAACCTACAAAGACACCAAGACCAAAGAGAATGAAAGAAGTGGCAATTGGACCTGGCAAGAGATGTAAAGTATTGAGAACTCTTGAAGGAAAGAAGAGAATGAGAGGACAAGTTGACATTCCCAAGGTTACAATATAGGAAGAGAAAGAGAAGAGAAAAGAAGTTAGTGCAAGAAAGGGCAGAAAACCATGGAAGCCAAAGGTTGAGACACTGAATAATGTAATTGTAAACAATGGTAATTTTGTGTAGTTAAATAAATTTTATGATTTGTATAGAAATTTTGAGAAGTTTGATCTTGAGAATGTAGTAATAAGGAATTTGATAATTAGTGGCAAGATTTTTATAGACATAGAAATTCTTATCCCAAAATATTGGTATGAGAGACAAAATATTTGTATGAGAGACTAAGTAATAGGAAGATAAGAGTAGAAAATGAAGATAAGAAAATTAAAGACAAAATAGATAAGAAAAATTTCTGAAGCTACTAGTGAGGAGCATTTGTAGAGTTTAGTAAGAAATATTGAACCTTATCTTAGGAACAAGACAAGGGTTGTTCTAATCATGGGAGGTAATTATGAGGAAGTGAAAAAAGAGATAGAAATAGTAACTATGAAAATGATGGCATAACCAAAATTAGGAGTAGAGACATCAACTGTTAGCATGAATGTTGATGATACTATTTTACAGGAGTATCTTGAGTATTAGAGAGTATTTTCATGATGCATTCATGACTGTGTTTGTCATTGATGTCAACATAGCATGGTTTCTATAAAGACTGGTTGAGTAGTAGACAAAGATCTTAATGGTATGGGCAATGTTTTGATTATCTAGTGGTGCACAATCATGAACATGTTCTACATTGTGTCTTAATGACATGATCAAGTGCACAGAGTCTAAGTCAAAGATGTATGGAAGTTGTACCTAATTTATAGAGAGTAGTTCAAATATATAGTATTGGGAATGTAGTTCCTGATTTTTGTTTGCTAAATTAATCTAAGATGCAGTAAGAAGATGTGCACACAGGTAGTGATAAATGATAGTCTGGTAGTGATATTAGTGAGTGTGCAAGCCCTACTATCACATGTGTGAGTTTTTGTATAGATTGTGAATTGACAGTTCTATTGTAATTGTGATTGATTAATTATATTATTATAATTAATTGGGAAAGCCTTAAGGCTGAATCAAGGAATTATTTTGAATATATGGTATAAATGAAAGGTGTTTTCCTTGTTTGTATAGTATGGTGATTGTTGTATGAAGTGTGAAGTGTGAAAAAGAGTAGAGTGTTTGAGGAATGTGAGTAAGAGATCCAAGGGATTACTAGATGCAAGTTTTGTGATCTAGTTACAAGATCAGAAGGAGAAAAGGTCCAATTGATAGGACAAGAGGAAGGAAGTAAATTTCATTTCTATTATTCTGCAAGGAATAATATAGAGATCATTTGGATAGTGGGTTCATTGGTCTTGCCCTTGAAGCTATTTTGGAAATGGGTCTAGGTGTCTTCCACAACTCCTAACATGGTTGGAATCTCCTAACTTCACAGTCTCCTAATAGGGACTCATATGTAATGAATATATTCACAGACTCCTAACAGGGTCCATCCTCTAACAAGGAATATTTATGCTAGTACATCATATTGTGGGTACCATCCCCATTGGGGTTTTCCCTTTGATCAACAATTTCCCTAGTTAACATATCTAGTGCTATTGTGTATGAGTATCTTGTTGTGGCTTATAATTATATTGATCATATGGTTAAAATTTAATAAAGTTGATAAGTGTAATATTAGTTGGATAATTGATTCACCCCCCCTCTTAGTTATATTGGTGGACGACATATTTTAATAATTGGTATTAGAGAATTAGGTCCTTGAAGGATAAGGTTAATAGCTTTGGAGGATCATGGCAGGAAAGGATAATCCAAAGTTAGATAGAGGAAATTTTTTCTCACAAAAGATAAAAATTCTTGGTTAGCTATTATATTTGTGTAATGAACAAAGCATTGAGTTTCCAGATCCAAAATACTTTTTTTGTATACAAAAGAATAAAAGCATGAGAAAAGATAGATCTAGCTTTGAAGAAGATAAGAAGATCAAAGAAGGTATTGATCTACTCACAAAAAGAGAGCCATAAGGTATGGAAATTTTGGTTTGTTGGACATGTAAAGAGTTTGGTCATTTTCCATCTAGATGTCCTGAGAGAGTAAGAAAATCTAGAAAGAGTTCAATTTTTGATGAAGATGAAAAATTTAAAGCAAGTATGGAAATATTCCTGAATGACTATGATATTAAAGATAATGAGCCTAAATTGGTTGAGAAAGAGGAAGGAGAAAAAGAGATAGCTTTGGTAACTATTGTTGATCCAAAGGTTAACCATGAAAATGTGGAAGTTATCATTGAGACTAACAATGATTTACAGAATGATGTGTTAATTGTTAAGAAAAGAGGAGAGCAGAGATCTAAACCTAGAGATGAGATAAGATTTGAGATGTCAACTCCTATCCCTAACAAGAATTTGACAAAGAATCACCCTCCTAAATAGATAATTGGAATAAAAGACAAATGTGTGATGACAAGAAACAAAGTAAATGGGGAGATATGTTTGATTTCTCAAGTTGAACCTAAGAGTGTAGATGAAGCATGTAAATATGATCATTGGATTCAAGCAATAAAGGAAGAATTAGATCAAATTGTAAAGAATAATACATGGGAGTTAGTTCCTAGACCTAAAGAAAAGAATGTGATAGGAACCAAATGGCTATTCAGAAACAAGATGAATGAGCTAAGAAAAATTGTGAGGAACAAAGATAGACTCATATGCAAGGGATATTCACAACAAGAAGGCATAGACTATGAGGAGTTATATGCACCTTAAGCCAAAATGAAAGGAGTAAGGATGTTTTTGGTGTATGCAATGATTAAGAAGTTCAAATTTATTATATGGATGCTAAATTAGCCTTCTTGAATGGAGAACTTGAAGAAGAGGTATATATTGAGCAGCCCGAAGGTTTCCCTCTGACGTAAGACAAAGACATGGTATACAAACTAAAGATTGCTCTATATGGTTTGAAGCAAGCACCTAGAACTTGGTATACAAGGTGTTGGTTATTTTTTAGACTATTAGGTACTTTAAACCCCATACCAAGATGCATACAACATAAAACAACCTAAGTATTAGCTAAATCCCAGATTTAGTATGAGCAGTCTTAGCTTTTGGACCAACTTCAACAAATTACAAAGTACTCCCTACTCGTTAGGCTTTGCAAGGCCAAGGTGGGTGGACCTTAGTAATATGAAGTTAATTGATGATTTGGATTTTCTCTTCAAACACTTGCTTATTAATACCTTTTTCTTCAAACCTATCCCTTATAGTAGATATTGGTCACAATTTCTTCTTAGATTTGTAGAAAACTTCTTGATCACAATAGCTACTTATAATCAAGAGGAAAGCTATTATAAACAACAGCTAACCAACCACTTTAGTTCTTCATTACATAAAATGGAAAGTTGATTTTGATTGATGTTTACATTTTGCAACTATATAAACCATCAACTTGCAACTGAAATTAATTGATCAACACTTTATCCATTGTTATATAGAGTCAAAACCAACAATCTTAGACCTATTTAATTGATTTGCAATTCAATTGGTCAACAATGAACTTTGAATTTCATTCTTAGCATATCCCCCTTATACACCCAAAACAATATCACTTATTAAAAGCAATTACTTAATTCTTTGAACCAAAAGCAATCAATAAGAGATATACAATTCATCTAAATTGCATTAAACTAAAAAGTGCATTACTCTTTTCAATCTAGAGATTACAAATGTGCAAGGATGGAGACAAAACTCAGATACATAGATATGCAAAATTTCCTTTTGTGTTAACTTCCTTTGAAAATGAATATGATACTAGTATAGATTCTAAATATAACTCAAATCTTGGAGACTTGATCATTCATATTCATTGTACCTTTAAATTTACAAGCTAGAACACATTCATACAATCACAAAACTGAACATACTGTAAAATAACATAAAACTAAAAATATATAGACTTTTTGACCTCTACTCCACATCTTGGAAATCCTTATAAATATTGCAACAAGATTTAGATGAGAGGAGGACACATGTAAAAACCTTAATGGAAGAGAAAAAGGTAAGACATATATAAAAATATATACAAAACATCCCTCTACGCTTGATCCATAATTAGGAAGGTAGTTGAAAATTCAGCAGGTGGCACTTTACTACAACAACTTTAACTTTAATCTTTTTTTCCCCCTGCTACCCTTCATTTCCTCAAAAGTTACAAAATTTATTATATATATCTATGAGATACTTATTTTTCTAATGAACTATTAAGTGTATTTGATCTTATCCTTAATCTCTTGTTTCCATGAATTAGGCAAATTCTCAACTACCCCTGCTGGTAGAGCCTTTATCTCTCCTACTACTTCCGATACATAAATTTCTCACTTGGTGGGCCACTCTATGCTTTTAACCTCTTCTAGGTACTTTATGGCTTTAGTCCACCTGGCCTCAGTTATGGCTTTAGACTCCACTGAGAATTTTTTCAAATCTATTTCAGCTTTGAACAAGGATTCAATTAAATTATTGAAAGGGGCATCACTATTGTCTTAAAAAATTGCCACTATGGCCTCTTGAGTCAATATTACACTGCATACATCAAAAAAATCATGCAATTCTCTCAACTTGTTGTTATTATCCAAAATTGGTGGTATGCAAGGCTCAATTCTCTCAGATAAAACTTTTAGCTTTCCTTCTATAATTTGTAATTTCCTAGTGAAGAAGCCAATTAATTCCTTAACTACCTCTAGGCTCTCCTTCGCTATGATGATCTTATCATGAAAATATAGCTTTTTAGCCATCAACATAATATGCCTCTCCAAGAATTGAGTATATGGGCCCCATAGATTGAATGTGGGTGATAACCATGAAAGTGCTTCATTGCAAAATTGCTCAACATCTTTTAAAGAAACATAAAATGTATTGGCCTATTGTGATATGCTCTTCAGAATCTCAACCATATGGCCAATCATACACCTAAGGATTGATGTCCTTACCTCATTTCCTTGTTGCATTGGTGGAGCATCAATGTTCATTCTCCTGAGCTCTATATCATTTGCCTCTAGCCCATTTGTCTGTATTGTAGTCTCTATTAAGACCTTAGATGGCTATTCTTCACTATCCTATTCTTTGATCTATTTTGCAATAGCCACTTGCTCTATATTTTCCAATTCATCTCTATGAGAGGAAACTTCAACTTCTGAACCCTAGACCTTAGCTTCAAGATCCTCAATCCTTTTCTTGTAAACATGGCTCTTTCTTAATTCCTCTTCATAGAGATTCCTAACATCAATATAATCATGAAAGGATTTAGCTAACCTTGTCTCTATCTCCTCTACCTTGGCCTCATTCATAAATGAAAATGCTTTACAACCTTGGAGATTTCCATACTTGAGGTACCTTGAAGTTTCCACACTAAAAATAAGGTTATCATAACCAAACCTACTAATTCATCCACTATTGTATTCACAAGAAGGGAACCAAAATCTAGGAAGAAATTGAAGTTAGGTGAGGAGGATGCCAAGAAAATTTTCTTCAAAAGGCATGTACCTACTCTTCAAGAAAATTTAAAGGAATTGGAAGAAGGAACTAGCATGGCATGTTTCAAATTTATCAAATATGAATCAAGGAATGGAGATGAGAAAAGAGATATTGATGACACCATTATGACCAAATGGGAAAAATAGAAGTATTCTCCTAGTGAGCTTACTCAGTAAATTCCTAATGAGTTTATGCACGCAATCAAGCCTAGATGGAGCATTCAAAGAAGATTGCAAAAGATATATATGAATAGACTCTGAGGCAACTCATGTTGAGTCTCAATGAAAAAGAGGTGAAAGAATCTTTGAAGAAGAATGAACATAAATTCACTTTCAAGATGAATACTTACATGATCCTTCTCAATAACAATGAAAATGTTGTGAAGGTTACTTCAAAAACATGGAAGAATATTTACAAAGTGCATCAATGTAGTAATTTTATTGTTCATTTTAATGACAAAGATGATGATGGTGATGAGGAAGAGGATGTGGAAATAAAAGATGATGAAATAGATGATGAGGAGGAAGAACATGAAGCTACTGGAGGAAGGCTTCTAGAGATTCAAAACATTGAAGAAACTAATGTAGAAAAGATTAAAGCAATAGTGATGGCTTCACTTCCTCATTCTCCAAGCAAAGCCTTAGTGCAATCTAGCTCTAAGAAAGCTTCTACTGAGTTGGTTGTGACTGCCACTATAGCACTAAGCACCCGCCCAAGATTTAGACTTTTTTAGTTGGCTATTCCATTAATTGAAGTAGCCAACACTTCATTTATCGAGCAATAAGCACCTCCGTTGTCAAGTTTTATCATGCAACAATAAGGTATTTCTACTATCAGTACAATATCTAAATTTGTTTCTAGCCCCTCTATCTTTACTATTGTTTCTATTCCACATATAGCTTGTACAATGATAGTTGAGAAAAAGTCTCAACTGAGTACTAAGTTTCAAATAAGGATAAGGGTAAAGAAGAATATATTGATCTAGAAAAGGATATAGTTATTCCAAATTGGGATATCTCTACTCTCAATCCTAGTCAAATGAACACTATGGGTGAATTATTGCAAAAGAGAGCTAAGAAATATAAGCTTAGAGAATAGAAGAGAAAGAAAATCAATGTGATTGAAGATGTAAAGGACACATTTGTAAATGCATTAAGTATTGAGGTTGATCCTATTTTGGATCAATTAGCATAAGTTGTCCAAAAATTCAATGAAGACTTGAATGGAAAGGATAAGTTGCTACAAAGAGAAGAAATAAAATTTGAGAACACGGTATTGCAACAAGTGGCACAAAAAATTGCAATAAACCAAGTAGATTTGTCTACTAGCCTTGTATCATTGGAGACATCTCTAAATAATGTCACTTAATTATTTGTTAATTTGTGTGACACATATATCTTCACACAAGAAATTAAAAATAAACTATCAAATATAGATGAAGACATGAAGCAAAGTGCACACCAATTGTCACTTGATCCAAGCTATATTTTTGCTCATTATTCAAAGATCAGATTTTTGACAAATTTGCAAGCAAAATTACTGAAGGAAGAAGCTAGGATGAGGACCACACTTGCAAAAATACAAGACATGATTCTTCCAAACATGGATGTATTACAAACACACATTTCACATGCTAAGAAACTCATCCATGAATATAACTTCTCCATAACTGATCACATGATGGAGTTATTAGCATAAGTTTAGATTGCATTGTGTTACACACCCACCCCCTTCATAATGTGCAATATTGTTAGCCAAGAGTCCTTTTTGTAACTGTACACTCGAAAGTGTCCCACTCTAAACCCTTCTATCCAAACGATTCCATGAGTTCGGAATGCTTGGATGTCGGCTTAGAGCTCCCTATCCACGGAGTGCAAGAGAGTGTATTTCAAGTTCAAGGGCTCTTAGATGAGCCTTAGAGATACTCTTCTTGCTAGTAAACCATGCAATGGGAGGTTTCAAAGACAAGATGCAAGAATGCAAATGAAGATTAAGCTAGAATGAGATGCAAAGTGGAGCTATGCTAAAATATGTATGAGAGTGTTACAATACCATTATTAAACTATATGAGATTAAGCTACATGTAAAAATGAAAGCTAAGCTAAGATGCTATGGTATGAGAGAATGTAGACAAGAAATAGTTCTCCACAAAGCTCCAAAGAAACCTGTTAGAAAACCTGCAGCATAACAACATTCAAATGATGATGGATTGATCCTTTCAAGGGGAAAGCTCTCTCCCTTTTAAAGATGTACGGACGGTGGAGATCAAGATGAAGATGGTGGATGATCAACGATGGAATTCAAAAATAGGAGTGATCCATGTGCACACACAAGTCAACCAATAGAATATAAGTTGACTTGTCATATAAGACAAAAGTCTCACAAGCCTTTTCTTTTAATTGTAAAATAGAAAAAGGACTTTATGTGTGCACTTTAAGTGGGTTAGAAGAATGGGGTCTTTTATTTAATTAAAAGGGGACATGTTCTTTTAATCAAATAATGAACTTAGGATAGCATAGTCAAACTATAGGTTATAATCAAATAAATTGATTATTAGCAATTTGGCTTAGGTAAGTGATTAAATTAATTTAGCCAAAATGTTGAAAAGGGGGCTAATAGTCTAGATGACCATTTTTAGGTGATTACATTTGCCCCTCTTTGAATAATGTGTGATCGATCTGGGAACACATTATGTCAAAGAAAATAGAAAGCCAAGTAGGCGATGATAGATATAGATATCTGATTCCAAAGAATGAAATGCAGAAATAGATAGCAAGTCCTGAATGCACAGCCTGATAGCAGTAGTACTGAACATTAGGAAGATGATGTTAAGATCCGAAAATAATTCTAACATCTAGCAAAGCAAATAGATCGAGAGCAAGTGATAAGGTCAAACAAATGCTCCTAAGAAGTAGATAGTTGTAACAATCAGCAATAGAGTATTTCTGCCCCCTCGGGATCAAAATTGAAATGAGGTAAGGGGATGCAAAAATTGGCTAGACATGAGAAAATTAGAATATAGAAATGTCCAAGATATGACAGATAAATGATTAGAACCCAAGAATGACTATAAGAAATTGATGAAATGCCCCAGTTTGACTAGAGTTGACTTTGAAGGATATAGCATAAAAATTAGGTCAAATCTAGTAGAGAGATGATTTAGATGTGAAAAGGTGAATAGAAGTAGATATAAAGTATGGAAATGATGAAGACATGAAGAAATGAAGATGCCCCAGTGATGATTTAAAGATTAGACCTCAAATGGTCAGCTAACTGCTCAGAAGAAGGTAGAATTTTAAAAGACAATTTTGACCATCAAGATGAACTCAGATTTTGATTTCGATCCCAAAAATGAATCTAGGACGTAAAAATTATTTAAGAGGTCAAAACTTTATATAATGTGATGACAAGATAGAAAAGAGATGAAGCGAAAGATTAAGAAGGTGAAAAGACATGAAGAAGAAGAAAGTAAAGAAATATATGAAAGGAGTTAGCTGATATGTCCACAAAAAGATGAAGAAAGAGAGCTCTCCCCATATGTAAGAATGCAAGACTAAGCTAGAAAATGAACCTAAAATGCAAGCTAACATGCAAAGTGGTTTACCAGCAAGAAGCGCATAACATTTAGACTCTTAATTTCATCATTGAGCATTTATTAGGGACATCATGAGATCATACAACCATCACTAGTATAACTATGAGGATATGAATATGATCAATATGAGATAGGTATGTGGAAATCCAATCTAAGCATCAAAGACATGTAAGTCAAGATAACTACACGATTAGATTCCCTAAGTTTAATTTAGCAAGATTACACCTGTATCAAGGCATAAGCGCCAGGATAAACCCTGAGTGCGGTCTTGCAAAACAATCAATGATGATACATTTATAAGTCAAAGTGTTGAATAGGACAAGCATGAATGCTTACAACACTATAGACAAACAAAAGTATACCCACAAGCAGAAATCAAAAAATATGTCCCATGCCCCCAGTCTTCTAGTCAATGACATCCTTGAAAGACTATTAGGGAGGAAACACATGGAAAATAAATCATCATAGACAGCACACAAAGTAGATAAATGTCAGCATAGCTCAGTTGTTTAAGTGTTAAAGTGCGTGTGTGTAAGTCACTTGGCCATTTCTTCAAGACTTGATTCTGATAGTGAGAAATATCGTGACATCGGAGACCGTAGGTAAACTATCTGTAAAGTGTTGAAAAACACTTGATGTCACAGTGGGGGAAGTGTTGAGAAACACTATTTTGTGAGTTGTCAAAGAAACCCTAATGCACAAGAATACCTCAATAGGCTAAGTAGTTGTGCCCCCAAGATGAGGACAAGAAACAATTCCAAGCTAGGAAATGTGTAGCAAAGTGGGATGATTGAGATTGATAGACATAGGTGCAAGGGTTTCAAGTAGTGCTTGTTTCCAAGTTTTCACCACTTGACAGATTTTTGTTAGGAATTTTTTCAATTTTTTTGTATTTTGTATTTTTGATTTTTTTGGTGATACATCAAAGTGCCTATTGCTAGGTTTTCACTAAGAACATCTTTTTTTCAGGACATTTTCTGATTTTTAGGATTTTTTTCAGGATCATATATGATTTTTTTTTTGAAAATTTTTAGAAGGTTTTAGATATCACTAGTTCTCAAGCAAGATCACATCATTTTCTCCCAATGTCTAGCAAGGTATAGGATATGATGGAGCAATGAGCCAGTGGATAAGAAAAGATGGATGAAAAAAGAATATGAAGCAAGTGAAAGTGATCCTGAAGGACTGACTCCTAAAGAGTACCCAAGCTAGGGAAAGAGGTGAAATAGTCATATGAAGCATATTTCGGATAAGCAATGGAAGTAATGAGAAAGATAGCATGCAGGATAAGAAATGAAGCCAACAAGTGAAATAGCATGAAGCGTGTAGTCCAAAAGAGTAGACATGTCAAGAGATCTAAAAACCATTTTTATTTATCATGATCAAGACCAAGGGGTCAACTAGATAGCATAGCAATGGGATAGAGCAATAAGAATAAAGCTCAAGATAGAGGCTATGAGTGAATGGGAGAGCACAATAGAAAATTTGATGGATAAGATAGCCAATATGCAAAGATAGCTCAACATTGTCAAGATCAAAGAGAGAAGAGGGGATAGATGGATGATGGAAGAATTACGCATGATGCCTGTTTGCCAGGTTTTCATCATGGTACTTATCTAAGGTGCCACAAGAAGTAGTTTTCACCATAGGATTAATTTATTTCTCTTTACTTTTGCTACCAAGGTGCCACAAGAAGTGGTTTTCACCAAGGCACATTTTTATTTTATTTTTCTTTTTTTTGAATTTTTAGAAAAAGCTCAAGTTTTTTGAATGTAGATAGTGCTCCTATAGGAAAGATAAGTCATGATAAGACAAGACCATAGAAAGGTATGCTCAAAGATGTTGATAGGGTGATGAAAGGGAAATGGTAGTAGGAAGAATATATGGAGGATAAGAGTTCATTTATAGAAAAGAGGTGTAAGCTTTAGAGGATTTCATGTGGGTAGCTAAAATATTGGACAAGATCAACATTAACACACACTTTGAAGGGTATTGGAACAATGGAGGAATCATGGATGAAGTAGCTTGAGGTTTAGATGTATGAGGTAGTAGAAGAGATTTGGAAAAAAGTGGAGTGGAAGGCTTTGAAATATTTTTAGGAAGATTTTTGGAAGAAGATGGAATGGAAGCCTTTGGAAGCTTGAATGTCAACTTTGAAGTATTTTCAATCTTCAAGTCTTTTAAAAGAGACTTGGGAATCCATATAGCTTTAGATTTTCCTTTGGATACTTCAAAACACATTTCTTCAATAATGGGTTTAGGAACCCATATTTTCTTTGATTTAGCTTTTTTAATAGTGGACCTTTGCAGTCTCTTTTATGCATTCTCCTTCTTAGCATTCACATGTCGATTAAATGGGACATAGTGATTTTCATTTTTCAATGGATTCTTATGTTTATTCTCACTTCCAAAGGACTTGGGATTTATGGATGAATAAGGATGATATGACTGGTTTAGATGTATAGATGGGTGAAAAGTCATCAAGGATGAGTGTCTTTTTTGATCTTGAGGTATGATGGGAGAGCTAGGAGTGAATGTAGGAGATGAAGGAACATAAGGTCCCAATATAGATGGAAGGTTTGAAGGCTTTAGCTTTGATGTATAAGGACCAAGGATAGACTTAGGAGATGCAAATGGATAGTGAAAAGGGATATCAACATCTTTAGATTGAGCAACATAGTCAAAGCCATCAATAGACTCATGAGTAGCTTTGATAGGAACAACATTTTTAATAGGAGCACTTGAATCTTGAGTACAATTTTGAAGTGGATATGGAGAAGTAGAACATGAGGGGATGCTTTGATCTTGACAAGTAGCTTTGGATAGCATATGAAGAGAACTTTTCTCATAATTTTAAGTAAGCTCAAGGGAGATAATGGAAGTGGTATCTTCATCATACTTGGGGGGTGGACGAGATATAGGATATGGAGGGGAAAAATCTTGAAAGAGATGAAAGGGTGCTTGATCTTGATCTTTCTTGACATTTATAGCTTTTTCTTTTTGAGAGTCCTCTTGACATGGAGCCACTTCTAAGGACAAGGGAGAATGAAGAGTGAATGGAGTAGTGCTTGGATTAGGCATAGTAGTGCATGAAGGTTGAGGATATTTAGGATTAGTAGCATGGAAAAGGTTTGCAGCCAAGTGAAGGTTAGCTTGAGTTTCTTTTAGAGGTAGCCCTTGAGGATACACGTAGTCAATGTGGAAAGCATTAGGTTCTTTATTTGATGGAGGCATGTTGGAAAGCTTTGAAGTGTTGGGAGATGTATGAATGTTGGAAGAAGTGGAAGATGTAATGGAGCCACTACTAGACATAGGTTCATCAACGTAATCTTGCTCAAGAGAAGTATCCTCAGCACATGAGTCACTAGAGGTTCCAATAATTCCATTATCCATAAGATCTTGGATTTTATGTTTTAGCTCAATACAATCTGAAGTACTATGCTCATTATGTTGATGATAAGCACAATAGATATGCAAGAATGGGTTTCCATATGAGCTAGACTTAGGTAACATGATGATCTTATTGCTAAGAAGTTTTTGCAAAGTGTCATCATAAGAATTCCCCAAGGGAGTAAAATTTCTCTCAAAAGTATGTTTAGAGTCCTTTGGTTGCTTCCCAAGTGAATAGCATGCATACATGTCTTCATCATTGTCCTGGTCAAAGATAGGTTTATCATGAAATTTTGACATATGCTCCAAGGATGTATCATTTGTTTGTTCTCTAAAGAGGTCTCTAGATCTAGAAGATGAAGACATTTGATGTCTTGAAGTAGAGCATGTAGACCTAGAAGAAGAGGATGACCTCAAAGAAGGTGACTCACATGCATGTAAAGACCTTAAGGAAGATTCATGTAACAATGTAATCTTCTCCTCTAACCTTTTCTCAAGTTTAGACTTCATTTCTGTCATGCGCTTAGAGAGATGAAGGTAAGAAAGATCATTTGTCTCTTCTAGTTCTTTGTATTGTGCATATAGATCTTGAAACTCTTTAGTGACATGGAGGATATCATGATCATCTAGATTTGGTTGAGGTTTGCTAGCACAAGGTTTAGATGCCATAGTTTTAGATGCAAAGCCAAGCATAAAAGAGCCTAGAAGATAACTTGATGTTGAAACTATAGGAGGTAGAGTGTTCACTTGCCAAGATAGTATAGAGAGATTAAAGTGACTTGTCAAACAATATGTCCAAGAAACTTACGACATGAATGACTCAAGTCAATAGCTAGGCAAGATGCCCAAATAGCCAAATAAATAGAGCAAGCGGGGTGACAAGTGAACAACTCTCCAACCCAACAGTGTAGTCAAGAAATCAAGGCAACCATTTCAGAAAAAGGATGACTAGCAAGCAGACATAGACTATGAAGACAAAAAGACCAAGAGCACCAAGACCAAAGAGTCACTTTAAGCATGTTCAAGAACTAGAGACATAGAAAATAAAATTCAAATGATGAGACTCCCCTTAGCAAGGAACACAAGAAAATATTTGCATTTGATGTTTTGACTTGGTTGACAATAGTTGATAGCATAGCAAGTTTGATGTTCAAAAGCAATTTCTTTCCAAGCAAGATAGTGACACATGGAGTAGTCTTCAAACAATCAAGCAAGGGACAAAGAAACCTTGCATGATACAAGCATATGTGAGGTCTTAAAAGAAAGCCGTATAACTATCATCATGTGTATGTTCCAAAGATTTTCACAGGTCTAGCACATTCAAGAACACATCAAGCAATATCTACCTAGAAGTCATGGTTCATTACTCAACAACTTGGCCCACACTTGATGCTCCTTTGCCTCACACCAAGTGGTTTCCCACAAGAGATATTGACTTTTTCATGGAAGTTCCATAAGCACAACCAAGGGAACACATATGGTGAGTGTAAATCTTGGGGTGATCTGGGTAGTCCACTAGGATCGATCGTTGCACCAAGAAGTTGAGCGGCTAAAAAAAAGGTAGTTACTAACTTAGAGTTTTTAGATCGGGCTTTCATTCATAGTGTTCCTCTTGCTCCCAATTACGGGACACCTCACCTTGCGATGAGTAACCGATCTCGCGATCACAAAAGTACCTTAAGCATTCTTGCCTAGTGATCTCCCTATGGTCGAAATCTCATAAGCGATCACACTAGCCAAAGAAAAAGACTATGTCTACCAAAGTTTTGTGTCTTTGGTAGCCTTGAGTTTATAGTGGGTTAGAAGAGCCGGGTAATCTGCTTGTCCCCACTTGGGTCGTTCCTCTCAGGTTGTCCGAGAGCAGGCCCTCTAAAGGATTCTAAACTACACATAGAGTGGATCAACTTTTGAAAGTCAAGATTTCTGATTCACCATAAGGGTGAAGAGCATACTCTCCTATTCCAATCGTTTTCTCCCAAACACACCAAGAAAATTCTGTTACCCTTTGCTTTTGAAACCAAATGGCAAGTCAAGATTTCTGATTCACCACAAGGGTGAAGAGCATACTCTCCTATTACCAAAAGACTTCAATCACAAGTTTTATGTGCCTAAAGAAAATGAACAACTATTCAAATGCTACACATGGAAATAAAAAAGCAAAAAAAATTGGGTTTTTATGCTTTGGGAAGCCCTGCAAACAATTGTTAGTAGCCCTTGTGCATTTGAAGCTTTGACATGCGTTCTTTTTATGCAATGTTTCAATTTTTTTTCATAAGGATGGCAACCTGTAATCACAACTTGTTAGCACCAAAATTTAGTGTGAAATAACATAAAAATCTGCAATAAAAAGTGGTGAGTTGCCTCAAAAATCCAATTTATCTTCCAACCAAGTACATGCAAAGAAAGTGCAAGTTAATCACAAATGCTCTCATTTTCTCTTTGGTTTTGACCTAGTCAACAAGATTGGACTTGTTTGCTATGATTTCGGATCCAAAAATAGAAATGAAAAGAAGAGAATCCTACTAAAAATCAGAGAGCTTTCCAAAAATGTAAGAAATTCAAAAAAATCTCTTCATTTGCTCCCTAGAGATCGATTTTGTCAAAATAGGCCAAATTTATCAAATCGAGTTTTTGATCTTTAATACGACCTCACAATTCAAAACACAAAGAAAGAAACCCTATTAGAATTTTAAAAACTTTCTTAAAATTTAAGTTTTTTCAAATAATGCGCTAATTTGTGATCAGAAACGGCTTTTTATGAAAAATAAAGAAAAAATCATAACTCCCTAAAATCACGTCAAAATTTTCTAAAAATCGTACTAAGACATTTTGAGCACATACCCAACTTGTAAAAAAATTTCAGAACCAAAATCCAAGCAGTTTAAAAGATATGATCAAATCTTTAAACCAACCAAGTTTTTGGCCTTCAAACCAATCTACTTATGGGTTGGCCTTAAAACCAAAGTGATAATTCTACAAAAGCATTTGATTAGATCCAATATTCGATTGTAAAAAACTAGAGATAAGAAATGAAAGCAAATGGAGCTGAAAATTTGATTCAAGCCCCACGGTGGGCGCCAAAAATGTACACTCGAAAGTGTCCCACTCTAAACCCTTCTATCCAAACGATTCCATGAGTTCGGAATGCTTGGATGCCGGCTTAGAGCTCCCTATCCACAGAGTGCAAGAGAGTGTATTTCAAGTCAAGGGCTCTTAGATGAGCCTTAGAGATACTCTTCTTGCTAGTAAACCATGCAATGGGAGGTTCCAAAGACAAGATGCAAGAATGCAAATGTCCCAAGGAGTTCCTCAAGAATGCAATGCAAATGAAGATTAAGCTAGAATGAGATGCAAAGTGGAGCTATGCTAAAATATGTATGAGAGTGTTACAATACCATTATTAAGCTATATGAGATTAAGCTACATGTAAAAATGAAAGCTAAGCTAAGATTCTATGGTATGAGAGAATGTAGACAAGAAATAGAAGTTCTCCACAAAGCTCCAAAGAAACCTGTTAGAAAACCTGCAGCATAACAACATTCAAATGATGATGGATTGATCCTTTCAGGGGGAAAGCTCTCTCCCTTTTAAAGATGTACGGACGGTGGAGATCAAGATGAAGATGGTGGATGATCAACGATGGAATTCGAAAATAGGAGTGATCCATGTGCACACACAAGTCAACCAATAGAATATAAGTTGACTTGTCATATAAGACAAAAGTCTCACAAGCCTTTTCTTTTAATTGTAAAATAGAAAAAGGACTTTATGTGTGCACTTTAAGTGGGTTAGAAGAATGGGGTCTTTTATTTAATTAAAAGGGGACATGTTCTTTTAATCAAATAATGAACTTAGGATAGCATAGTCAAACTATAGGTTATAATCAAATAAATTGATTATTAGCAATTTGGCTTAGGTAAGTGATTAAATTAATTTAGCCAAAATGTTGAAAAGGGGGCTAATAGTCTAGATGACCATTTTTAGGTGATTATAGTAACTTGAAGTCAAACTTGATGTTTTAGCCTACTTCAAGTTCAATTTCAGCTCCATCCACTTTTTGTCACCTTGGTAAAGTCTTTTTCTATCAACCCAAGTCCACATTCTCAAAGTTGAAGTTGAAGGAGGAATTGATTCAAAAATTCAAATTCAACCTCAAATTCATAATTTTCTAACATTTTCTTGTTTTCTCATAGGTAATGTATTAGAAATCATGAACTCATTTGTGAGGCAAGAAATGGGTCCCACCCAGTGGTAATTTTGAAGACATGAAAGGCAATAAATATGATAGTTATGAAAAAAAATGCTAAAGTATGGTTGGTTTTATGGGAAAAGGTGGCATTGAAATTTTCTAATATCATGAGATGTAGATCTACATGAAGATTTGATGGGCATTAACTACAAACAACTTTGCGAGTCTTATCAGGTATAGGCAACACACTTGTTATAAATACCTTTGCTCACTCATATCTATCCTAATATTTTTCAAGAAATTATTTCTTAAAATAACCCATATAACTAGTATAATCACTTATTTAATCATTTTGAGCTCTTGGCATCAACTAGTAAGCAAAAGAGATGGAAGGTTAAGCTCTATCAAGAACTATAAGTGCATTATCCTCTGCTATATCATTTTACTTGTGCCTAGTTTTCACTTAAGTGCTTTAGTCTATCTTTGTAAATCTTCATCTTTCAAATTAAACCATGATACTTGTCCACCCTAAGATGCCTAAATTAGAAAATCCATGCCTCTTAAGTTCCCTTCCCAAAATTTGAGATACTTTCTTGGTAAATAAAAAACCTAGCTGATATAGTCAAGCAGACGAAAAATGTTCAGTCTGGATCCATATACCATAAATTGGCCAGTAGTGGGTTACTCGAAGCCACCACCTTCCCATCAGCCATAGGGTGTTTGGAATTGGTTGTTGAATGTGCAAATCATTATGACCCAACACCAGGTGCATCAAGAAGGTTTCTGGAGAGGTTTTGGTTAGGATAAATAGGGCATAAGGACATTTGAGAAAGTAGAGCGTACGATGATAGAAAGAAAGAATATGATTCTATTGTAGCTCAAACCTGGCTTTTGAAAATGGCTATAGGAGGCTCTAGATTTCCCAAACCCTTGACTATTGAGCATTTCATTAGAGAAATTGTATATGTTGTGCTACTCTTAAATAGATTCAAGGGAAATGACCATAACTTCCACTAGGAGAGATGGATGTACCTCTTTATTCAAAAGATTGTTGAAGGTGAACAATTTGTTGATTGGGTTGGTTTAATCACTAAAATTTTACATAAGGGCCTGATAGTTGTGAGTAGTTTCAGCTCATTCTTTCTATCTTCCTTCTTAATCTACATTTTAGCATCACCTAAGAAATGGGAGGGACTTCTACACATGCCCTAGACCAATGAAATGACTATCTATTAGTACTAGAAAGATCTCCAAGCATCTGAATTTTGCAAAGAATTTAGGAGGTTGAATGATGCATTCCATAGAAGGTTAGTATTTGAGTTCCAAGGACACAAAAATCATAAGTTATCAAAAGAATCAATGCAAGTCATCAAGATTTATCACTGTTTCCATATCAAATTTCCTAAATTTACATATCTCAGAGTTGGAGGATTTTTTGGTGAGCCTCTTAGATTACCATGCTATTGTTTAGACAACATTGTCTTATCTGAGATATGTAAACAATTTTTTTTTGTGATAGAATCTCCTCAAAGCACTAAAAAGTCATCTTCTTTCATATTTCCCATTGAATTTGGACATTACATATGCTCAAACTTCAAGCAAGCTATGCTAACAAAAACAAAATTGCCATGCTTATGCCTCAAACCCTACTCTCCTAGAGAAGATTTTGATTATACAAGTTTTGCTAGAGATAATTTCAAGCATGTAGCTTCACTAGTCCATGTTCTACATTTGGAATATTACTGGGCTAATTTTCCTAGTGAATTTAAAGTTTTTTCTAGTGAGCCTCTTAGGTTACCACGCTATTGTTTAGACAACATCATCTTATCTGAGATATGTAGGCAGTTTATTTTTCTGATAAGAGTCTCCTAAAAGCACTAAAAAGTCATCTTCTTTCATATTTCTCATTAAAATTGGCCATTATATATGCTCAAACTTCAAGCAAGCTATGTTAACAAAAATAACATTGTCATGCTTATGCCTCAAACCCTACTCTCCTAGAGAAGATTTTGATTATACGAGTTTTGTTAGAGATAATTTCAAGCATGTAGCTTCACTAGTCCATGTTCTACATTTGGAAGATTATTGGGCTAATTGTCATGATCAATTTGAAGTTAAAAAAAGATTGTGGTCTAGGTTGACAATTAGCCAGATTAATATGTTTAAAGTTAACCTTAGCACCCATGGGATAATAGAAGATGAAGTTGAAGAAGGGATTAACCAATTTATGTTAATCAAAGTGAATGCATGCCCATCTCTAAAATTGATTGGACTAGAAGAAAAAAGGATGATCTACTTTCCTGTACCTTAGAAGTGTTGAGAAGAACTAAAAATGGTTAAAGCCAAAGAATGTTAAATTAGATACCCCTAGTGCCCCAAAGAAATACTCAAGTGCCAAACACAAAAAGAAACACTCAAAGCCAAAGGCCATCACTAACCCTAGTGTGAATGATCCTATTTTAGGCTCCCTTGAAGTTGAAGCTAAAGTAACCTTGCAACCATTTCAAATTCAATTTCATAAGGAGGTGCCGAAGGTCAGAAGGGTAACTCACTCAAGTGATAAGAAAGTGACACCAAGCAAAGGAAAGGACATAGTGACAGTTAATCTAGATCCTACCAAAACAAAGTTAAATCTAGAGTAGTCTCCCAGTTCTCCCATGGCTAATAATACATTAGATCCTTAAAAGTTACCTGAAAGTCTTGGTACTCAATTAGGAACCTCACCTTAACTAAGGTTTCTCCCATAATGGGCAAAGACACTACCACACCTAAGTCATTGGAGACTTCCATCAAGAAGAAAAGAAGTATGGTGCTCTTGTCAATGCCTATTAATGACCTAGTTAGCAAGTGCCCAGGAAAGTCTTCAAAAGCCAGAAAGGCTAGAACTAAATCCAAGATAAAGTTTGATAAAAGTTTAGGGCATTGTTTAGCTAATATTTCCAAGCCACTAGAAGGAAGCTCACATGAGGATCTCACTCCTCAGGATTATCAAGTATCAAGGATTCATCTTGGAAAGGGGAGTTGTACAGTGGCTATGAAGGTTTTTGAAGCTTCAAACAAAACGATTGCAGACAGAGTTTGGAAAGATGCTTAGGATAATAAAGATATGAAACAAGTAATAAGAAGAATGGTGCAATACATAAACACTATCCTACACTAGGAACCTAAGCTACTAAATGAGATGTATGCAATTGTGGATCTATCTTCTTTGGCCAATCAACAATTTCTTGATATTTTTCAAAAATGTAAAGTTGTTGTAAGGACATTTGAAGAATGGTTGTAATACTGTGAAATAGATAAGCCTTTTGAAAAAAGCTTCAAAGGAAACTAATGTCATCATAGAAAAGGTGGAGTTGAATAATGAAGGCTTTGAGAAAGAAAGAAACAATTGGGTAAAAGTGGTGCTCTTAATAGAGGAAATTCAAGGATTTGGATTGTAAAGATTCCAAGCTGAATGCCCTGTGGCTAGCTTGGAGATAAGACTTTGTATGTGATTAAAGATTGTATCAAATGGTGGAATGAGGCACTGGTCAAGGTAGTGACTAAGATCAAAGAAATCTTGGATGGTCTCAAGCTTGTGGATGAAATCATCCAAGGTGATCTAAAGTGGTTCAATAAGTATTGTGTGGGTAAGGAAAATGACTCCGTAGCCCTAATGGAAGATCTAATAAATTAATTCTAGAAGAAGTTTCAAGAGACTCAAGGGAAGAAAATCCCATGCAAATCTTTTTTTTCAAATGTAGCTCATACTAAGGCTATGCTAATAATAAACCTGAAATATTTAGAGATGCATGAAGAGAAGGTAATAGAATTGAAAAGGGAATAGGAAGTTTGGAAGTAGAGAATTACATACATCGGCTTACCTCATCAGTCAGTTATCTCTACATTTACCACTACTTACGAGTCATGGAAGGCCACAAGAATCATGACTTGCATGGACAGTTCTTCCTAACATGGCACATGTTTATTGGGTAGCTACATTTTGTTTCCTCCTATTTATTTCTTTTTATGCATTTCAGTTAACATGGTTGTGTTAACTAAGAGACAATTTACTCCTGGCATGGTAATTTTGGATAGTTATCCAGCCCTGTGTTATATAAATATGTAATAGATAATATCTAATAGGGTTCATCTCTTTGTAGACTAAAACATAAATACATTTGTTTTAATATTTTGCACTTTGAATCTTGAATAGAATATTTCCTAGATTAGCAGCATGTTGAAGTAAAATTCTATAGTTTTATGTGTTGAAGCTTTCTAGAAAAGATACTATTGTCTACTTATGATAATTTACATTCTTGAAGTTGTATGTTATATGTGGAAGTGAAGTTACATTTTCTATGTATTCTAGATTTATTTGTTTTAAATCTTGAAGGTTGTGGGAGGTGGAATCTATATTATTTCACTATCCATCCTATATTGTAACATTCAATCATGTGGATGATACTTATTATTAAAATCAAATGGTTTTTTAAGATTCACATTTATCTTGTATTCATGAGATAACTTAAAGCTTTTAAGTATTTTCAGTAAAATACTCATTGGGAAGATTTTCCCTCAATAGAGGACTTAACGATTATCCTTTCATGAAAGATTTGCTGCAACTTGTATAATAAAATGAAAAATCTCAAGCAGAGAATTTCTTATCTGTAATTAGGAATTCAATTTGTTAGTCTACAGGTATCTTCCCTTTTGAAATTGTTAAAATCTTGGAAAAAACTATTTACTAACACATTGCATGTAAGGAAGGTGTTACAAATAAGTTGGGGCAAGACAACAACATTAATCTTGAAGGTACACTCTATATTCTTGTCACATTTTGGTATTAGCATATAATATACAACTTTGGCATTTATGTCAAAAAGGGGGAGAAGTATAGATGAATGTATATATGAATAAAGAGGGAGAAGAATATGAAAAGATATGTAAAGAATACATGTATGGAGAGCAGTATTCTAGGTATATGTATGGGAGAATAATATTATATTGAATAGATAAGAAGAAAACATCCTTTACAAAAGAAATTTTGAAAAATCTGAAAAATAGAGTATGTTACCAAGTTGTAGACATAGAATAGAGATAAATAATGTTTGACTTATAATTTTGAGTATTCAATTTTTTGGATGATAAGTGTTTTTGTCACTAATGCCAAAGGAGGAAATTGTTGATATTAAGGTCAATTTATCTATTAGTGACTCACACTTACTCAATATATAGTTTCTACTGAGTTCCTCAGTTGCTATTGAGCTTTAGGACTTATGTATAGTTTATGCCAAGTGTAGTAGTGTTTACTGATTTGTTTAGTGCAAGTGATAGAAACTCTATTGTTAATCGAGTTCCATAGTGTTAACCAAGTTTCATAGTTTTAACCATGTTCTCTAGTGTCTACCAAGCTAGCAGTGTTAGCTATGTGAATCTAGTGTTGACTGAGCCATGGAGTGTTAAGAAAGTGATTTAGTATATTTTGAGTTTTGCATTGTTCACTGAGTCACATAGTGTTGACTGAGTTCAAGCTACTTGGAAGTGATCAGTATGAATTGAGCCTCTTCATCAACTGAGTGTCAGACGATGTCAAGTGTTGACAATGGTTGCTGAGTATCATAACATCACCGATTTTTTCTTCAGAACCTAAGCTATAGTAGTTGGGCTAACTTTGTGGATTTTGGTAAAACTTGTATTGTAGCCATCTCTAGTAAGTTATGATTTGGATTGGTATATATGTAATGCATTTTATCATATCCAAATAAGAAGTGTAAGCATATGATGAAAAGAAATGAGAATGAAAGAAGGCTACAAGTAGTATAAAGAACAACACATTATTATCTATCACAACAAGATGATCATTCCAATTCAAGGAATCTCAACCAGTAACTTAGAATTATAGATCAGAGATCATCCATTAGTTCATCCTAACATGTGCATTAGTCAAATCCTTTAATAGGATAGACTTAATAGTCTTTGATAAATCTCTTTACCAAGTGCATACTTCATTGTATATTTTGTAAATCCTTTCACAAGGTGTACCTCACAATCCTTATTGCTCCTAATAGGTAAAATCATCAGAAGTGATCAATTTTAAGCCTTAATAGGCTAACTTTATACTACAGTACTAAAGTTTGTGGGTTTTATCCTTACCCCAATTTTACTTTCTATTTGGAATGCTTTTGTATCACCATATCTCATGTCAAATTGCTATGAATGTTTATTTATTTTCTTTCATTCTTTCATGCATGCAATTAGATCAGAATATTGTATAAAGGATTAATTGGTGAAATAAGATTAAGTTTTATAGGTTCCTGATTCACCCCTCCCCTCTAAGTAACCTTCCCTACCTCATATTTCCAACATCCCTTGGGTAAAATATAAATTTTTTGTATGATAAGTAGTTTGAGCTTCCAAATCCAATTTTTAAAATATGATAAACATATATGGAAGCCATGTAAAAAGGATTAATGCATTATGACTTTGTATGGGAAGTCATGACTATTTTGATGTCAATACTCTTATCATTAATCCTCTAGAGGGCACAATCCTATTGCACATCATATTTACAGCCTTAGACATTGAGGATGTTCCTTTTATTGTTTTGAAGGTCACATCTTCCATGTGCACTATAGAATTCTTCTATGACAAGGCTTTCCTTAAGATCTTTGATCTTTACTCCTATTGCTTGGATTTTTCAGGAGTAAGTTAATGCAAGGTGGAGTTTTTTATTGTCCCAAAATTACCACAACAACATTTATGCATTTCATGATAGGCACTATCTAAAACATGGGGAAAAACACCTAATTTGTCCATATTTTATGTAAAAGTTGATACCACTACATTTGATCAATAGAATAGTAATATGGTTGGGTTAACATCTAACTATGGGTGCTTGAACACAAAGTTGTACATGTACATAGGGAAAGCCAAACAACTACCATAATGAATCATACCGAACTACTGAGATAAATAGTCACAACTCTGATATCTGCATACTCTACAATAAATATAAACTTTCCCTATTAAACAACCCCAACTCATGAAAAATAAGGAGTAATAGAAAGGCTCAATGAAAGTTGTTGAATTTATGTCAACTAAAATTACTGATATTATAATATGGGTGAATTTGAGTGAAGTGGTCAAGTTTTTCTTTTAAAACTATATGTGTAGTTATAAACATCAAGTACAACATGTCCAATATTTTTGTAGATATACACATTAATTAAATCTGCTTCTTCTTTCAAAACCACATGTGCAGATATAAATAGTAAGTAAAACATGTCCAATATTTTTCTAGATATACACATTGATTACACCAAATTTTTCTTTCTAAACCATATGTGCAGATATAAACATTAAGTACAACATGTCTAATAATTTTGCAGATATATTTTCCTATGAAGAAAGACCACACCTACAAATATGAACCCATAACAAAATAATGAGAAAATTGCTAGATTGTGGTCTGAGTTTTGAAGAAAAATTGATAAATTTTACTATCCTCGCAAAAAGGGTAAGGGCTTAAAGAATTAAAGAATTCTAATTATAATATCCTAGTGTCATTATAGAAAAAATGATCACATTGAAGGGGTCCATGATTTTTTTTTATTGCTAAAATATGGATTTCCAACTGAAGGAACATGGAGGTGTGAATATCCAAGCTGAGGATAATGCTCTCATGCAAGAAGATGATAATGTTCCAAATGACATGATTGAAGAAGATGGTATTGGCACAACTAATGAAGATGCTCATGATGATAGTACTAGAACATTTGATAATGATGATGAAGATGGTCTTGATATAGCCATACTTGAGAAGGAACATGAGCCCCTATACGAAGGCTCCCAAACAACTCTTCTCTCTACTATAGTGTTGTTAGTGAGCTTGAAGGTTATGAATGGTTTGTCCAATAGAGCAATGTCACGTATGTTAAGGTATGTCATTTTTTTCATCTTCAATGTTAGCATACCATTACTATTCATTATATTAACAATTCATATTTGTTGTATAAGTTGATAAGTGAGTTTTTGTTATCACCATCAAACATTCTGCCTCATTTGTACTAAGAATTATCTACCATTATGAATCAAATTAGAATGAAGTATCAAATAATACATGCATGTCCAAATGATCACATTCTATCATAAACAACATGTATTTGCAAAAAAATGTCTTTATTGTCACATTAATAGATATTGGTTAGATCAAATAATAAAAAAGGTGTCTCACAAGGTTTTTCGGTACATTCTTATTATTTTACATATTTAATGATTATTTAGGTGCACTAACTTGACACAATTTATGGATTGCCATGCACACAATAAAAGTCAAGATGACATTATGTGAATGCATGTAGATGGTTCTACATTTAAAGAGATAGAAGAACATGGACACACTTTAAAGAAGAACCTCATAATCTCAATCTTTCATTAGCAATAGATGGTGTCAATCCATTTGGGTTTCTGTAAAGAGGAAGCACATAATATTTTCAATGATTGTACTAGATATTTTTTCATTTAATAGTTATCTAAATTAATTTATAAATAGTGCATCAAAATGGTCATAATAATTATATAATATTTTTGTTCATTCAATTACTAAGTAAGTACCAAGCTAAAGATATGAATGTGTATATTGAGCTCCTTATTGACTTGTTTTTGAAGTTATGGAATGTTGTCCTTATGTATGACATCTCTAGACCAATAGGACAAAAAACAATTTTAATTTCATGAAATGCTAATGGACAATACATGATGCCCCTGGGCTAACTCATTCTTGCGGTATGTTACATTGTTAAGGTCACATATTTTTGGTCTGTTATAGTGTTTACACATTATTATTTATGTTTAAGTTGTGCATGATAATTGTACATGATCCAATTGTACATGATCTTTTAGGTCTTCAGACAAAGGGAAAATTTGCATGTCTAGTTTGTAGTCTAAAGATAGTTAAGAAACTTTCTCCACAATAATAATAAGTATCAAATTACTAAAAAATATCTTTTTAATGAAAAATAAGAACAACATCAAGGCCATGAAGAATGACAACTCATCTATGAAAGTTGGAATACAATCGACTAAATCAACAAGGTTATCTAGTTTGTGGTCCAAAGTTTGAAATTTATATTTTGATATTGTCTTTTATTTAGTAATGATGTAATTGATTCTTATGAAGGTCATCAAGAATTAATCACCAACTTCCTAGAGGAATTAAAAGTTATCCTACTCAATTTTGTAGGTTATCATACTACAAGGATTCTCAATCATCCATTTGTTTGATGCTATGCATATTGGAAAGAATGTAATTCAGACACTATGAAAAATATTGAATAAAAGGTGTGATAGAGAATAAATTTTTAAAATTTGTACTAACATTCATGAATCCAATCATGCACTAAATTTTTTTATTGAATCAAATAGAAATGGAGACCACATACATATGAGTGTCTTTCCTTGGTTATTAATAGAGCAACAAAGTAATGCATTAAAAGAAGTCATAAAAAAAGTCCATAGGATTCTACAAATATAAGCACTCTTGTATCAAAGAAAGGTGATTTTGTGTCAGGGTTGAAAATACATGATATGCATACCTTTTTCAAGGTAAGTGATGTTCTTTATTTACAATAGATTTATAAAATTGCATGTACTACCTATTGTATTATTTCATAATATATTGAAATGATCATTTTATCTCTATCCTTCCCACACTAGTTTGATAATAGTATTAAAGAAGTTATATATGATTTTGAAAAATACATGAGGTTAGAAGTGTTATTTCTTAGATTTGTTGCACATATATTATATTTATGAATTTCTTTACTTTTTATGTAATCTATTGTATAATTTTATCTAAAATCTCATTTATATGTTCTTGCATGTTGAATATCTTTTAGGTGGTTATCATCTAAATAAATTGATAAAAAAAGATATAAAATATTAGAAGACAAAAATTTCACATCTTACGTGTGAAATGCAAAATTTTCTACCTTCAACTTTTTTCAATGCTCAAGAAAACTACCTGATACATCAAGTTGAGGAGATTGAATTATGCAAACCTGTACAAACTAGATCAATGTGGATGATTGAGAGACACTTTAAATCTATGAAGGGCATGGTTTGAAAAAGAGCACATCTTGAGGGTTCTATGGTAGAGGGATATATGGTTTACCAAACCATGTGTACATTAGTGTTCATATCTTCCAAAATTTGCACCAAATATCCATGTAGATCACATTTGGGATCTCAAACCTATTATCAAATTTGAAGGAGAGTACTTGACAAGGAAAGCTAAATTGAGGAGAGTGAGAGGTAATTATAAGATGTTTATTCTATTTAATTAATTCTTATCCATCATCAATATAAGTTCTTTCTAACTATTCTAGCCATTTTCTTTATAGTTGGTCTTGAGTGATATGCACTACCTTTGTCTATTGTAAACAATCTTTGATTGTATGATGGTATGGATTTGACAGTGTCAGGAAAATGGTCACTCATTAACATGGGATAGTGTTGCATTGTTGGATAAAGAAGTTCATCGTAATGGAGATCCCAATGTTATTCCAATGGTACTTAACCTAGCATATGGCTTAAGAGATAGAAATGTACATAGAAGATTAATAATCATGACCCATAAGTTTAATATCAACTCACATATCGATGCAAATAATCTTGACAAGTTTGAATAAATGCATATCAAACACCACAAAGCTATATACTACCATGGCCATAAATTTTGCATAAAAAATTCAAATGAAATGAAAAAAATTTGTGATTCTAAGATAAGTGTAGTCTTCCAAGTCACCAATATTTCATCTAAAAATGATATACATCCTCAACAATCTAAAAATTGATACTATGGCATTTTGGATGATATACTTGAGTGCAAATTTAATTCATTCAAATTAGTTCTATTTATTATAAAATGGTACAAGTTATGGCTAAATCAAAAGGATCTTGATAGGACTATTATTGAACATGATAATGGATTTACAATGGCTATTACAAGGTCATTTGAGCCATTGGAGATGAGCCCTATGTTCTTGCAAGCCAATGCGAGCAAGTGTTTTACTTTGGCATTCCACACAAATTGAGTTAGTCATTTGTTGTTAGACATCATCCAAGAGGAAGGTCGATAAAGTATAATGTGATGGAAGAAGAAGATACTAAAGAATCAAAAGACAAAGTAAATGATGATCATGAATTACTATTACAAAATGATGAAGAATATGAGGATAATGATGATTTTGGTGATGTTGATTATGATGATGATGATAGTGATGATGATGATGATCATCATGCTAATGAAGATGGTGATGATGTGTTGGAATACTTTAGAATAACTAAGAGCAGGGGGTGAATTAGTTATCCAAGGTCCATATGTACAAATAAAACTTTTCATAGCTTAGTGAGCCCATAAAATATTTATACTCGTACATGCATCCATAAGATTATGCAATCACTTAGAACTTACAGGTTATTGTCAAATCAACTTGCAAAAATGTAAAGCATGAAACATAATAGATTCATCAACACACTTGACATAATGATTTACATGGCAATCCAATTTGAGAAAAATCATCAGTAACATGCTACTCTTTTCACTCTTCTGAAGTGATGCCCTGTGAAATGCCAACCCTATTAAAGGTTACAATACACACTATTAAATGTGACCTTGTTAAAGGATTTCAATCACCCTTTTAGGAGTGAGCCTTGTTAGAGGACTTAAGACCATTCACTTGGAATGTCACCTAGCTAAAGGATTTACAAATGACTGTTAGGTCAACTTTAATCCAAAGGATTTACCCTAGACTGATAAAATTGTTAGAGAGTAATAGTAAGACTTTTATCTGATACAACTTACAACTTTACTTATAGATTACAAATCTTTGTTTAGTCCTTAATTCTACTTGGCCTTCATACTTTTCAACTCTGATATCTTTTTTACCCTTCAAGCATTCATCTCCTTAAACCTTCTTTCTTAACATGCCATTATAGACTCTTCTCTTAAGTCACTTGATGAAGCAAAACCCTTAACTCCTTCTCTTCCCTAGGTTCTCACACATGAAAACCATGCTTCATGACTAGCCATTCCTATTAATAGGAAATTAAGATCTTTTGTCCCTCATTCTCCATTGTCCAAATAAGGGTTTGGATAGATTAGGTAGGATATAATGTATCTAACCCACATTCCATATCTCTTCAAAAAAATTCTCCTAGAATCCACTTTGAATTCACCTAAAAATAGTTTACCTTGAAATTTGTGCCACTAGCTCATCAACCTTATCTTCCACCTAGTTCACAAAATTTAAGAAAACAAACTTGCCAGCTTAGATTCATCGAATCCATGATCTTTTAAATAATGCAGCAGCTTGACATTATCAACCTTCTAATGCTCGACACATACTACATTGCTCAACATCCTTTGTGAAATCACTCAACACAAACTAAAGTTTACTAGGGCTCAACATCCACTGTTCTACTTGGCATACACTAGAATGAAATTTTACTCAGCTCTGACTAATTTTCTACTCAATTTGCACTAACTTTTCTTAGCACATACTATCTACTCAATCAAGCTTGGCAAAAAAACTTTGTCTAACTTGTTCTTCTAATATTTCTTAGTGTAACTAGCCTTTGTAACATTAAGTAGATTATCAATACATCATGTCAACATTGTCTAAACTGATTCTTGTACTTCATTACATAATCATAACTCAACCTTTCCTCTAGGTGCTATTGTTACATCGTTTGATCAAATCCTCTCAATCAATCAAATAAGTGATAGTACTTAAATCTTATAAGTAGTTGTATAGCAAATAATAGTTTTGACATCAGTGACAAAATAATGATTGAAACACATAGTCTTCTTCAATGATTTTTCTCTTTCCATCTAGTTTGACAATCTCTCTCAAATATGATCTTTTCAATCAGATCTCAACATGATGGTCATGATAATGGTGATGAAGATGATGATAATGGAAATGAAGATGGTGGTGGTGACAAAAATGATCAAAGTGACAAGTATGGTGATGGTGATGATGATCAATGAAAGATATGTTGATGTACAATCAATGTCAGGTATGATCGGGTTATGATTTATTTACAAAAATTTGTTTGACTTGTATGTTTTTATAATTAAGTTATTATGTGTTGAACTACTATCATGGAGTATATACAATGATATTGCATAACTACCACACATAAATGTGAGGTGAGAAATTATAAAATATATAATGCTTTCAATGAATGCATCAAGTAATTTTTGTCTTTTATATAATTTGTAGTATATAGAGCATTGTTAGTGGACAAATTTTCATTTATTATAAGATGGGTGAATTTGATGAGTGAGGTGACCAAATTTTTCTTTCAAAACCTATGTGCAGATATAAACATTAAGTACAACATGTCCAATATTTTTGTAGATATACACACTAATTAGACCAAATCATTGGCTAACTTAAGATAAATAATTTACATATGTAGGCTATTCAATGCCTTTGACTAGGATCTTGCACAGTCACATCGATTGATAGGTATAAGTCAATAGACCCTATAGATACAATTTTTATTTGCATATCTTCTCTTTACCATCAATATCAACTTTAGTCCTAGTTTGCCTCATATTTTATGGATTGCAGGTATCACGTAATAGGCATTTTTTTAATCTATCTTTCTTCAGTGAGGAAAATGTGGAATTAGAAGACAGAAGTGAGATATCTAGTAGGTCTAAAATAGAGAGATCAACTAGAGGTCAAAAGACTAGAAGAAAATTCAATAAATGAATGCAATTTTTTCTTGTTGGGGGAGGGTTCATGTTCTTATAAAAATGAGAGTGAAGGTGATATAAAGGTTCCCTTAAGGTACACACATCTTCAAAAAGAATGGGTACCCAAAGAACTACCTCCAATTAACACTGATTTTTTAATTAATGAAAGGATATATCACATATCTCCATCTTCATTACATGGTTTGTGCATATTTTCCATGGATGTCTTAAAGGTTTGTTACAATAAAGTTGTTGAATTAATAGAGTATGTAGGACCTTGTGACAATTACAACAATTGGATATAGATTGAGCAATAAAAAAAAAAATATGGGTAGGTATGAATTGTCACAAAATTATATTCAATGCAAAGGAAATGATCAAAGTAAAAGGTTTGCTATGTATATTGATAGAAGGCCAAAAGAAATAGGGAATATTATAGGATTTATAAATAGTTCTTGACCAATGTCAACTAATTAGTGGCCAAATTGTATATTTGAGGCACGTGAGGGAGATTGTATTTGCATATGTGTGATAAAATCAATAAGTGTAGGGAAAGAGCTTTTGATAAATTACAATTTGAATCATGTAGATAAAAAAAAAATCCCTAACATGGGACAGGTAAGTATAAGTATAACATTTAAACCAATTGCCTCCAATTAATATTGACTCCAATATATAATCTACTATTTTATTAATAATTTTCTTGGTAAGTCTATTGCTTTCATTTTGTTGTTGATTGCTAAGAATTACTGATTTTTTTCATAGGGCGACATGGATAGACCACCACCCACAAGTAGGGATGCACCATCTCACACATCTTCTTTAGCGAAGGTAAACCTTAATTATTGTAATTGTTCAAATTATATAGAAACAAATGTCATATTATTATGTTCTTTTCTTTATGTCTTTGGAGTTATTTTGATGGAATTTTACTGATATTGATGTCACAACTTGATACATATTGATAGGGAAAAGCTAAAATCATAATAGATCAAATGCAATTTGAAACATGGGCATCATTTCTAGATGACATAGCCCTTAGTGCTAACCCCATATTCATTTCCCACCAACTTATACAAAAATATAGTGATGAAATTCTTAACATTATCATCGAGAGTGACATAAGTGAGGAGACAAAGGGACTGAAGGAAGAATTGATGAATAGAGTCAAATATTTGAAGGTGAGTAGTAATTAATCTCAAGCAATAATAAAAGTTCAATAGATGTTTATATTTTATAGTATCTTATGGACCATGATCTAAAATATTATCTGTTCTTCTACAACAATTTGTGACATATGCAAGACCAAGTGGTAAACATGGTGAGGGTTGTAGTGCAAAACCTTTTGTGTAAGTAACACTTTCTCTTTACAACATTACTAAAAATTATAGTATTTTTACACTATTGACTTTATTTAAGGTAGATTCAGTTATGACTAAGTGCTATCCCATACTTGGGTCTCTGTTTGAACTAGTTTAGGTTATGCTTGAATATGAAAGGTGAGAGTATTATGACCACTGAGTTGAATTAAGAACTTATTTATTGTTAATAGATCCATCTAATAGAAAGATTACACTAGTTGTATCAATTCTAATCTACTAAATTGTGACACAAAACTTGGTCACAAATTTGACCAACATGGGTCAAAATTTTGACCATTTTTTGTTGAAAATGGGTTAAAATTTACTAGTAATACAAATCAAGGGGATATTGAATCTAATCAAATTCTAACTCCCTTAAATCATAAACTTAAAAATTTCTAAATCCAAAACTCCCTCCATAATAGATAGATAGGTAGAGGGTAGATAAAAGTAGATGGGAGGTTGGATGGGGTAGAGGGAGAGATATAGGTAGAGAGGGGTATAACAGAGGGGATGTAGGGAGGGAAAGAAGATAAACAAATGTTATTCCCTAAAATGAATTGAACATTAACCATAAACCTTAACCATAAAAAATGAATATTAATCATAAATTAACCATAAATCAACTTTTATTTCTACCACAACTCTCATTCTATGCATATTCCTAAAACCAAGACTAATTAAACAAAAAATATCACAATTATCAAATTGTGTTTTTCATTTAGTTAAAAAAATCAATGGCATATATAATTGAATTGAATCCCAATCCTCTTAAAATATAAATTAAATATTATTAAACCTAAAACTTACTCCATAATAGTTAGACAGGTAGAGGTTAGAGGAGAGTAGTCAAGGAGGGTGGTGCAGGAGCACCTGGAGATTTTTAGGTTGTCAAAATGTTTCTTACTTCAGTTGTGTGTGTGTGTGTGTGCCTTAGGGAATTTTGATTTTATTTTCATAAGGTCATGTTGACCATGCTAGTAGTACAATAGGTTTTCTGTTCATAGTGTCTTAGAACCTTTTTCTAAGTGCAATTAGGGGCTAGCAAGTTATAAAGCCCTCTAATTAGCCCAAACCATGATGATGATGTCATCATGAGGTCAGTAAGGTCTATGATGGCTTAGGATGATTCTTTTACCTTAAATAAGGTTTGTGGTTGAGTGTGGGAAGCAATGGAGGTCATTTGACTAAAGTTGCAAAAAGTTGCTAAAAAAAATTGCAAAAGTTGCATTATGCAACATTGCAACTTTGAAAAGTTGCTTGAGCAACATTGTCAAGAAAGTTGCAATTCAATGGAGAATATACCTAAGGGTAAATAACCACCCAAACACCCTATACAAGGAATTCCAATACCTATGAACAAGGTTGGATTCCCATTGTACGAACTGAGTATTTGAGCAATCAACATTTGGAGCAATTTAATGAGCAATTTTCTTGTTTTCTATGACAGTGGGCAATTAGGAGTTAGAAGCTAGTTCTACAACTTGTGCATGTTTTCAATACTTTATTTTCTTTATTTTTTATGGCATTAGGTAAGTGTTGTGATCAGTTTGTGTTCCTTTTGTGAAATTGTTTTGGTTATACACTATCACTTGTTTTGTCCAGGTAGTTGTTGGAGATGGAGTTCTAACTCATTTCTCCACTGTCCATTTTTTATAACCTATTGGTAATGGTTATTAGAACCATTTTACATCATTTTTAAATAAGAAAAGGCCCTCAAATATATAGGAAGCATTTTTAAAGTATTTCCCTAGGCAAGCATGTGGTGAGTCTAGCTAGGGAATGTTAGAATATTTAATCCACCAATATAACTAAAGGGTTGGGGGGCTGAATCATTTATCAAACTAAAATCTCAATTATCAACCTTATTAAACTTTAACCATATTAGAAATATAATCATAAACTGCAACAAGATACTCATACATAATAACACCAGATATGTTAACTAGGGAAATCCTTGATCAAAGGGAAAACCTCAGTGGGGATAGTACCCACTATTGGAAATATATGAGTAACTAAGAGGTGAGAGGGTGAATTAGTTACCAAAAAAATAATCCAACATCCCTTAAGATGTCAACACAATACAAAACAATACTCTACTGAAACTAAAATATTTTTGTAACTTGGTTAGCACTTAATCACTCGATTAACATAGTAACTCGGTTAATACTAGATATATGCACTATTACTTGGTTAACATTGAGTATGAAAATATTATGATATTAACTATGATTATCCTTATTTAACTTAGTTAAAGATACATAAAGAAAATAACATGAACACATGTGACACAAAGATTTAATGTGGAAAAACCAATTTGGAAAAATTGCCAATTACAACTAGTTATTATTTTTCACTTTTCTAAAGTGAGCCCTATTAGGAGCCAACCTTGTTAAGGGTTACAAAACACATTTTTAGGTGTGATCTTTTAAAAGGATTTAGTTCACCCTATTAGGAGTGGCATTGTTAGAGGTCTTTAGACATTTCAATCTAGAAATGCCACCTTTGTTAGAGGTATTTAGATACCTCAATCTAGAAATGTCACCTTGTTAGAGGATTTGAAAAATAGTTGTTAAGGTAACTCTATTAAGAGATTTGATTCACTACTATAATTATTAGAGAGTAACAATGATATGACTTGATTGATGATGGAACTTTATTTGCAGATTTTAGATCTCTATTCTAGCTTGAATACTTGATCCTCCTTGATCAGATAAAACTTTGTAGCTTAGTTAACTCAAGATACTTTGTTATCCTTCCAATTCACTTCCTTTTATCATCTTATGCTATTCTACACACACTCTTTCAATCCACAACTTGGCCTTATGATTATATGATTTACCTTACCAAGTTAGCTTGAATACACTTTCAAATTATTAATATTCATCCCTTAAGTTGGCTAGACTTAACAAATAAATTTATCAAACTAAATATGTTGACTCAAGAAAATCCTTAGTTAGTCAACCCAACTTGGTCAACACTAATAATTATATGATTTACCTTGTCAATTCATCTTGAATACACTTTTCAATTATTAATATTCATCCCTTAAGTCGGCTAGACTAAACAAATAAATTTATCAAACTAAATATGTTGATTTAAGAAAATCATTAGTTAGTCGACCCAGCTTGGTCAACACTAACTCATAAAAGACTTTCATCGTACTTCCTTTGGTAACTAAGTCAACTCGGTTGACACTGCATCCTAAATTGAATTCCCTTTGGTAACCAAGTAAGCTTAGTTGATAATGGTTCCATGCCAACTTCTCTTTAGTACTCGAGTGAACTTGATAGACATTGTCTTCCTACAAATTTCCTTGGATTCCTAAGTGAACTCGATACTTGATAGACACTATCTTCTTGTAAACTTTATTATCTCTAGAATGCTTAATAAACATTAGACACTATCTTCATCACTCAAGTGAGCTTGATAGACATTGACTGGTAAAAACTTGACATTTTGTGTAACATCAAAGACAATATATAATTGAACAATTGTTTTCAACAATCTCCATCATTGGCATTGATGGAAACACAACATGTCATAATACAATGAAATTTTAGAAAAAAATAAAAGTAACAATAATATCCTTAGTTTCATTCATATTCTCATCTATGAGAACTCCCTCTATCAGTGTGAGGTCCCCCTTTTTACTCTTCATCTAACTTGACAAAAAACTCTTCCTTTTTGACAACTCATGCCAAAAACATAAACTATCACAAAATTTCTTGATATTTATAGTAAACTCTCTCTCCTTGACATCTTATACCGAAGAAAACATTTAGTGTAGTTTCTATGTACTTGGTATGTTGATCCATATGCAATCTTCTCTTTCTAATACTGCATCAACTTGGCTGATCTTCAACATGCTTGGTTGATGCATCACTAAAATCTGATTAGTCAACTTTAGATAGAGGAATGACCACTAGCATACCTCTTAGATAGAAAAATTCATCCCTAGGTAAGGGCTTGGTGAATATGTCTGCAATCTATTCTTTTGTATTCACATATTCCAATCGTACCTCCTTGTCTTGCACCAATTCTCTCAAGAAATGATGTTTTATTGCAATGTGCTTAGTATTCATATGCATCACATAATTTTTTGAAATGTTAATTGCATTGGTGTTATCAGAAAAAATAACTACTGGATCCTTGATTTTTCCTTCATATCTGTCAATAGTTGTTTAAACTAAACAATATTTGAACAATTGACTACTACTACAACATATTTTTCTTTTATTGTAGACTGAGAGATGCAATTTTTCTTCTTTCTTGTCCAAGACACTAACCTCTTTCCAAGAAAGAATGCTCCACCACTAGTGCTATTTCTATCATTAATGCTTCCTTTCTAATCAGCATTATTGAATTCTTTCGATTCAATGTTGCCTCCTTTCTTATATCACAAACCATAATCTTTAGTACCCTTCAGATACCTTATGATTCTTTTTATTTCCATCATATGATTTTCTTTTGGATTAGCAGAGAATCTAGCCACCATACCAACTGCTGATTATATATCAAGTCTTGTATGTACTACATACTAAAGCTTTCCAATTATTGATAGGTATGTATTTTGATCTACCTCTTTGGAATCATCATTTTTGGAAAGCTTATTTTTAGTATACATAGGTGTTCCAACTGGTCTAGAATCCTCCATTCCAAACTTCTTCAGTGTCTCCTTGATGTACTTTGATTGATTAATATAGATACCGTCTTTCATTTGTTGAGTTTTTAGGCCAACAAAGAATTTTATCTCTCCAACTATTGACATTTAGTCCAGACAATCTTCTTATTTAGTCCTTCTTTTATGTATAGGTTTTTTTTATCATTAGTTATTCAAAAATTAATATTAATTAGAAAATTATCCAATCTCTCATACTAGGCTTTGGGGGCTTGTGTGAGAGCATACAAAGCTTTGTATAATCTACAAACCATGTCCTTTTTGCTAGGATCAATGAAACCTTTTGGTTTCTCAATATAGACTTCCCCTTCTAAGATTCCATTCAAGAATGTTGATCTCATATCCATCGAATATACTTTGAATCATTTATATGCAACATAAGTAAGTAGTGTTCTAACACCTTCTAGTCTTGCAATAGGAGAAAAAGTTTCTCCATATTCAATATCTTCTTCTTGAGCATAACCCTTTCATACTAGCCTTGTCTTGTTTCTTGAAACTTCTCCATTCTTGTTCAACTTATTTTTGAACACCCAATTTGTGCCAATTACATTTTTATCCTTGGGTATAGGGACAAGATTCCAAGTCTTATTCCTTTCAATCTGATCAATTTCTTCATCCATTTCTTCAATTCATCTTTCATTTTTTAATGCATCTTTAATAGCTCTAAGTTCAAATTAATAAGCAAACATGTACCTTTTAGTTTGTTTCTTGTCATTACTCATTCTAACTGATCTCCAATTATTTTCTTGGGTGCATGATGCCTTTTTAAATATCTATCAAGTCCAAGCTCCTTTATGAATTCACTACATTCACCATGATCTTTTGAATGATGCTTAGGTCCTATTAACTATGACTCAAGTCCTTTAGACTGTGACTCTAATTCCACTAGCTAAAACTTGGGTCCTTTTGACTATGCCTTAGGTCATTTAGATTGTGACTCAGCTTGCATTGGTTGTAACTCAGGTTGAACTGGAGATTTTGTGGACTTAGGTGGTGAAGGTTGTTGATTCCTAATTGCATTAGGTAAAGTGTCAGGTTCATAGTAAATTTTTTTGTGGTTTTTAGGTTCTGATGCAGGAGCATCTAGAGGTATAAGGGCAATCCTGTGTCACCAAAAAAAATATACTTAGACTTAGTTTCTATTTCATGTGTTTTCATTTTTGGATACCCATTTGGGTCAAATAAAGGTTCCAACTCTCACAGTTCCACTATCAGTGTTTGTGTAAATCTTGAAAAAATAGGAGTATGTAATTGAGACATCATTTTGGTGAACTAGGAGGTGTAAATTGGCTAGATGAATGTAATTGTAATTTAGAGCCTTCTATTTGGTTGGTGGATGCCTACTAGCACCTTCTAGAATGTATTCCTAGTCCTTAACCCTCTGGGGTCTATTTAAGGAGATTCTTGGCATTGTAAAAGGCAGTTCGGAGTGGAGTTTGAGAGGAGGTACTGATAGGAGAAATTATCTCCACATTTATGCTATTGTAAGCCCTTAGGGCATGTTTTGAAGTTTATTTTCTCTATACTGAATATACTAGCTTAATTTTCAATTAATACAATTTCCCTTTTCTATTGTGTTCATTTTTTTCTTGGGTTGTGTCCCCATCAAGTGGTATCAAAGTCGATTTTCCTGAGTGTGTAGATAGAGCGCCGACTGTGTGGTTGTGGGTTTGAGTTAGAAGATGCCTCCATGAAGAGAGCATGGCGGAAGGGCCAGAGCTATTAATCCTAAGGAGGTTAGAGCCCTCCAAAGGCAGGTACAGGCATTGCAAGAGGAGCTCCGTAGAGGAGCAAATGTTACCACAGGTGACGACAGTGAGGATGACAATGAAGAAGAAGAAATGGGACCAGAAGGGGAATTTGATAGGGAAGTTTTGAATCATGCAGAGGAAAGGCTTTTTAGGGCCATTACTAAGTTTGGGAAAAGACCCACAATTGAAGTGGGTGTATTTTCAGGAAATCTGAAACTAGATGAGTTGATCGATTGGATCAATGAAATAGAAGAATACTTTGAGTATGAGGATATCAGGGACCCTGATAGGGTTAAGTTTGCAAAGGCCATGCCAAAATCTAGTGGCAAGAGGTTCAATTGGAAAGAAATAGAAGAGGAAAGGAGAAGATCACAAGATGGGATCACATGGTGGACAAATTGAAGAAGCAGTTCATTCCTGTGGACTACGAACTTGATTTGTTTAATAAGATGCATGGGTTAAAGAAAGCAAGAAGATAAGTCCAAGAATATATAGAGCAATTTTACCGACTCTTGATTAGAGTGGGGCATGTAGAAGAAAATAAGGAGAAGGTTGCTCGTTATATCAGTGGGTTGCGACCTAGCATCCAGGAGGAATTAAGTCTGGTAAGAATGACTAGCGTTGAAGAGGCATACCAGTTTGCCCTACGAGTAGAAGAGAAGCTGAATAAAAGGTTTGAAGGAAGACAAAGAGGGCACAGTCAAGGAGGATGGGGAAGTGGTAGATCATCTGGAGGCCACAATGAAACCCAAAAGAAAAATGAAGATGTGGTTAGTAGCAGGAACCAGAGGAATGAGGGTTTCAACTGCTTTGATGATCAAAAATTTGGAAATCAGAGAGGAAGAGGTAGAGGACATGGAAAAGGAAGAGGCAGCTTCTGTGGTACCTATTTCCATTGCAATGAAGAAGGTCATCGCGCCTTTGAATGCCCTCAATGACAAGGAAGGACAAATAGGAGAGCTGAGGGCCAAGCTAGGGTTGCTCATGTGGATGAAGATGCACAATCATCACATTTAGAGGATGCAGAAAGAGGAGAGACCTTGGTTAATGAAAGAGTCCTACTAAGTGGTGAGATTGAACCAGGACAATGGAGGATTTTGTTCCATACCAGATGCAAGTGTGAGGATAAATGTTGTGACATGATCATTGATGGTGGTAGCACTGATAACTTGGTATCAGAAGAGATGGTCTCTAAGATGAAGCTCAAGAGGGAGAAACATCCCCATCCCTATCAGATTGCTTGGGTAAAAGATGATCATAAGGTCCTAGTAAGTGAACAATGTTTAGTGAAATTCAAAATTGGGAGTTACCATGATGAAGTTCTCTGTGATGTTATTTCGATGGATGTTTGCCATCTATTGTTGGGTAGACCATCGTAGTTTGATAGACATGCAGTACATGATGGACATGCAAACACATACTCTTTGACAAAGGATGGAGTTTGCCACAAATTGAAGCCCATAAAAAAGGAAGGTGAAAAGGTTTGTATCAGTGCTAGGATTTGTCTTGTTGATGAAAGGAAGTTTTTAGATGGCATGAAACATCAGCATATGTGCTATGCTTTGATTCCTAGGAAAGATAAAGAAGGTAGTAGTGAAATACCACTTGAAGTTTCAGATTTACTAGGGGAATTTGGAGATATTATCTCTGATAATGTTCCAGATGGATTGCCACCAGTAAGACAAATTAGTCATTAGATAGATCTGATTCTAGGAGCTAGTTTTCCTAACAAGGCTACTCACAAGATGACTCCTATTGAAATAGAGGAGCTAAATAGACAGGTTCAGGAGCTATTGAGGAAGGGCTTGATTCGAGAGAGCCTGAGTCCATGTGCAATACCTACAATACTCGCACCAAAGAAGGATGGAGATTGGAGGATGTGTACAGATTCTCGAGCTATAAATAGGATAACCATCAAGTACCAATTTCCTTTGCCAAGGATGGATGATCTTATGGACTGCTTGAGTGGAGCTCAGTACTTCACAAAGATAGATCTAAAGAGTGGTTATCACCAGATATAGATTTGAGAAGGAGATGAGTGGAAAATAGCCTTCAAGACCAAGGAGGGTCTTTATGAGTGGTTAGTCATGCCCTTTGGATTGACGAACGCCCCAAGCACCTTCATGCGGCTCATGAATGAGGTACTTAAGAAGTTCTTAGGAAAATTTGTTATTGTCTATTTGGATGATATTTTAATTTTCAACAAGACTTTGGAAGAAAATTTACTACATATTCGTAGTGTCCATGAAAGGCTAAGGGAAGAGAAACTATTAATTAATCTGAAAAAGTGTATCTTTGGAAAAAGGGAGTTAGTCTATTTGGGGTTTGTTATATCACCCGAAGGTCTCAAAATGGATCCAGAGAAGGCAAAAGCCATCTTGGAATGTCCTACTCCAAGGTCTGCTACTGAGGTATGATCATTTCATGGTCTGGTTAGTTTTTACAGGAAGTTTATTAAGAATTTCAATGGCATATGTGCACCCCTAACTGATACAATAAGAGGGGATAGAAAAGAGTTCAAATGGACTACAACAGCTGCGAGAAGTTTTGAATTTCTGAAGAAGAAGGTGACAGAATAGCCTATGTTGGCACTTCCAAATTTTAGAAAGGTTTTCCAAGTGGATTGTGATGCCAGTGGCAGCGCTATTGGGGCTATATTAAGTCAAGAAGGTAAGCCTATTGCATATTTTAGTGAAAAATTGAATGATGCAAAGAAGAAGTATTCTGTTTATGATCAAGAGTTCTATGCAATAGTTCAGGCCTTAAAGAAATGGAGGCATTATTTATTTCCAAAAGAATTTGTTTTGTATACTGATCATCAGGCATTACAATACCTAAATAGCCAAGGTAAATTGAATCAGAGGCATATGAAGTGGGTAGAGTTCTTGCAGAGTTATACATTTGTGTTGAAGCATAGAAGTGGAAAATCTAACAGGGTTGCAGATGCACTAAGTAGGAGACAATTGTTGCTTACAATAATGCAGGTTGAAGTAGTTGGGTTTGATGAACTCAAAAATTTTTACCCCGAGGATCCTGATTTTGCTGAAGCATGGAAAGCTTGTAAAGAACCTGTTGTTGTAGATAGAACCAAGTGGTTAGACTATTTGATTCAGGATGGCATGTTGTTCAAAGGTAGTTAATTGTGCATTCCAAGGAGTTCCATGAGGCAAAATTTGATTAAGGAGAAACACAATGGAGGGATGGTAGGACATTTTGCTCAAGATAAGACCATTGCCATTCTTAGAGAACATTATGTTTGGCCTCAAATTTCACAGGATGTGAAGAAGTTTGTACAGAGTTGCCAGGTTTGTCAAGTTGCCAAGGGGTTTAGTCACAATACTAGCCTATATCAACCATTGTCTGTTCCATCAAGGCCATGGGAGGACATAAGTATGGATTTTGTTCTTGGATTTCCAAGGACACAAAGGGGTAATGACTCAGTATTTGTGGTGGTTGATAGGTTCTCCAAAATGGCACATTTCATTCCATGCCACAAAACTCATGATGTTGTCCATATTGCAGGCTTGTTTTTCAAAGAGGTGGTAAGACTACATGGTCTTCCAAGGAGCATAGTTTCTGATAGAGATACTAAATTTGTGGGGTATTTCTGGAGGACATTGTGGAAAAAGTTGAGAACAGACTTGAAATTCAGTTCCACACATCACCCACAAACTGACGGCCAAAGAGAAGTGGTAAACTGAAGTTTGGGCAATTTGCTGAGATGTTTAGTTGGGGATAAGCCCAAGGGATGGGATTTGATTCTACCACAAGCACAGTTTGCTTACAATAACTCTATAAATAGGAGTACTGGAAAATCACCATTCCAAATTGTATATGGGAATAGCCCAAAGACTGCACTAGAATTGCGGAAGATAGAGCAAGGGGAGAGGACAAGTGTTGAAGCGGAAGAATTTGCTAAACATATCAAGTGTCTACATGAGGAGGTTTAGGCACACATTACCAAGATGAATCAAGAGTATAAAGCTAGGGGTGATCAAAGGAGAAGACATAAGGAATTCCAAGTAGGGGATCTAGTCATGGTGCACTTACGAAAAGAAAGATTTCCAGTCGGTAATTACAACAAGCTAAAAATGAAGAAATTTGGCCCCTGCAAAATTTTGAAGAAAAATGACTCAGGAAATGCATATGAGGTGGAGTTGCCAGATGGTATTCACATTTCTCCCATTTTTAACATTGCAGATTTAACAGGGTATCATGATGATGGTGCAGATGAGGAGCTGGTGTTAGAGCCATGTCCGATTCCTACCTCTAAGAAGGAGGAGATAGAAAAAATTCTAGATCATCGTGTGGGTAGGAGTACCAGAAATAGGCAGTATGAAGAGTATTTGGTCAAATGGAAAGGATGACCGATCGAGGACTCAACTTGGATTTTAGCAACTGAGGTTTCCCATTTGGGATTTCCTCTACCATTCATAAAGTGAAAGGGTCACTTTTCAATCTACCCTGGGTGTCTGATGCAGGAGCATCTAGAGGTATAAGGGAAATCTTGTGTCACCCAAAAAAATATACTTAGACTTAGTTTCTATTTCATGTGTTCTCATTTTTGGATACCCATTTGGGTCAAATAAAGGTTCCAACTCTCACAGTTCCACTATCAATGTTCGTGTAAATCCTGAAAAAATAGGAGTATGTAGTTGAGACATCATTTTGGTGAACTAGGAGGTGTAAATTGGCTAGATGAATGTAATTGTAATTTAGAGCCTTCCAAAAAAAGAATCAGGTCAAAAGGCCCCACGGTTTGAAGGTTATTGTAGTTTTTCGAGTTGTGGAGACCTCCTAAGAATGCTTCAAAGTTAGGTTAGGGGCATTAAATGACCTCAAAAAGGGCCAAAAAATGGGGGATGAGAAAAGCTCATCCATAGGGCTATAGAGTGCTTCAAGAGCTTTCTGGAAATGTAAACAGTTCGTCAATCGAAGCTACAGTTCAAAAGTTATGCCTCTCAAAAGTTTGGTTACCGTTTCTGGATTCTTCTAGATTTGCACTGACTTCTAACGTAGCTTCTGGAGCCTTCTATTTGGTCGGTGGATGCCTACTAGCACCTTCTAGAATGTATTCCTAGTCCTTAACCCTCCGAGGTCTATTTAAGGAGATTCCTGGCATTGTAAAAGGTAGTTCAGAGTGGAGTTTGAGAGGAGGTACTGATAGGATAAATTATCTCCACATTTATGCTATTGTAAGCCCTTAGGGCATATTTTGAAGTTTATTTTCTCTGTACTGAATGTACTAGCTTAATTTTCAGTTAATACAATTTCCCTTTTCTATTGTGTCCATTTTGTTCTTTGGTTGTGTCCCCATCAGGTTCTTTACTACTTTTTTCTTCACTCCTTTCTATAAACTCATCAATCTTTACATGTGCACTTTCTATAACATTGTGAGTAGATAGATTCAAATATTTGTATGCTTTTCTCTTATTAGAGTATCCCAAGAATATACCTCCATTACTTTTCACATCGAATTTTCCTTTTCTTAATTCCTTTAGAATATAACATTTACTTCCAAATATTTTGAAATAAAAAATATTTGGTTTATAACCATACTATAATTCATAAGGTGTTTTCTTTGAATCTTTCTTGAGCTAAATTTGGTTCAAGGTATGAACAGTAATGTTGATTACTTCCTTCCAGTATTTGATATCAACATTCTTCTCTATCATCAAGGTCCTTGCACAATCAATGATTGATTTATTTCTTCTCTTAGCTATGCCATTCTATTGAGGTGTGCTAGGTGTAGACACTTGCCTTTTGCTTCCTATTTCATTGTAGAAATTATTGAATTTATTAGAGATGAATTCTCCTCCTCTAGCTGATCTTAAACAATTTAGTTTCTTTCCTATTTCTTTCTCCACTCTAGCTAGATACCACTTGCACTTTTGAAAAGCTTCTAATTTATCCTTTAATTATATTACTGCCACCATCCTAGAATAGTAATCAACAAATAAGATAAAGTACTTATCTGTACAGTATCTTTCTGTGTCAATAGGTCCACAAAGGTCTATATGAACTAGCTCCAATGCTTCTTCAGAATAGTAATTCTTCCTTTTGAAACCTTTCTTTCCCATCTTACCAATTTTACAATTATTACACATGCCCATATCAAATTTCTTTAGGCTTCGAATGCCTCTCATTGATTAGATTATCAAAATTCACATGAGACAATCTTTTATCCCATAATCATCTTTCTTCTACTTGAGCTAGGAAACATGAATTTTAATTGGATCTAGGTAGAATAAATTACCTTTTGTTTGATTGACAGTCCCAACCAGATGTCCTTTCCCATCCAACATATTGGTCTTTCCATTCATGAATTCTACCTTGAATCTAATTTTGTTAAATTGAGGCACACTAGGTAGATTGCATTTCAATCCTTCAACCTAATAAGCATTATCACACCTAAGATCATTGGTTAGTGCCATACAACCTTTTCCTTTCACATAACATGGTTCATCAGTGCCAAATTTGAAACTTCCACCATCATAGTGTACCAAGTTCTCAAATTTAGATTTATCACTAGTCATGTGGTGAGAACAACTACTATCTATGATCCATGTGTCATTTTTACTAACATATGAAATGAGGGTCATCTTATCATTCTCATCATCTAGTTCATCTTTAATAGCAATATAGACCATTTCATCCTCATCACTATTATTTGAATCTTTAGAAATGTAACAAGATTTATTACCTTTGTCCTTGTAACTTTTGAAGTATTTCTTGCCTTTGTACTTTTCATGCTTCTTTTCTTCTTTTCTTTCTTTTTTTGGACACCTTGCAACAATGTGACCAAATTCTTCACAAAAAAATAAGATCAAAGGAATTTTTCCCTTGTAGTTTCCTTTACCCTTGCAAAATCTTCTTGCAAGTAATGCTTCAATGACTTCAAGATCATCATCAGAACCATCTTCATCTTCATTGTAATATTTCTTTCTTTTAGACTTTATAAATTTCTTCTTAAGTGATAGCTTGGCTTGAAATGTAGGCTCAATTTTTCTAGAGTTGGGAGCATAGTTATCATAGTTATCTAGCTTAGATGTTGTCAACCTTTCCACTAGTGCATCCAAAGTTATATCATTTTTAGGATTACATCATCTCTTGAATTTTTGAAACTCTAAATGAATAAATAGGAAGAAGAGTTCTAAGAACCTTGCTTACCAATGCCTCATTATCTATCTTTCCTCCTGAGGCTCTGATTGTACATACACTAGCATTTATTCTTTTACTATATTTTTCAATGTTTTCAACTTCTCTCATCTTCATTTGGTCAAATTAACCTATGAGACTTTCTACTTTAGCTCTCCTCACATTTTCATCTCCTCCATAGATGGCTTTCAAATTGATCCACATGTCATAAGCAATACCACAATCTTTGACTTCATCAAATTCAACATAATGGAGAGTAGAGGCTATATTAGTCATCATAATGTTATGATTCTCCTTTTTTGTAATCTCTTCAAAAGTCATAGTTCCAGTAGGTACCGCATACTTGGTGTCTAGGTACTTTAGGCCTAAGTCTCCAATGGTTGCCAAATGTAGTCTCATTAGTTCTTGTCATGCCTTGAAGTTATCTCTGTTCAACGTTGAAATTTTCCTTTTGTAAGACATCTTGATCTTTAGCTTAGGTCCTTAAAAGATTCTTTACAAGCACCAAAAGCTCTGATACCAATTGTTGAAAATATAAGAGGAGTAACTAAGAGGGGAGGGATGAATCAATTACCACACAAAAAAATCCCTGGTTAGCATTGAATCACTCGATTAACATAGTAACTTGATTAATACTAAATATATGCATTGTTACTCGGTTAAAACTAAACATACAAGTCTTATGATGTTAAATGTGATTATACTTAATTGAATTAGTTGTAGAAACATAAAGAAAAATAACATGAACACATGTGACATAGCTATTTAATGGGGAAACCCAATTTGGGAATACCACCAATTACAATTAGTTATTGTTTTTTATTCTTCTGAAGTGATCCCTATTAGGAGCCAACCCTATTAAAGGTTACAAAAAATATTGTTAGGTGTGACCATGTTAAAGGATTTAGTTCACTCTATTAGGAGTGGCCTTGTTAGAGGTCTTTAGACACTTCAATCTAGAAATGCCAACTTGTTAGAGGATTTGGCAAATAATTATTAAGCTAACCCTATTAAGAGATTTGATTCACTACTACAATTATTAGAGAGTAACAATGATATGACCTGATTGCTGATGTAACTGTATTTGCAGATTTAAAATCTTTGTTTTGGCTTGAATACTTGATCTTCCATGATAAAATAAAACTTTGCATCTTGGTTAACTCGAGATAATCTGTTATCCTTCCAATTTGTTTCCTTTTCTCATTTTTTTCTATTCTACACACAATCTTTCAATCCACAACTTGACCTTATACTTTGATGTAGTACAAGGAAGGAGAATCCCCAAAGGAGATGTCCTAGCCCCCAACAAATAACCATATAGCAGAAACATAACACAAGGCACATAATGCGATACCAAATGCAACTCTTTATTCATAAAATATCTGTTTACATGCAAAATGTCTAGTTGTAAAGCCTCCTGGGTTAGGGCCAAATACAAAAAAATTACAATAATAGATCTTCAAGATCCCACAATATCCAACCCAATTCAAGTCTTAGCTATTCTAGATCTATAACACAACAACACTCTAGTAGAAACCCTCAAGATATCAACTTGTGCTCACAAGCCACCAAGCAACCTCCTTGTTTCTAAACCACAACCATAGGCTCTTCTCTAAACTCATAACTCCAACACAATCTTATTGTAAACTACTTCACATTCAACATTTTGTCTATAGACTCATGAAAACTTTCCCTCTAGCTAGTTCACACTGTACTTAGGATCCACTCCCCTTGAATCAATGAATGAATGCCTAAAGACTCCACATGACCCCTTACTTATACCCAACTAAGCCACAAGTTAGCCTAGAAATTTAAAAATTAAGTAAACCCCTTGCATTAAATGCATATTTAAACCACAAGTTAGCACACAAAAAACATCAAATATAAAATGTTAACCCTTGGATGAACCCACAGTTAACACGCGATAACTACATAAAATACTTATAAAAATTCTCAAGTGTACAACCATGATTGAATCCACATGAGAGAGATAAAAAAAACCAATCACACAAACTCCCAGATCAATTTATGTCATGATCACATGCTTCATCTATTAAATGCACCAAGAACTCTAGTTAGCACCAACATACTGTCACATTTCAGAAAACTCCCAAGCATTGCCAAGTAACCAACACATGTCAAGAACCCAACACATGCTGAGAAACTAATACGTGTTGAACAACCAATACATGTCAAGCACAACAATGAGTTTTGAGCACCACTCCTTCATCAACCAAGCAACAATCTAGGAACCCTCCAAAGAAACTACCAAAGATCCTCCTAGGAACTGCAAAGTAGTCACTAAGAAAACCCAAGATGCTCTTGCATCATACTTATATGATTTACCTTGTCAAATTGGCTTGAATACACTTTCAAATTATTAATATTCATCCCTTAAGTTAGCTAGACTTAACAAATAAATTTATTAAACTAAATATGTTGACTCAAGAAAATCCTTCATTATTTGACCCAACTTGGTCAACACTAACTCAGAAAAGATTTTTGTTAGACTTTCTTTGGTAACTGAGTAAACTTTGTTAATATTGAATCCTAAACTAAATTCCCTTTGGTAATCGAGTGAGCTTAGTTACCATTGGTTCCATACCAACTTATCTTTGGTGCCTAAGTAAACTCAATAGACACCATCTTCCTACAAACTTCCTTAAGTGCCCAAGTGAACTCGACAAACATTGTCTGCCTACAAACTTGATTGTCTCTGAAATGCTTAGCAAACACTAGAAATTGTCTTCATCACTTGAGAGAACTCGACAAAGATTTACTAGTAAAGACTTGACATTTTGTGTAACATTAAAGACAATATACAATTGAACAATTATTTTCAACACCCACAAGATGATGTATTAATATAAATATTCTATGTTAGAGGATGGACCCTATTAGTAGTTTAAGAATACATTCATTAGATATAAGTCACTTTTATGAGACTTTGAATACATGTTAGAAGATTCTAAGCCTATTAGGAGTTGTGCCAATTCTATTAGGAGTTGTGGAAGATAGCTAGACCCATTGCCCAAACAACTTCAAGGGAAAGACCAATGAACCCACTATCCAAATGATCTTTGTATAATTCCTTTCAGAATAATAGAAATGAAATATACTTCCTTCCTCTTCCTCTATCCAATAAACCAAAATTCTTCTCCTTCTAATCTTATAACCAAACCACAAAACTCACAACCAATAATCCCTTGGATCTCTTACTTGCATTCCTCAAACATTCTACTCTTTTTCACAACTTTTCACTTCATACAGTAATGGATACCTTACAAACAAGGAAATTTTTTTTCCTTTATATCATAACTTCAAAATAATTACTTGAGTTAGTCTTGAGGCTTTCCCAATTAATTATAACAAGATTATTAATTAATTACAATTACAATAGCATTGGGGCTCATAGGCTATACAAAACCTCATATGTGTGATACTAGGGCTTGCTAGAGATCACCCAAAAAACTATCTTAGATGTAAGATAGTGAACAACCATCAGGAACTACTTTCCTAATGCTCTATCTCTAAACTAATCTTTATAAATTAGGTACAACTTCTATACTTCAATGACTTAGACTCTACACACTGAACTACATCATCAAGACACTATGCTAAACATGTCCATGACCACACATCACCAAAAAATCAAACCATTGTCCATATGAATAAGATATTTGTCTGCTACTCAACCAATCTTTACAAAAATCATACTATGTTGACATCAATGATAAATATAGTCATGAATGCAACATGTCAATACTTTCCAATGCTTAGGATACTCCCCCAAAGTAGTATCATCAACATTCATTCTATTAATCTCTCCCTTTGGAATTGATGGCAACATAGATGAAAAAAATATCTAAGTTTCAAGAATACCAAATAGTACTATGTTGCTTCTTTGTTTCTTTTTAAATCCTTTTCCTCAAACAAATATGAAATCTTTTGGATTCTAGGATTTACATCAGTTAATCACATGCTAAACGATTCTCAACACATTAGGTGCATATCTCCTAGAGATATTCCTCCTTCCTTACATGAATCTTTCAAAGTCTCCCTAAAGAGATATCTCTCCCCCAACTTGGGAGTTCTTTTCCCTCATAACTTAAGAGATTTTTTCATCCAAATTCTCCCCCATTGACATCAATGTAAAAGGCTATTGGAATAATCAAATGTGGGGGGGGGGGGGGTTGCGCATTGAATTAGAAGTATCACACTTTAACCTTAAAAACTTTTAACTAAAAATAAATTGCATGCATGTAAACATATCAATTAAGCATAAAGTAAACACATGCATCAAAACACATAACACCAAATTTGGTAACCCAAAAACCCTCCAAAATGAGAAGGTAAAACTAGGGTGGGTATGATAGCCACAAAATATCACTGCAACAATAATGTTTGACCACTTCTAATGGTCTACCTTATTAAAGGCTTGCCCTATTAAAGGCCTTACACTGTATCAATAGTGACCTATTTAAAGGATTTACAAACACTTTACATGAAGTGTCACCTTGTTAAAGGATTTTATCACCTTGTCAAAGGTTCTACAACCTAGCTATTAAGCTAACCTATCAACATAGGATTTGCTTTCTAATACAATTGCTAGAGAGTATTAGATTAATAAACTTGATAGCTTACAATCCTTGATTGTTGAATTCAGGCACTTGATCTACTCTATTTGATCTTGATCCTCTAAGTTTGATATCTGTTCAATATTCTGATACTTTGTTCTTGATCAACTAGATACTACAATGCTACTCTGTTCCTCTAAGTCTTTTCACACTTCCCTCTAAATTTTGCTAAAGTTTACCCATACACCACTCTCATCCTCTCATACAATGGGGTTTCATCCTCCTTTTAATTATTTCAAAGACTTAGGGTTAGGTATGAATCAATGATCCATATTAAATCTCTATTTCTCGCTCATTCCTTGCACTTTTCTTATTGGTTGCATGCTGATTGCATAGGAAATATAAAAAATTCATTCTTATCTTTAATATGCTTCTGATTCTTTTATGTCAGCTCAAAAAATGGTTTACATAGGTGTTTGTGCAATTGCAAACAACTCTATTCAATCTATGTTACTCGATACTTGTTACCTCTGATGCTCGGCTCATATAGAGAAATTGGCTCACTCGACACCTATAGCAATTTTGTTCCACTCAGCTTCTATAGTGACTCAACACCTATACTTTTCTCGGCACTTGATCTACACTCGACACCTATTGTAGTTTTGTCTAGCTCAGCATACATTTTAGCTTGGTATGAACTGTTTACTCGGCATCTACACATATTTCACTTGGCATATGTTACTAGCTCAACATGAACTTAGTAAATATCTTAAGTGTGTTGACACGAAATAGTCAAAACCTAGTCTTAGATTCAACAATCTCCCCCTTTGAAATGAGTATCAAAAAAACTTAATAATATATTAAAGTCTAATCTCCTCGAGTAAAATATGCATACAGTTCGACATATATACAAAACTTCAAAACTCTTCAAAATTTTGTGAACTATCTATATATACCTCAAAAAAATTTGTAACTCCCCCAAAACATTATATCTTTCCCTTAATTATTTCTTCCCTTTACTATATCTCCCCCTTTTTTGATACATATGTCAAAGGGTTCTAAGGAGTAAGACCATATTTTTCCACAAATGTTTTATTGACCTCCATAATCATCTTGAGAGATGTATCCCAATTTTCCAAAGCAATTTCTAATGATTTATGTTGGATAGTTGTCTTTGCTGCAAGATGAACAAGTCCTTCCAAAGTAGAAATATTAGGATCTTTCTTGAGAACATTCTCTACATAGGCTTGTTCTTTATGGAGTACTTCCAAGTGTTGGGTTATGGAAGACTATATCTGCATCAATTTGGGCTTGATGTTGGCCTCTTCAACTATCAACATAGCTAGTTTCTTCTGTGAGTGAAGCATTTAAGAAAAACACTTCTCACTTTGAGCTAGATCATTTGGCAATTGAGTACTAGAAATCTTTAGATTTCTTTCCAAGTTCATTATTTTTTGGCTTGCCTCATGTGTGAAGTATGAGAAATCACACAACTTTTTGTACAATGAGAACACATTCTCAAGAACCTTTTTCACTTTGTCAATCTTCTTCGCCAATTCAACCTAGGATAGTGCTATTTCATTGGATATTTTCTCATTTACTTTTACATGAAATTTCTTCTTAGACCATTCTATGAGTTTTACATTAGTTTCCTTGTCTTCATTTGTCACCTGTTCTACAATATTTGTCATTTGTTCCAATATTGGCTTGGTTTCATCAGGTGTTTGCAAGCTAAAGGCATCCAAAAGAATTTTCTTAATTTCATGTAATGCTTGCTTCTACTTATACTCATTTTTGAGTATATCTTGTCTTTTCCTCTTTTCTAGTGCCTCTTGCACTCCATATATCTATTGCAGGTTCATTATTTTTGAGTCATAGCTTGGTATGACTATTTCTTCATCAAGAGCAGGGTCTTGATAGTGAGGTACCCTTGCAATCTTGGTAGTTCTTGAGCTTGGTTTAGAGATTTGCAATGGCATTGCATCAGTGCTCAACTATTTTTGAGGAGTCCCCAAGGTAGGCAAGTTTACCAACATTTGTATTGCTTCCTCCTTCTTAAGGGTTTTCTCTGCTTCTTTCTCCTCTTGTCTGCTACCTTGGTCAATTATGACAATTTGAGGAGGTGCACCTAGAGTCTATGCTATAGGAACATGTTGTCCTATTGGTTCTTTTTTAGGCTCCTCGGTAGTAGTTGTCATCCTTTTTGTAGAATAAACCTTAACAATTTTGTCTTGTGTCTCTTGCTCTCTAGGTTGATCTATGGGAGGTTGTGTTGATTGCTCTTGAGTGGTTTCTTTCTCCCTTGTTATTTTTACTACAACTTTTTGCAGCTCATCAACGCTCACCAATACTATATTTGTGTATAGTTATGTTTGAAGTGTTGATCTATGAAGGATCTTCTTGAGATCCTCTATAGTTAAAGGGTTGATGTTTTGAGTAAAAGTGTTAGGAACATCATTTATAGTGACTGTAACTATAGGTGTTGTGTGTGGAGGGCTAGGAGGTGGTAGTTGTGCATCTTGTACATATTGTTCATTTTTTTGCTCCTCTTTAGCTGTTGCCATTTCTTTTTCTTTTTTTATTACCTTCTCCACTATTTCTTTTTCAGCCTCTTTTTCTCCTTCATTCTTTTCTTGTTCTCTTTCTTCTTCTTCCTTACTAGCCTCAACCTTATTTGCATCTTTATCTTTTTTAGTGTTTTTTCCCTCAAAGGGACCTTCTTCTTCTCCATCCTTGATAGTAGTCAAGCCATATATCAACTTCCACATTCTAGTTAATTTATTAACTACTTCTTCAACTTTATTCTGCAAGATGTTGAAGGCTCTATACTTTGGTGCAAACTTGCTTCCATGTTTCTTGTTTGCCTTAGTTATTTGGCCTTTGCTCAATTCTGGCATCACTTGTGCCAATGTGGATTCTCTTATTTCCTTTTCCATATTTAAACAATAATGCCATTTGTTTTCAACAATTTCATATAATTCCTTGGGCATTGTATTGTCTAATTCAAGAGGGGTGTTCTTGAATTCTACCATCATGGCATATATTGATTCTTCTACTTTATTTTGATCTTCTCTACTTAATTTCTTAAAATCAACATTTTTCAAACCATAAAAATCTACCTTCTTCCTAAAATTATCATAGATTTTATCAATATTTGACTTGGGATCATAGCTTACCACTCTAAATTGGTTGATGTCTCCAAATTCTATCCTTTCCTAATCATCTGACTCTAGTTGTGCGACATATTTTCACCTTGGTTTCTTCTGCATAAGACTAGTCTACTCGATAGCCTTCTTTTTTTCTTTGTCCTATTCCTTGTCTTTCTGAGTTGAGGCTCTTGTGGTAGCTCTTGTCACTAGTATGGTTGGCTTTTCTTGAGTTGTCTTTGTACTCTTCTTTATTTTAGGTTGGGCTGCAGGCTAAGCTTTGGCTTTTCTCTTTTTGGTTTCTTGAGCTAGTGCTTCCTTGGCTTCTTCTTCCTTGGTAGCTTCTTCCTCTTCTTCATCCTCACCTAAGTCTTGTGTTAGTGTTAGATTTTGATTTTCCTCTTCATCATCATCATCATCTTCCTCTTCCTTAGCATCAACACCTTCACTTTTTGCTTCTCCTATTGTGCCTTCTCCAAACTTTTCCTTAAGCTTCTTCACAAGCTTATCTTTCTTCTTTAAGGTGGAAGCAATTTTCAGCTCCATATCTACCTTGGATCATACCACATCATATATTCCAAAGTGTGGTGCCTCCTTATTGATCTCCTCTACAAGCAATGTTGTGATTGTTATTGATGCTTCATCAATGTTTAGCTCATATCGTAGAGGTCTTAGCCATCTAGTCCTTGGAATTGTTGCTTGGGTATAAGTATAATCAATATCAACCAAGAAACATATATCATTGATGTGTTGTTCCACTAGGGAAATTGGTATCCTCAGTCTTTACTTTATGGATTTATTGAAGTCCTCAAAGTAGCTTGTCATGAGAGATACAAAGTTGTCTTCCATTTGCTCAATGTACTCATTAATTTGAGTAATAGCTGAGCTATCTGATTTCTAGTTCACCTTGCCAAAAGAGGGAAATTCTTCCAAAACATAGAAAAATATACAAATCCAAACTAATCCAAACTTACATTGAGCACCTTTTGATCTTCTTATTGCTCCCAGATTCTCCATGATCTATTGTAATAATAGTTCTGCTAGATCATATGAATGATCTTTCCTAACAATTTTGTATGTGACATCCATAGCAATGCATGGAAAACTAATCAATCTACTTGATTGATAGGACTTATGAGATATGATTCTTACTACAAAGTCCAAAAGGGGATTTGTGATTGTATCAATAGTCATGACCCTTTTATTCCATTTTGCCCCGATGTTCTTTTCAATAGCTTCCTTTGAATCACTATGCAGGGTCTTGTGCCAATCTAGGGTTGGAAAACCTGTCACCCTATGCACGATTCTCTTTGTTATCTTGATAGGTCCTCCTTCAAACCATAAATTTTTTTTGTGTATTCTACTTAGAACAATTCTTAACCATTTTGTTTTGAATACTATGGGGAAAACTAGGGCACAAGTCAAGCCCTTCTTCTCAACTATTTGAAATTCTTCCTTAAGCACTCAATTTTCACACAGTTTATCATGTGCTTAAAAAATCTCCAAGTCTCCCATTGCACCTATCTTGCAATTATAACATTTCTTGACATCTTGCACCATTACAACTTTGGGTAGAATCATCGATAGTGTGCTAGTAGGGTCATTTTTATAAGCAACTTCTAGAATTGGCCTAAAATTTGGTTGTTTAACCTCATTGCTAACTAACTAAGCCTCAAAACCTTCCTTTTCCTTAGGATTTTTAGAACTAGAAGCCATATTGTAAATTTAGGGTTTTAAAAGATATTAAATTTTATAATTGCGCAACTCAGCACTTGAGGAATACTTTGATCGATGAAAGTAGTGCTTAATCTTTGTTAAAATTAATGCAAAAGCTTCAATTATTGTTCATTAATCACTTTTGTGCTCTTCTCATTCTTGCTTTACATTTGAATGATGAGAAACTTCCATTGAATTTCCATCACTGGACTCCAACTAGATTTATTCTTCACTTGGCTTCCATTGCCAACTCAGTTGTGACCAATCACTTGGCTCTTACTAGTAGCTTGGCATATTTTCTTGACATCTAAGGATAGCTCAGCAATACAGGTGAAAACTTTGAATTTCAAATTTGCATCTCTAATCGTGTTGATCTCTTCTTTTCAGTACTATCTTATTTAGGAACTAATATATGATAAAGCTTTGTAAATTAGTCTCTCACGCCTTCTTTTTCTTAGTTAGATGAAATGTGATCACTTGACCAGTTAGGTGAAGTGGTCCCTTCATTTGATGAGCTACACTCATCTTTCTTCTTCCAAGTCTTGTCCATTTGTCCTCTGATGTGTTCAACATCTACCTTCTCTGTTCCTTTGTTGACTTTTAACTTGGGTGCATTGGACCTTATTGGACAATTCTTATTCATATGACTAGTCTTCAAGCAACTAGAACATAGGGTTTGACTTAACTATCTATTGTATTTCCCTCTAAAATGTGTCCTTATGTAGTTTTAAGGAATGTGTCCATATTCCTGACAATAATGATAGTTTTTCCTAGTATTGTAATCCCAATTGTAGTGGTATCCATGAATTTTAGTCTTTGCTAGTTGGTATGGTGTCCACATAGGCTTTGACCTGAACTCAAAAGATCTATGTCTATACTTCTTGCAACTGTAGCAGTGACCTTCAAATTTTGGTATACTAATAGTCCTAGTCCTATAGTTATGTGTTTGGTGTCCTTGCTTTTTGCACTTGTGATAGTAGCTTGCATTCTTAGGTTTATCGTGCTACTGGGCATTCTTGCTCATGCATACATTAGAAGTATGTCCTTTTTTACCACAAAAATGACAAGTGGGTTTAGTGTTATTACCTTTGTTGCTCTTTTCTTTTGCAGTCTTGGAAGACTCTCCTTGTTTAGTGATGGTGTAACCAAGTCCTAAAGTGTCATTGTTGGCCCTTGGTGATTTTAGTAGCTGCTCAAAGTACTTGATAACCTCACTGAGTTTTTTGAAGCTCTCTATAATCTCTTTCTCTTTTTTCAAGTCATTTTGCAATTTTTCATTTTGTATATTTACTGTAGAGATCTTAATGTCCTTGACATTTAGTTCATGATGTGCATTCATCATCTAATATAGGGTATCTAGATACATGTTTGAGATTCTTTCAAACTTAATTATCTTCTCCTCTAGTCTATTGGTAAGATTACTCTTTTCATCTTCTATCATATCCTTGTCCTCAATGGCTCTTTTCTTCTATTCAGTTACCTCACAAAGAATTATGGCTTGTGATTCTTGTTCAAGCTTGAGTATTCTAATTTTTTCTACTTGAGCTATATTCTTCTCCATTAATTCTACTATTTCTACAACAAAATCTTTAGAATATTCATTTGAAAACACTTTTTGTTGGATATAATTGTCCAATTGTGTGTTTTCTTTGATGTTACACAAATGTCTTAGAGGCCGTAGTTGGAAAATTGAAAATATTCAAGCTAGATAGCTATGATAATTATGTTCTAGCTGCCAAGAACATTGAATCAGCATTTGAAGCCAAACTTTCACTCAAGGAGAAAGGCAAGAAGATAAAGGATCCTCAGTTAGATAGTGATGAAGAATCAGAAAAAAGTTTAGATAGTGATCTTGAGGTGGTTGAAGCTCTGCTAGCAAGAAAATATTCAAGAGGCAAAGAGAAGTACGTAGGTAAGGTTCCTCTAATCTATTTTTCTTGTGAAGAAATTGGACATATTGCTACTAGGTGCCCAAATAAGTAGAACAAAGATGAGAAGAATGGTCACAAGTGCAATGGCAAGAAAGACTTCAAATCATTCAATTATTAAGGTAAGAAAACATGTTTCATGGCTAAGGATTCTAATGATTCTAATGATGAAGGAGAAGATGAAATTGTTTACATTGTTGTAAAGGATGAATCTGATAATGATGAAGAAATGGCACTCATTTCTCATGTGAGAAAAAATGATACATGGATTATAGATAGTGGTTGTTCTCATCACATGACTAGTGATAAAACTAAGTTTAAACATTTTGAAGACTATGATGGTGGTAGTGTGAGATTTGGTAATAATGAACCTTGTTGCATAAAAGGAAAAGGAAGAATCTCTCTAACCAAAGAACTTGTATGTGATAATGCATATTGGGTAAAATGATTAAAACACAATCTATTAAGTGTGGCATAACTACTCAATAATGGATTCAAAGTGGAATTCATGCATGGAAAAGCAAGACTATTGGATGTCAAAGGAAAGCTGATTAGATCAAGCACTCAAACAAAAGGTAACTTGTTTTATCTTGAACTTGGTGAATGTTCATGTTTTATTGCTCAAGTTGAAGCAAATTGGTTATGGCATAGGACGTTGTGTCATGTGAACTTTGATAACTTGGTAAAAATAAGTAAATTTAGGAAAGTAAGAGGCATTCCTAACATAAAGAAACCTAAGGTTGGTTTATGCAAGAATTGTCAAATTGGCAAGATGGGAAAGACTAGCTTTAAAAACAAGAACTATCAATCTAAAGAAATTTTTGAAATTGTTCATACTGATTTGTGTTGACCTATTGGAATTGAAAGTTATACTGTTGAAAATTTTTTCATTCTTTTTGTTGATGATTACTCAAGAATGATGACTGTCATGTACCTAAGAGAGAAATTAGAAGCATTTGAGAAATTCAAATGGTATTTGGCCAGAGTAGAAAAGGAAATAGGCAAAAGATTGAAATTTTTGAGGTCAAAAAAAGGTGATGAATTCATTTCACATGAGTTCAATAACTTTTGCATTGAAAGGGGAATCAAAAGATAGGTGTTAGCACTTGGAACTCTTGAACAAAATGGAATAGCTGAAAGAAGGAATAGATCTATGATGGACTATGCAAGAACTTTAATGATTGAAAAGAGCATTGCTATCAAATACTGGAAGGAAGCTATCAGCACTACAGTTCATACCTTGAATTGAGTACAGTTGAAAAAGGACTCATTCAAAACCCCCTGTGAGTTATGGTATGGCTACAAACCCAATATAAGTTACCTAAAGGTATTTGGAAGCAAATGTTACATTTTGAAAGAATGTAGAAAAGGTAAATTTGATGGGGAGGGTGATGAAGAAATATTTTTGAGATATTCTTACAAAAGTAAAGCATATAGATGTTTGAATTTGTCTACTCACAAAGTCATAGAAAGTGCACATGTAAACTTTGATGAGTTTTTAGAAGGAACTAAAGAAGAAAGCAAAAGGGAACCTAAAGACTATAGGAGATTTATTTTCATTTAACCTAATACAGTGCTAGGTAGACCTATCAATCAAAACTCTTCTACTCTAGAGTCTTCTGTAATTGAGTTGCAGGAAGTTCAAATTGAGCTAATGCCTATCAAGTTGCAAGAACTCGAATTGCAAATAGAAGCTACCAAATCAATAGCTACTAAGCCCGAGCAACTAGAACCAAAAGTTCAAACACAAAAGGATGACAATGCAATTCATTCAAAAGGAAAGGAGCCTATGCTAGCCAAGTATGTTAGGAAGCATCATGCACTAGATCAAATCATTGGAGATAAATCTGAAGGAATAATGACAAGAAGTAAGTTGAAAGACACTTGTTTACTTACTGAATTTGAACCTAGAAATGTCAAAGATGCATTAGAAAATGAAAGTTGGATTGAAGCTATGAATGAAGAGATATAATAGATAGAAAAAAATAAAACATGGACTCATGTACCTAGGCCTAAAGACAAAAATGTGATTGGAACTAAGTGGTTATTCAAAAGCAAGTTAAATGAAGATGGTAAGGTGTCAAGGAACAAAGCTAGACTAGTATGCAAAGGATACTTTCAAGAAGAAGGTGTAGACTATGGAGAGACTTTTGCTCCTATTGCAAGATTGGAAGGTGTCAAAACCTTACTTGTATATGTTGCATACAAGGGATTCAAAGTTTATCAGATGGATGTCAAGTTAGCATTTCTTAATGGGATACTGGATGAAGAGGTTTACATTGAACAACCTAAAAGTTTTTTTGATCCAAACAAGAAGGACATGATCTAAAAATTACATAAAGAATTGTATGGTCTAAAACAAGCCCTTAGAGCATGGTATGAAAGACTACATAACTATCTTATTCAGATTGGTTTTCAAAGAACTAATGATAATAGTAGCTTGTACATCAAGGAGGGAATAGATAATAAGATTGTTTTGGCAAAAATATTTGTAGATGATACTTTGTTTATAGAAAATGATGATCTTTGCAAAGAATTTTTAGAAAAAATGAATAAGAAATTTGAAATGCTAAAAATTTTGGTGAGATCAAATTCTTTGTTGGTCTTCAAATTCATCAGAGTAAGAATGACATCTACATCACTCAATCTAAATACATCAAGGAGATATTGAAAAAGTTTGGTATGGAAGATTGCAAGCTAGTTGGAACTCCTATGTGTACCAGATTGAAACTTACCAAGGATGATGAATCAAAGGAAGTGGATTAGACATTGTATAGATTTATGATTGGAAAGTTGCAGTATGTAGTGCACACAAGACTAGACATTGCCCTTGTAGTAGGAATTGTAGCAATATTCTCACCAAAACCAAAAGAAAATCACATGATGGCAATCCAAAGGATCATGAGATATTTGAAAGGAACTGAAGATTATGGATTATGGTATAAACTTGGAGGAAATCTAGATTTAAAAGTGTTTGTTGATGCAGATTGGGTAGGGAACATTGATGATAGAAAAAGTAAAAGTGGAGGAGCTTTCTTTCTTGGAAAGAGGTTGGTTTCTTGGACAAGTAAAAAGTAGAATTGTACATCCCATTCCACAGCAGAGGCTGCATATGTTGCAACAGCAATAAAATTTTTAAACATTGCTTGGTTTAAATAGTTATTGGAAGGTATGAAGCAAGAAATCAAAGAACCCATTGTTATGTTTTGTGACAATACAAGTGCAATTAACATATCTAAGAATCCAATGATGCATTCTAAAACCAAGCATATTTCTATAGAATATCACTTTGTCAGAGAATTAGTGCAGGATAAAGAAATCAAATTGGAATATGTCCATACAAAAGAACAAACTACTAACATATTTATAAAGCCCTTACCTAAGGATGCATTCTTGTATCTAAGAGGTAAGTTAGGGATCATTTCCCTATCTAAAGTTCATCAAAATATAGTTTTAGTGATGCATCAATAGGAACAAAATTGAAGATCTATCAATTGATGCAACAAAGTAATGAAGGCATTTCATATGAATCAGTACTTAAGGTACAGTAAAATTCATTTTGAATTTGTGTTGCCTTTGGCATGTGTTGTCACACAGGAAGAGTTTACTGTCATATCTTTCTAAAATTTGCAAGAAAAAGAGAGTTTATGTTAGAGGGAGAGAATACTATGAAAGAGGGAGATTACTATAATGAAATATAAGAGGGAGAAGCATTGTGTCAGAGAAGACCTATTCTCAAATTTCATTTTTCTATGACATGTTGTGTTTCCATCAATTCCAAAGAAGGAGATTGTTGGATATAATTGTTCAATTGTGTATTTTCTTTGATGTTACACAAATATCATATCAGTTATCAGATAGAGTCTACAAAGCTTAATTGGTTAGTAAGGCATAAGATAGAGTCTACTGAGCTTAGAAGGTTTGCCAGAAGATTTATAGTGTCTATCGAGCATTCTCATACTTTACCTTGTGCATTCAATTGTTACTGAGCTCACTCAATCATCAAAGGAAAATAGTGCAGAAAATAGTTCTTACCGAGCTCTAATGATCAGTGAAGGAAATTCAATTCTTACCGAGTTCACTTGATAGCCAAAGAATTTTGCAAATTTTATAGTATTAACTGAGTTGACATGGTTAACTATGGAAATTGTTTATGGAAGTAGTGCTTACCAAGCAAGGTCGACCAATGAAGGATTTCATTGTTTTGTGAAATAAAGTTTATTTGTTTAATGTAATATTTGTAGCTGACTGATGTATGCTTTATTGGTAAATGTAACTTGTGAATGAGCCGACTTGATAATTTTAATGGTATATATAAGAGGTCAAGTTGAAAATTCTAAGTGTGTGATGGATTTGATCTGATGTGAGTGTGAAGGAGGACTGATTATTACGAGAAATTTTTTTGAAGGATGATCAAAGACCATTGAGGAGCAGCAAAGCTATATTTGATCAAGGAGGATCTAATGGTGCAGAATAGAGATCTATAATCAAAAAATTTAGTTGCATCATATTCAGGTCAACTCATTGTTACTTTCTAACCATTGTAGCAGTGATTTCAAAATCTCTCAATAGAGTTGGTTTAATAGCCATTTTGTAAATCCTCTAACAAGGTGATAGTTTAGTTGAATTGTTCTGAAGACCTCTATCAAGGCCACTCCTAACAGGGTGATTAAATCCTCTAATAGGGTCACACCTAATAGTGTGTATTGTAACCTTTAATAGGTTTGGCTCCTAACAGGGCTCACTTCATAAGAGTGAAAATTGGTAGCTAGTTACTTGGTGATTTTTCCCATATTGGGTTTCCACATTAAATATGGTGTCTCTTGTGTTCATGTTATTTATTTTTGCATGCAAGCTAATAATTATAAATTATTAAAGATTAGTAACAAGTTAATCTATCGAGTTACAACATTTTTGTGAAGTGTTTATTGAGTGACAATAGTAACTAGTTATTTAAGACATCTAAAGGATCAGGATTTGTTTTTGTGGTAACTGATTCACCTCCCGTCTTAGTTACTTCATCTATAATTTCAACACTTTTGTGGTATCAATATCCTTGAAGTGTGTGCCATTTTCAGCTATGGCTATATCCTTCCTTCTTTTCAAAGATTTTCTCAATTCTTCTCTCATTTCCTCCAAGTTATGTAGAGTGAGGTGCACATCAATCACCTGATTCTCTATAATCTTTCCAAGTTTGAAGATTTCCATCTTTAGATCTTTTCTCTAATTTTTTAGGCTTCTCCTTGTGAGGACCTTGCTCTAATACCAACGGTTGGAATAATCAAATGGGAAGAATACTTTTGAGAGGGGGGGTGAATCATAAGTATCACAATTTAACCTTAAAATTTTTTAACTAAAAATAAATTGCATGCATGTAAACATATCAATTAAGTATAAAGTAAACACATGCATTAAAACAAATAACAACAAATTTGGTAACTTAGAAACCATCCAAAATGAGAAGGTAAAACTGGGGGTGGGGATGATACCCACAAAATATCACTGCAACAATAATGTTTGACCACTTCTAATGGTCTACCCTATTAAAGGCCTACCCTTTAAAGGCTTTACACTATATCAATAGTGACCTATTTAAAGGATTTACAAAACTTTTACATGAAGTGTCACCCTGTTAAAGCATTTTATCATATTGTCAAAGGTTCTACAACCTAGCTGTTAAGGTAACCTATCAACATAGGATTTTCTTTCTAATACAATTGCTAGAGAGTATTAGATTAATAAACTTGATAGCTTACAATCTTTGATTTTTGAATTCAAGCACTTGATCTACTCTCTTTGACCTTAATCCTCCAAGATTTTATATCTGTTCAATATTATGATACTTTGTACTTGATCAATTGGATATTGCAATGATGCTCTTTTCCTCTAAGTCTTTTCACACTTCCCTCTAAATTTTACTATAGTTTAACCATACACTACTCTCATCCTCACATATAATGGGGTTTCATCCTCCTTTTAAATATTTGGAAGACTTAGGGTTAGGTATGAATCTACGATCCATATTAAATCTTTATTTCTCACTTATTCTTCGTACTTTTCTTATTGGTTGCATGCCTTCTCCATTTTTCTTATTAGTTGCATGCTGATTGAATAGGAAATATAAAAGATTCATTCTTATCTTTAATATCCTTTGATATTCTTCTATGTCAGATCAAAAAATGGTTTACATAGGTGTTTGTGCAATTACAAACAACTATGTCCAATCTGTGTTACTTGGCACTTGTTACCTTTGATGCTTAGCTCATATAGAAAAATTGGCTCACTTAGCACCTAAAGAAATTCTATTCCACTCAGCTTCTATAGTGACTTAGTACCTATACTTTGCTTGGCACTTGATCTTCACTCGGCACCTGAAGATTGCACCTAAAGATCACTTGGCACCCGTTGTAGTTCTGTCTGCCTCAGAATATGTTGTAGCTCAGCATCAATTGTTTACTCGGCATCTATACATATTTTACTCAGCATATGTTACTAACTCATCATGAACTTAGTAAACATCTTAAGTGTGTTGACACAAAATAGTCAAAACTTAGTCTTAGATTCAACAAAGGCCTCAATACTAAAAAATACCAATTGTTAATACAATTATCCAAGTCTTCAACTAGATTGATTATCCAAAGACACTATTCAAAACCAAATAACAAGAGTCCTCAATGACTCAGCTCATCATAGATACTCCCCCATACAAGAAGTATTAGTATTCAGTCTAGTCTAATAATAGTGCTTTGTACCACTAGACTGATAAACTTATTGCACCATCTACTTAGAAGTAAGTAGGATCATAACTCGAAGCATACCTCTCAAGTACTCATATGTATCTTTAGGTAAGGGATTCATAAATATATGTACGATCTGATCTTTAGTATTCATTCCAATCTAATCTCTTTTTTTGTTTCTTTCTCTCTCAACACATGCTACTTAATAGATATATACTTAGTCTTAGAATGCAATACATGATTCTTAGACATAGTCACTATACTTGTGTTATCATAGTAAATGATAACAGGCTCTACCAACTCAATTTTGATATCCTTCAATATTTACTTCATACACATAACTTGATTACAATTATTTGCTACTGCAACATACTTTGCCTCGACTATACTCTGAGAAATACAGTCTTACTTCTTGATTATCCAAGAAACCAATCTTCCTCAAAGAAAAAATGCTCCACCACTGGTACTCTTTTTGTCATCCATACTACCTACCTAATCTGCATCAATATATGCACATAGAATGAAATCACTTGATCTATCATACCAAATTCCATATTCATGTGTTCCTTTTAAATATCTAAATATCCTCTTTACTGCATGATACTCCTTAGGATCAACTTGAAATCTACCTACAATCCCAACTACATATTCTATATCTAGTCTTGTGCGAGTCAGATATTGTAAACCTCCAATTATTGATGTGTACTTGTTCTACTCTACTAGAGGTGTCTCATCTTTCCTATATAACTTGTGAACAATTATCATAAGTGTACCAATAGCTTTACAAATTTCTAAACCAAACCTTTTCAACAAGTATTTTAGGTACTTACCTTGTGAAATGAAAATACCATCACTATTCTGCATAATCTATAATCCAAAGAAAAACTTCATTTCTCCTACCATGCTCATTTCAAACTCATTCTTCATTTCTTCAGCAAAATTATCACTTGCTTAATCACTACCTCCAAATATGATTTCATCAAAAAATATTACTATTATCAGAAAACAAATCTCAATTTCTTTCAAATACAAGTTATTATCTGTTGTACCTACAAAAAATCCAAGCTTTTCCAAATAGCTATCCAACCTTGCATACTAGGTTCTATGTGCTTGCTTCAGACTATATAGAGATTTATTTAGTCGACATACCATGTCTTTGTCTTCAATCAGAGAAAAATATTTAGGCTACTCAATATATACCTCTTCTTTAATTTCTCCATCCAAGAAGTTTGATCTAACATCCATCTAATAAACCTTGAACTTCTTATTCATTGCATAAGCCAAGAACATTCTTGCTACTTCCATTCTGGCTAAAAGTGCACATGTTTCATCATATTCTATGTCTTCTTGCTATGAATATCCCTTGCATACAATTCTAGCCTTGTTCCTCACAACTTTTCCTTGCTCAGTCATCATGTTTATGAATACCCATTTGGTTCCTATCAAATTCTTATCTTTATGTCGAGGAACTAACTCCCATGTTTCACTCTTTACAATCTGATCTAGTTCTTCCTTCATTTCTTGAATCCAATGATCATATTTACATGCTTCATTCATGCTCTTAGGTTTAACTTGAGGAAATGAACATAATTCACATACATCTTCAATTACCTGATCACTTATTATGATCCCAATGTTCTATCCAAGAGGATGATTCTTAGATATACTTCTACTAGGAGTTTCCAACTCGACTCTTCTTCTCTAGGCTCAGATCTCTACTCTTCAATTTGATAACTATTCTACAAATTATTTTTTTCCATACTTTCATGGTTAGTCTTTGGGTCAACAATAGCTACCAAAATTATCTCTTCTATTACTTCCTTTTCCTTAACCAATTTAGGTTCATTATCTTTATCATCACAGTCATTCAAGAATCTTTCCATGCTTGCTTTAAATTATTCATCTTCATCAAAAAGTGAACTCTTTATATATTTTCTTACTCTCTTGGGACATCTAGATGAAAAATGACCAAACCCTTTACATGTTCAACAAACAAAAATTTCCATACCTTTTGGCTCTCTTTTCATAAGCAGATCAATACCTTTCTTGATCTTTATGTCATCTTTGGATAGGGATTGGATTGAGCTTCTATTCTTTTGTATGCAACAAAAGGATACTGGATCGGGAAACTCAATACTTAGATCATTACACATATCTAAAAACTCACCAAGAATCTCCATCTTTTGGATGACCAAATTTCCTCTATCTAACTTTGGACTATCTCTTTTGAAATGACTCTCCACTGATCTCCCAAATCTATTCAGCTTATTCTTCAAGGACCCAATGCTCTGATACCAATTTTTAGTAGTCCACCAATATAATTAAGAGTGGGGTGAACTAGTTACCCAACTAATATCACAATTATCAACCTTATTAAAATTTAACCATATGAGAAATATAATAAGAAACCACAACAAGATACTCATACACAATAATACCAATTATGTTAACTAGGGAAACCCTTAATTAGAGGGAAAACCCCAGTGGGGATGATGTCCACAAGATGATGTACTAATATAAGTATTTCTTGTTAGAGGAGGGACCCTATTAGGAGTCTATGAATACATTGAACACATATGAGTCCTTGTTAGGAGACTTTGAATCCTTGGTAGGAGATTTCAACCCTTTTAGGAGTTTTTTAAGATAGCTAGACCCACTTCCCAAATAGCTTCAAGGGAAAGACTAACGAACCCACTATCCAAATGATCTCGATATTATTCCTTGCAGAATAATAGAAATCAAATGCACTTCCTTCCCCTTCCTTAGTCCTATCAACCATAATTCTGCTCCTTCTCATCTTGTAACCAAATCACAAAACTTGCATCCAATAATCCATTAGATTGCTTACTTGCATTCCTCAAACACTCTGCTCCTTTTCAAACGTTGCACTTCATAAAATAATGGATACTTTAAAAATAAGGAAAACATTTTTCCTTTATATCATATCTTCAAAATAATTCCTTAAGTCAACCATGAGGCTTTCCCAATTAATTATAATAAGATTATTAATTAATTACAATTACAATAGCATTGCCAGCTCACAGTCTATACAAAACTTCACGTGTGTGATATTAGGGCTTGCACACTGGATGATGTCACCAATAGACTACACTCTATCACTACCAAATAGTCCATGTTCTCTTACATCTCAGATGTAAGAAAGTGAATAACCATCAGAATTGCTTTCCTAATGCTCTGTCTCTAAACTACTCTCTATAAATCAAGTACAACTTATGTATGTCTTTAACTTAGACTCTACACACTGAACCACATTATCAAGACACTGTGCTGAACATGTCCATGACAACTCATCAACAAAAAATCAAAAAATTATCCCTACAACTACGATCCATGTCTATTACTCAACCAGTCTTTGCAGAAACCATACTATGTTAACATCAATGAAAAACATAGTCATGAATGCAACATGTCAATACCTTCCAATGCTTAGGATACTCCCCCAAAGTAGTATCATCAACACTCATGCTAACAAGGAATAACATAAACTGATCAACATTACTTGCAAAAGAGAAAAGCTATAGTCCAAATTACTTTTGGCATGGAAGAAGGAAGTCTTATTAACATTCCATGAAGTGGAGAGGATCATACCAATCTTGGAATAGGCCTAAAACAATCTTGATTGTTGGAGAATCCTTTGAAGCCCAAAAAGACTAATTTTCATCTAATTTTAATTAGGGTAACGAATGGAAGTATATGACCTCAAAACCCCAAAAAATATTTAAGGGGCTAACTAATGGACCAAGAAACCTAGAATTCAATATGTGTTGAGAGTCAAAAAGTTAGCAAGTGTCAAGCATCAGAAAATAGTATCAAGCATTAGGGAAATAATAGTCATGACTGAGCTAAGAAGACATAGTTGATGTCGAGTAACTCAGTGTTGGCCAAGCATCAGAAGATTATTATTGCCAAGTGAATAGTGTAGATGTCAAGTGAGAACAAATAGTGTTAAATCAAAGATTTGATGAATCTAATCCAACAAAGTTGATTTCTTGAATTGTGTGAAGCATGTGGAAGATAAGTATGATGACCTAATGACACATAATTCAAAATAAACCATTTTGAGGGCAATTTAAGGAGGATCATAGGAGAAGTTTCTAGAAGGGACTAAAAATGGAAAAGTGGGTAGATCCATTGAATCTTACCTAACCCTAGAATGGAAAATTGTAGTTGAACCACAAAAGACCTAAATTCTCTTTATAAAGAGATACAATGCCAGAAGCAACTATTGTCATGTGGAAGAACCTAAAGAAGACAAGAAGTCTAGTGTGTTGCTTCATTTGTGGCCAAATAGAAGAGTTTGTAATTGATATGAAAAGAAAGAAGGCTTAAGATGATGAATTCTTAAAGGGTGAACAAGTTGTCAGAGATGAAGAGTATAAATGCCAAGTAGAATGGAGGATTGAACCAAAATCTATAATCTATAAGTGAGTTGTGTTTATTTTCAAATTAGGTCCTATTGTTACTTTCTAACAATTGTATTAGTCTGGATAAATCCTTTGGATTAAGGTTGATGTAATAATCATTTGTAAATCCTTTAACTGGGTGACATTCTAATAGAATGTTCTAAAATCCTCTAACAAGGCTCACTCCTAATAGGGTGATTGAAATCCTTTAACCAAGTCACATTTAACAATATTTATTGTAACCTTTCACAGGGTTGGCCTTTAACAAAGGCATCACTTACAAGAGTGAAAATGGGTAGCATGTTACTAGTGGATTTTCCCAAATTGGGTTTCCACATAAAGTCCTTTTGTCAAATTGTGTGAATGAGTTTGTGGTATTCTGTGCTTACATTTATGAAAATTTATTTTAACCTAAGATAGTGACCTACTAAGATAAGATATTGGATGTTCTAATGAATATATGCATGATATGGTTTTATGGATATTGTTGGTGTAAATAAATATTTAGTTATTACAATTACTTAAGTTTACTTAGGTTTATGCATTATTTAATTATTTTGTATTATTTTATTATTTTTATTTGTGAGACACTTAGGAGTTTGTGCACTCTTCTGAGTTGTCTTGATGAGATCACAGGGGCCCACACCTCTTTTCAGCACATGGTGTCTATAACATAGGAATCTTCTACACACATTTGACACTTTTTCATTCTTATCCATTCATCTAGAATGTTGGATAAGGTGCTTGGTTGTCTTATCTTCTGGTTGTTTCTAAAGACATTCTAGGAGCTTCTTGAGAGGCTTTTATATACAAGCACTCCTGGTGTGTTTAATATCACATTCTGAATAGAGCAATGTATTTGGACATACTCTGATTAATTGATCATATCTATTTTTGGTCTACTGTGTGCTTGTGTTTGAGTTCTTAGTTCCTGAGTGAATTTTTTCCTTGGACAAATTCTTACATGGTATCAAAGCAACTTGGAGATTTTCTCATCACATAGCCATTCGAGACCATCATCTTGCTTCATCAGCGTAGCTCGACTCTGGAGTATCACAAAAATTAGGAGTGTCCAGCATCAGATCTGACCTCACCATTACATCTGAAATGTTGATTCGGTAAAAATGGGCTACAAAGCTGCCTACCCTAGGCCAAAGTCGATTGTGAGGCAAAAAAATTTTTTTGCAAACCGGCACTCAAAGGACCGATTTGCAAAATTGGTATGATCATTTTAGATATGTACATTTAATTTTTAGATCTACATTTTTTTCATCTACATCTTTGCTTTTTTTTTTGGATTTGCATCATTTTCTGAAAACTTTTTGGCCATAGGGCCATAGGAGAGATTTTTTGCAAGTGAAGATTAAAGCTTGTTGGTGCAAATTTGATACTTGCATCACATTTAGAAGGTCCAAAAACCCCCAAATCAGATCTTGTTTCATCCAAATTGGACATCTAAGGCAAAATCTAGAGCCATTTGTTTTTTGGAGGCGCGACGGCGATAAAATAATAGCAGTAGCGATTTTCAAACAGCGATATCTTCCTCATACGGACTCCTTTTTGTGAGCAATTTTTTTTGTTTTGGGGTAGGATTTCATGATCTACACATTGGTATAGGTGGTTTAAGATCTCTATTTTTGAATTTTTCTGAAACTCCAAAATCTCGAATTTTGCCACTTAAAATGCTTGGTACGGGCTCATCTAGACTCCAAATCAGGTTCCATTTTTTTTGAAAGTGCATATTTTTTTGTCTACTTTTTAGATCTGCAATCACATTATAGGTTTTGTAGATAGAAATACTACTTTCAAAAATAGGCCCTAAATTGGCAAGTGGCTTTCAAGTGCCAACAACATCTTTTTCAAGGGGGGTTCTTTGATTTTTTTTGGAGGTTTCTTTGATTGGTCCATCATGGAAGAGTCAGATTTGATTGAATTGACCCCACACAACTATCATGAATAGAGTTAACTTGCTATCAGATATCTCTGTCAGCACAATGTATGGCCCTATGCACCAAATCTTGAGTTTACTTTTGATCAGCGTGACATCATTTTCCATACTCTCTATTTACATATGGAATATAAAGTTATGAAAAAGCTTATCAAAGTTAAGTCATCTAATCCATATGTTTTTTGGATGTATCTTTGGGAGCATTATGGAGATCCAACTATTCCTCCATTCCTAGAAGATCTTCTTCCTCCAGTTGTAGTTGACTCCTCTTCAGACGAGATCACAACTCCAGCTCTTATTGCTCCTACTAGTCCTATTTTAGCCATAGATGCTTCGAAATTAGTGTAGTAGGATACTTTATGTCTTCCTACTCTACCTTCATGCGAAGACTTCCTTTTAGACATTACACAGTTGTTTGTGGAGTCTCACATTGAAGATGTGGGAGATATTATTGATGACATTCATCTTCTTTTTGAGGCGAATATTCCATCCTTTGCCGTAATGATAGATTCATGTACTTTAGCACTGTAAGGTACACATGGTCTTCTAGGTGATGATTTATTGCCAAACATTTCAGCTCTGTTCTTGGAGTCACATGCAGTAGACATGGGAAACTTTAATGATGATTTCTCACTTCTCTTTGTTGAGGAGTCTTCTACAATTATTGCACATTCTCTACATGATCAATCCTTCCAGGTTGGCATAATTGTGGATTCTTATGTACAACATCGATAGGAGGTCTCTTCATCAGTTGAGAAGACTATTGGTTTCCTGAGACAGGTTCTACATCTTTCCTTGTTCAATCTGCTCTTCTCTTCAACAGTTTTGGAGGAAGCCATCATCAGTATTGACACAGGGACTTTTGAACAAGTTTCAGAGATACCAGTCATCATAGAGATTCCTTCTCCATCCAAGGGATGCATCTCACAGGTACCCTTGCTCTTGTTTCTTCCAAAGGGGAGGAACATCATTCAAAGGTCGTGGATCAACTTCTATATAGGAGCATTCTTCACTAATTAGCACACTACTTTTAAGGGGGGGGACTATCTTGTCTCCTTCTTCTCCTTTTTGGGGGGTACTTTTTCCTCATAGGAGGTTTTTTCCTTCTCCATTCTTTCTTGTATATATATGGATGTATGTCATAATGGGGGGATCTTGATTACTCCATCCATCCATGCATCCTTATTTATCTCTCTTTTTGGGGGAGGGTTTTTCCCATGAGGTTTTCCCTCTTTCCCACTTTATGAGAGATTTGCATCTTCATTATGTACATGGGTACCTAACATGGCCTAGTAGCTTGGACCATTATGCATCTTCATCCTAGTTTCGTAAGCTTAAGTGCATTCCCCTAAGTTGCACTTAAGGGGGGGTGTTGGTGTAAATAAGTATTTACTTATTACACTTACTTAAGTTTACTTAGGTTTATGCATTATTTAATTATTTTGCATTATTTTATTATTTTTATTTGTGAGACACTTAGGAGTTTGTGCACTCTTGTGAGTTTTCTTGATGACATCACAGGGGCTCGCACCTCTTTCAAGCACATGGTGTCTACAACATAGGAATCTTCTACACACATGTGACACTTTGTCATTCTTATCCATTCATCTAGAATGTTGCATAAGGTGCTTAGTTGTCTTATCTTCTGGTTGTTTCTAGAGACATTCTAGGTGCTTCTTGAGAGGCCTTTATATACAGCCACTCCTAGTGTGTTTAATATCACATTCTGAATAGAGCAATATTTTCAGACATACTCTAATTAATTGATCATATCTATTTTTTGTCTACTGTGTGCTTGTGTTTGAGTTCTTAGTTCCTGGGTGAATTTTTCCCTTAGGAAAATTCTTACAGATATGAATATGTTAAGCACTAAAAAAAATAATTTGTACATTTGGACCTTGGATAACTAATTCAACCCTCTTCCTCTTATTTATTCTAAAATATTCCAACAATTGGTCCTTTTAAGGAAATAGTTTGAAGGTACTAAAAGCTAAAAATGAGGAAAACTTTCTTGCATCAAAATTTTTGAAGAAGCTACATCTAGGAGGACTTGGAGATTATGAAAAATTTGCCATTAACACTAAGCATGTTGATCCTATTGGAGCCCCTAATGCTAATGATCTAAAAAACAAAAAAGAACACAATCAAGTAATGTTAGAGGATGCATCTACTCGAAGCTACTCAAATTTTGATGACATTAAATGATGTAATTCTACTAAGAAGATGTGGGATGCTATAGAGACAATCTATGGAGGAGAAAAGAATTTTCTAAGAGCCAAACTTGAAATTCTAAGAGGAAAGTTCAATAACATGAGAATGAAAGAAGGTGAGACTATAGTCTAGCATTGTATAAGAATCAAAGATGTTGTGAATGAGTATCATAGGAGAAAATGGTGCCATTGAAGATGAGACCGTGATCAACAAAGTATTGAGAACCTTGTTGCCTATCTATGCTATTAGAATATCTATGATACAAGGACTAAGGTGTTTCCCTCGAAGTAATCTAACCCTTGAAGGTTCGATGGGTAGACTCACTACTTTTGAACTTTTTAATTTTGATAATTTCAAAACTAAAAATATTGAATCTACTTTCAAAGTTAAATAGACACTAAAAGAACCTAAAGATAGAAGAAAAAGGTCAATCATTTTTCTAGTGAAAGTGATATAGATGAAGATGATGTAGAAGAGCTTGAAGCATTGTTGGCTAGGAGATTTCATAGAGGCAAAAGGAAATACAAAGGTAAATTACCTATCATGTGTTTCAATTGTAATGAGGTTGGTCATATTGTTGCAAGGTTTCTAGAGAAGAAGAATAATAGAAGTGGGGATAAATACAAAGGTAAAATAGATGAGAACCAAAAAAGACTATAAAGAAAAAGGAAAGAAAGCTTTCTATATTGTTGAAAAGGAAAAAAAAGATGGATCTGGTGACCATGATGATGAAGTTGTGTATGTTTCTATGAAAGATGATTATGGTGAAGATGAGGCAACTGCATTAATATTTTATGTAAACCAAAGTGATAGATGGGTTATTGATAGTGGATGTTCACATCACATGATTGGAGAAAAAAGTAAGTTCATTACCCTTGAGTATTACAATGTATATAGTGATAGATTTGGTAATGATGTGCCCTATCTAATAAAAGGTAAAGGATCAATAAAAATGACAAAAAAATCATGTGTGACAATGCTTAATATGTAAGACTTAACTATAACTTGTTGAGTGTGTCACAATTGAATAGTTCAAGTTCTCAAGTTGAATATGATAACAAGAAGGCTAAGATCTATGACATTTATGGAAAACTAATTAGAAATGGAGTTTAGACTAGAGGTGATATGTTTTATCTTGACATAAATGATGTTATTTGTCTTGTTGTAGAATTTGATGATGTGCGGCTATGGCACAAGAGGTTATGTCATGTTAACTCTAATAACTTAGTCAGTATTAGTAACATGAAAAGAGTCAGATGTTTGGCAAAACTAAAGAAACTTGATAATGTGATTTAAAAATAGTGTCAGTTAGGCAAGATGAAAAAATCTAGTTTTAAAAGTAAGACTCACTCCTCAAAAGAAATTCTCTGATTAGTCCATGCTAATTTATGTGGACCAATTGATGTGCAATCATATAAAGGTGAAAAGTAAATTATCCTATTTGTTGATGATTATTCTAGGATGATGATGGTTAAATGTTTTTCAGTTTAAGTGGTACCTAGAAAGAGTTGAAAATAAGATTGGAAAAATCTTGAAAAGAGGTGGATTATTTACATCAAATGGGTTTGATATATTCTATAATGATAAAAGAAGCAAAAGAAAAACTTATGCACCTAGGACCCCTCCACAAAATGGGATTGTTAAAAGGAGAAATAGATCTATAATGGACTATGCTAGAACACTAATGATGGAGAAGAATGTTGCTTTGAAATACTAGAGAGAAGTTGTAAGAACAATTGTCTATACCTTGATCCGAGTACAAGTCAAGAAAGGTACAAATTCCACATCTTTTGAACTATGGTATGGATATTCACCCAATGTAAAATATTTTAAGGAATTTGGAAGCAAGTGTTACATTATGAATTACGACAAAAAAATGGTAGGCTTGATGCTAAAAGTGAAGAAGGTATATTCCTAAGATATTCCACAAGAAGAAAAGCTTAGAAGTGTTTAAATACTAACACTAACAAAATTGTGGAAATCACAAATGTGAAATTTGATGAATATATAGAGGTACATGAAGTTGAAGCTAAGAAGGAACTTAAAGTGTACAAAACCTTCATATATTACTATGAAGATATAAATGATGATGAAGTTGTGAACCAAGTTGTAAATCAAGAGCAACAAGTATCAGTGAGTGTCGAGTAACATACAATGAATACCAAGTTGCATTTAGGAACCAAATTGTATTAGGAGCCAATTTGCATATAGAAGATGAGGTAAATTCTAATATTAATATTAGTTTACATGAAAGGAATGTCAAATTACCCAATACAGAAGTGCACAATGACTCTTAAATTGACAAATATATTGAAGAAAGAAGAGAAAAACCAAGATTGTCAAAGTATGTTAGAAGACACCACCCTATTGGAAAATTACTAGACATGAAGATGCTAGACCAATGACAAGAAATAAGTTGAGAAGTGAAAAATGTTTTTTAAGCATGCATGAATCTAATTCATTGAAGGATGCATTGGAGAATGATGACTGGAGTAAATCCATGAATGAAGAGATTGATCAAATTGAGAAGAATAAAACATGGACTTTAGTACCTTTAATCACCTAAAAATGGTCATCTAGACTATTAGCCCCCTTCTCAGCATTTTAGCTAATTTAATTAATCATTTACCTAGACCAAATTTCTAATAATCAATTAATTTGATTATAACCTATAGTTTGACTATGCTATCCTAAGTTCATTATTCAATTAAAAGAACATGTCCCATTTTAATTAAATAAAAGACCTCATTCTTCTAACCCATTTAAAGTTCACACATAAAGTTCTTTTTCTATTTTGCAATTAAAAGAAAAGGCTTGTGAGACTTTTGTCTTATATGACAAGTCAACTTATTTTTTATTGGTTGACTTGTGTGCACACATGGATCCCTCCCATTTTTTAATTCAACCATTTATCATCCACCATCTCAATCTTGATCTCTACCATCCATATGGCTTTAAAAGGGAGAGAGATTTCCCCCTCAAAGGATCCACACTCTTGAGTATTGTTATGCTACAAATTTTCTATTCGAATTCTTGAGAGCTTTTGTGGAGAATACTATTTCTTGTCTACATTTATTTCATCCATAGCATTTTGTCATATGGCATCCTAGTTTAGTTGCATGTAGTGTAATTCTTTTGCAAGTAGTTTAGATCACATAGTCTAATTAATATGGATGTAACACTATCATTTTCTTAGCTTAGTTGCATTGTGCATTTCATCTTAGTTTACTCTCATCCTTGCATTGTATATTCAAGAGTTCTTTGACACTAGCATTCTTTCTCTTGCTCAAAGAATCTCCCATTTCATGGTCTACTAACAACGGTTGTGTTTATTAGGCTCAGTTGAGAACTTCCTTTATGCTCATTTGTATGCCTCTTGCACTCCATGACTGGGGAGCCTTAAGCCACCATTGCAAGTTTTCCAATCTATAGAAAACCTTGGATAGAAGGGTTGAGGGAAGTGCACTTTTCTTAGAGTACATTTTTGGCACCCACTATGGGGCCCCTTGCAAGCCTTGCGCTTTAAAATGTGAGTGTCTTTTGGACTCTTCTAGCTTTAAACACCTAAGCAATGTTCCATCTAGACCTTTTCTATACAAGTCACTAGAGACAAAAATGTAATGTGAGGTGTTGCCAAGGAATTGGCATTTTTGGTTGTGTGTGAGGTTCTCAGGAACAATTTGATCATGTAGGTAAGAGAAGATGGCGGCATAGTGGGAGGAATTATGACCTATAATGGTGTAGATCACTTGGTTATTAGATGAATCATAAGCAGGATGACACAGTTTGTCAACTAGGAACTCAAATCAAGATTCATATTCTTGTAGTTGAAGAATAGATGCCAAAGTGGCCATAGCATCAACAACCCTTTTTTTTGCTCTAGGAATTTGCTAAATGTCACAAAAGTGAAGTAGTTCCTTAGAGCATCTATCAAATTTTTATAAGGTATCAACTTGTCATCTTTCATTTGATTGTCATTATTTACTTAGTTAATAACAAGTTGAGAATCTTCATAGATATGCAATTCAATTATTCTCCATTCAAGATCCATCTTGGTCCCATTTGTTAAAGCCTCGTATTCCACCATGTTGTTTGTATAAGGGAACAAGAGTTTGTAAGATTTGGGAATCATATATCCATGGGGGGGAACAAACAATATACCTACTCTAGCTCCATTTAAGAACCATCAAAGAACATTTTCCAAGTTCTCTCAGCAATGTACATAATTGAGGCATTTGGAAATTCAGCTTTTATGGGTGTTGTATCCTCTAGAGAAAAATTAGCTAGTTGATCAGCTATAGCTTTTCCTTTGATGGCTTTACATTCGACATAGTGAATGTCAAATTTTGAAAGAATCATCATCCATTTAGCTAGATGAAAAATAAGCATAGCTTTGCTCAATAAATATTTCAAAGGATCAATTTTAAAACCTAGGTGGACTATATGTGCCAACTTGTAATATCAAATCTTTTGAGAAGAAAAGACCACTGCAATACAAGATTTCTCAATGCTAGTATAGCTCATCTCATAAGAAACCAAAGTTTGACTAATATAATATATAGCCCATTCTTTACCAGTCTCATCACTTTGGGCTAATTGTGCTCCTAGAGAAGAAGCTATAGCTGAGATAAACAAGATCAAAGGTATGCCTGGAATAGGTGGCATTTAAACTAGAGGTTTTTCCAAGTACCCTTTGATTTGATCTAGACTTCATTGACTCTCATCATTTCAAATATGAGTAGAACCTTTGTGAAAATTCTTGTTAAAAGGTTGAGCTTTGTCGGCCAATTGAGAAATAAACCTTCTTATGAATTCTAGACATCCTTGTAGACTTCTAAGTTGACTAGTATTTTTGGAGGAGGCATATCCATGATAGCCTGGACCTTTTTAGGATCAACCTTAATACCTTTAGTTAAGATAATGTAGCCTAGAAATTTTCCTGAAGTGACACCAAAGGCACACTTTTTTGGGTTTAGCCTAAGTTTGAATTGTTCCATACGGTCCAATATCAAACTAAGGTTTTCAAGATGTGTATCTCTTGTTCTAGATTTTTCCAATGTATCATCAACATAGTCTTCCATATTTTTATGTATCATATCATGGAATATGGTGGTCATTTCCCTTTGGTAGGTAGTACAAGCATTCTTGAGCCCCAAAGGCATGACATTCCAATAGAAAGTAGCCCATGCACATCTGAAGGTTGTCTTTTCTTGATCAGTTGGAGCTATCTAAATTTGATTATACCCATAAAACTGATCCATAAGGGAGTACATTTCATACCCCGCAGTCATGTCCACTATCATATCAATGTTTGGTAGTGGGAAATCATTCTTTGCGCATGCTTTGTTAAGATCTTTGAAATCAATACAAACTCAGATGGTTTTATCATGTTTGGATATAGGTACAATGTTGGAGATCCATTCTACATAATCAATTGCTCTAATGAAATTTGCACTCAAGGTTTTTCCCAATTCTACTTTCACCAACAAAGCTACATGTGGATGCATCTTCCTCAATTTTTGATTAATAGGCTTGATATCAGGAGAAATAGACAAATGATGCATGATAAGGTATGTGTCAAGCCTAGGCATGTCTAAGTATGTCCATGCAAAATTGATCTTTTTATCTTGAATTTTTTTGGCAAATTGCTCCTTTTTTCTAGCTGGCAATGATTGAGCTATATGAATAATTTTAGGAGATTCCTATGTCCCCAAGTTGATTGGTTGTATAGGCTCAATGAGAACTAATGATCTATCTTGAAAATAGCTTGGTAGACTACCAAGTACCTCACGCACAAGTGCCTCAAAGAGGTTTTTGCCATTAGATATGTCTTTATTTTTATTATTTTTTGGTTCAAATACCACCACAATGTGGTCTTTTCCATCTGACCACTTGTTTTTTCTTTTGATTTTATGAATAAGGTACTTGATATCTGATTTTGTCATGTGAAGCATGGGTTCACTAGTGGAAGATGTGATGGGTTCAAAGGCATTTAGGTAATAGGTGATCTCATAGTCATTTCAAAAAGACTATATTTTTGGTGACTGATGTTGAATGGACCAATCTATGAGATCAGGATGAATCAATGAGAGTGAGGTGGAATCTTCAAGGTTATTGATGCAAAAAGAGTCATCTCTAGTGACACACAAAGTTGAGCCTATAATGAGTGTTGCAAGGGTATCCAAATCAAGAATCGTCCTAGAGGGACTAGCATGACCCACTAAAGCATTTTGCAAGCCAAACTCTTCAGACCTTACATTAGACTCATCTACCACATTTGATTGAGTTGCATAAGTGTGGATGACATCAACCTCAAGTTCATAAGAGGCATTTGATAAACTTTCCCATTCATACTCTTGAGAGTTTTTACTCTAATCCCTAGCAATTAGATGGGCAATATTTTGTCTAATCTATCCCCTATTTAAATCTTCAGGGTCAAATTCATCCTGTTCTAACTATTTAGAGGTGGAAGCCTCATCATTATTATTGGTAGTGAATTTTTCTTCTCCCCAAAGAAGAGAGGTTATAGTTATAAATTCTTAATCTTGCAAAGTGGCAGAAACAAAGGGAGAATCATCATCCTCTAATTCACTAGATATGGTTGCATTTTGGGTAGATGCTAGCATATTATCCTCTAGCCCATATCCTAGGCCAGCAATGTCTCAAGCATCATGACCTTGAGTATGACTTAAAGGTTTAGCTAGAGCTTTTTTGTGACCAATTAAGGATCTGTGACCTTGATATCCCATGTTTGCAAGCATCTTATATCCTTTTCCATATTGTTTGGGAGAAATGGGAGTGGTGACTGTAATATCCTCTTCATCTTTTTCTCCCCTATATATCCAATCTTTAGTAGCTTGTTCTTCTTTTTCTGCTTCTATGGGAACTAAGGACTATATAAAAGAACTAAAAAGAGTCATGGTAGATGTAGAAGGTTTCTTTTTGGTAGATGACTTCTCATAAGATTGAGGGGAAATAGGTAGAGTAGCAAAAAAGTCTAAACTGTATTTTCCCATATTGAGACTCATCATTTTCATTTTCTGTTCACACTTTGTAAGAGACAATGTTGGCTCATGAGAAGAGCGATTGTGTGGAACCAGTGTTTTATCAGTAGACAATGTGTCAATGGCCATTGAGATTTCACCAGGGACAACTACTTCAGTACCATTAAAAGGAAACTCGATGTACTAATGGTACGTAGAAGGCACTGCTTGCATGTCATGAATCCATGGTCATCCCAAAATTAAATTATATGCATGGGGTATATCTAGGACTTGGAAAACAACATCTTTTTCCACTAGACCAACTCTAATTGGTAGCATAATTAGACCCTTGGAAGGTCTTTCAACCTCATCATAAGCTTTTATGGTGATCTTGTGCCTAGGATCAATAGCAAATTCTGACATGCCCAACTATTGGATCACATTAAAGGAAATAATGTTTAACCCTACACCATTGTCTATCAAGACTCAATGAACACAAGTATGGAAGATTTGGACTTTGACATGGAGAGCAAGGTTGTGGGGATGACTTAGATCTTAGTCATCTTCTTCAAAAAAGGTGAGGTGATGAGGTGAAGAGATATGATTCACCATAGCTTGGAACTGTTCTGCATCGATATTTGTGGGAACATTGGTAGAGCATAAAGCTTTTTAAGGATATCCTTGTGCAAAGGGGATAACTATAATAACTCAAAAATGGAAATTTGAGCTAGGGTACTCTATATTTGACTGACAAGATCATAGTTAGAGATCCTAGAAGTGGTTGATTGTTTAGAAGATGAAGTATTTTTGGAATCCTAGGCAAATTTTAGAACAACCTTGGATTTCCCCCTAGTAACAACATTAAGTGGTTCACTTTGTGATGAAAAAGAATTGTTCACCTAGAGCACCACCTTAGCTCTAAATTCATTATGGTATTGAGAAACATTGTAAGTTTTTAAGACAACTTTAGGTCATTTATCTACATATCGGTTGTCATCATTATAACTCACCATGCATAAATACTCAACGGGCTCAAGCATACCTATAACATTTTTTGTGTTAGCATAAGAATAGCTAATCTTGGCATCATGATTTTTTTTAACAGATTTAGAGGTTTCACCCTTCTCATATTCTAGTAAGGCTTGCTTAAAAGCTTTGTGATCGATATTTTTTATGAGACCATATGTGACAACTTTGCCTTCCTCAATAAGATCTTGAATTACATCTTTGAGCTTAAAACAATTTCCAATGTTGTGACCCTGGCTTTGATGATAACTACAAATATGGTCCTCTCTCCACCATGGGGGTTTAATAGGTGGGTCATAGGGTCAAGAATTATCTGGGAAAGTAATCAACTTGTTTGCAATTAGATTTTTTAAGACCACTTCATAGGGCTTAACCATTGGTGTGTAAACACATCATTTCTAGGTAAACATAGAGCTTTTGTCAAGCATTTGTGGTTTTGCATTTTCTTGTTGCTTTGTGGCATAGATGTTAGTGGAAAGATTAAATGTGGATTCTTTGGTCTTAGGAGTGGCCACTTCTCCATAATTGACAACATACTTGTTTTTATTCCAAGGTTTACCTTTGTCTTTACCATTTCCATTGTTGTTCTTGTCTTTTTTTATGACAATATCACCCCTTTTGATAGCAACATCTTCAATACGATATGCACTCTTAGCCATGGCATTGAAAGATGTGAATAGCTATTTCCTTAGATCAAAGTATAATTCTGATATGACCGTATTGACAAAAATATCAATTTTTTCAGCCTCAAGAACTTGCTGGGGATATCAAGAGTATAATGACCTCCATCATTGAAGATATGTTGCAAAAGGTTCTCCAAATTTTTTTTCAATGTTACATAAGTCTAGCACTATTATAGGATGTTGAATATTATAGGAGTATTGCTAGATAAAATGTTGCACAAGCTCATCAAATGTTTTAATAGGAATCAATTTGGTGAACCATTCCATAGTTTGTCCCTCTTAGACTCCTAGGGAAAAACCTCATAAGAAATGTGTCTTCATTCATTAAATCCATGCTAAGAGCATAAAAATGCCTCACACGATCATGAGGATCACCATTTCCATTGTATTTATCATACTTAGGAACCTCAATATCCTTAGGAAATGGTAGCATGTAGAGACTCCTATCAAATGGAAATGCCCATATTGATTCAAAAAATGAAGTTTTAGGTGGTTATTTTGAAGCTTGCAATTGTGCAAATTGTTTGCTTAGTTCTTGTATTTCTTCCTTTAATATTTCAGCTTCAATGGGTTCTTGTTTTGGAATTATGCACTCTATATCAAAATCTTGAGGAAGTTTCCATCCTCTTGCTGCCATGTATGAGAAGTATTGGTCTTTGTTTTCCTCTAAAGCTCTAAGCATCAATTTTTGAGCAAATCCATCTTGTTAGAATTTCATAACATCTTCGCTAATTACTTCTTCATCACTTTCATGATGAGAAGGGCATGGGCCCATGGTGACTCTAGGAGTTCTTGGAGGTGTGTTGTAACCAATATTTCCATCAAAAGTATTTTGAGAGAAAGTCCCCTTATTCCCTTCACGGCAAGTATAGTTATTGTTTTACGCTTGTTGATGTTCTTTCTCCCTAGCATACATGGCTTCAAAGATCCTTTGATTTTCATGTGCTTGCTTCTATAAATGACATTGGACTTCACTGAGGTGTACCATAGTGACCAAACCATTCTCACCCTTAGGTGACTCATAAGGTGTGTCGAACAAGTTTCAAAACTGTAAAGTGGATTATGCCTAACATTAACTATTTGCATTTCAATAGGCTCAGGGTCTTCCACACAAGGTTGTCTACAAGGAAGTCTAGGTGGGCTTTCTAATTGTTTGAAAACAAAAGGGGTATGGCTATCACTCCCGACTTGATATCTAGTTGTAATCAGTATGTAAGGACTTCTCTTTTTGTAATAGAAAGCTTTTAAAATCAAGATTAGTCACTTGTCAAAGTGTGATAGATGGTTTGTCAAACAATGCTCAAGAATTTACAACACTGGTGACTCAAGCTGAGCAAGTGAGCAAGAAGCTCAATACAAAGTATCTAAAAAAGAATGGTAACCAAATTTTGACAAGTGATTTATCAGTGATGTTTCAAGACTTACATCTAATGAACTAAACCCATCTTTTCAACCTAGGGTAGCTTCCTAACATATGGATGTGCAACCAAGACTTAGGAGATGGAAGTGACACACCGTAGACTAGAAAAACCAAAATGCAGATGTTGTTTTGGCAAGAAATAGTTCCAGGTGATACTTTCTCAGTTACCAGGTGATAGTAGGATAGCATAAAATATCATATAATACTCTTCAGAATAGGAGGGTGATACTTTTCTTGCAGATGATAGTTTGCATAAAGTGATGCAATAGATCTCACTATACAAGTGCGATATAACTCATAATAGGTGTTGGAGTTGATGAAATTGAACTTTGAAGATGCCCAAGATCACCTGCATGCAAAAAAAATTTAAAGGGAAGCCAAGGAGAGAAGAGCGTAGAGCTCGGGAAAAACCCTAAATGGACATGAGAGAGAAAATATGCAAACACAAGAAATATGTATTTACAATGAGAATGTGTTGAGATACAATGAGAGAGAGGTTTCTTATAAAGGCCTCATGGAAGCTTGTAGAACAATCTGGAAGGTGGTAGAAGATAAGGTTGACAACTAAGCACTCTTCCACAAAAAGGTGGAACATGCTAGAAGGGAACAAACTCCCGTGTTGTCAACAAATAACCACTGCATGCATTAAATACTAAATATTAAATAAATGCATTAACTAAGTAAGCTTAAGTAAATAGAATAAATAATTAATTATTATATATTTACTCTAACACCCCCCCTAAAGTGCAACTTAGGGAAATTCCTTAAGCTCACAAAACTAGGAAATGCAGGATGGATCTTGGCAACGAGGCTATGTTAGGTACCCATGTACAAATGCAAAAGATGCAACCTCTATAAATGGGGAAAGAGAGAAAACCATGTGGGAAAAACCCTCCCCCCAAAAGAGGTAAGAACCTCATGAAGAACTGAAGAAGCCTCCAACTAGGGAAATGTCCCCTAAAATAGGAACAAGGAATGATCATGAAGAGCATCACTGAAGCATAAAGAAGCTACAAAAACTCTGCCATCAAGAAGAAACTGCTAGTTTGAAGAACCTCCAAGGAAGAAGAAGGTACAAATCGAGCATGTCTATATGGTAGATGATCCATCTCATTGAAATGCATAGGTAGCCAGCCACTGCAATCACCTCATATATAGGATCAACCACTAAATACATAGTTCACACTATCGAACCATTGAACCACACATGCATCAGAACAACAACATAACCCACCTTAATGCAAATGGGGTGAGATGATAGGCAACTAAGAAGGTGGGCCAAAAATCTCTTGCAAACAAACCAAAAATGACGAGAGAGGAATAGGTACAAACACCTATAAAGACACAATCACAACAACACTGCATGGGGCTAATGTCATGGAAGGGACACTCACTTGACAAAGGGAGAAGGCCTAAAACAAAAAACATCTATCCCCCCCATGGTGCTTTATAAAAATAGTGCATGTACAAATAACTCAAAAAAAATGTTCATGAACCCAAAATGCAAAAGTGACACTTTATCTCAGCGTGTACACAAGACTGCTTACAAATGATGTCTATAATGATCAAAACAAGGAAAAAGCTGACACAAAAAAAAGGATAGCCTAAAACAAAAGAAACCATGTCAAGAAAATGATCCTCGAAACTAAAACACCCAAGATATCAACCATAGAGCAAAAAGGCCAAAAATATGATAGAAAGAGCATGGGCCAAAATCTGAGGAACATGACTACATTTCTAAAAAGATGACAAAATCATTTTTCCAAAAATATAACGTTTTCAAAAAACTAACATGGGACGCAAAAGATATACATACCAGAGTCAAAAATACAACTTTAGACTTCAACTGAAAAAATGAGGAACAAAAATAAATCAAAACCTAAAAATACCTACACTAATGTCTCTGTCTTAGAACTAGCTTTCCAACACTTCTTTCGGATTAGAAAGCATACCTTTGTATGCTCAAGTTATGGCCAAAAAATTTAAGGTAGGTCAAAAAGGACCTTGGAGATGTGCAAGAGGTGGATGATGTAGTGCTGATGTCAGCATTTCACGAGCAAAAATTTGACGGCCTATCAATTGTTACAGCAAAAAAATAGGCCACATGGAAAATTTGATGACATGGTAGAGTCCACGTGGCAAAGTACCAGATGGCACCTGTGCTATGTGTCACCTAGACAACTATTGACTAGGCTCAAAATAAACTACCACACAAGAGGGTGGCACTGACTAGGTGGAGCGGAGCTAATGATCTTCAGAGCGGCATTGTAGAATAGACGTGCTGCTAGGAGGGTGGTGGGCTAGCCGAGCAGTGAAGGTTGTGAAGCGACGGTCATGCAACAGCTACCCCATGCCTATGTTGCCGATGGTGGCGGTGCTCTGGTGGCACGTAGGCATGATCGTGATGGTGCAGCGGTAGCCCAACATTTTTAAAAATAAAATTGCAATAAATGCCCTCAAAATGGTCTGTATGGCCTCCCGAACAAAAAAATTTTTTGCCTCTCGGAGACTATCTCCAAAATTGACAAGTTTTATATGAATCATGACTGAAAATGACCTTTTAGATCTAATGGCAACATCCGTTTGGGCCCAATGTGCTCCAAAAAATTGTTGTCCCCCTAATTTGAAGAAAAATGCACAAACAAACTAGGGTTTGTGACTTCAAATCACGGCTTCAAAAATCCTTCAACGAAGCAACAACAAGAAAGCTCTGATACCATGTTGGAGTTGATGAAATCCAACTTCAAAGATGCCCAAGATTACCTGCATGCAAAAACTTGTCAAAGAGAAGCCAAGGAGAGAAGAGCGTGGAGCTAGGGAAAAACCCTAAATGAACATGAGAGAGAAAATATGCAAACACAAGAAAATATATATTTACAATGAGAATGTGTTGAGATACAATGAGAGAGAGGTTACTTACAAAGGCCTCATGGAAGCTTGTAGAACAAGCTAGAAGGTGGTAGAAGATAAGATTGACAACTAAGCACTCTTCCACAAAAAGGTGGAACATACTAGAAGGGAACAAACTCCCATGTTGTCAACAACTAACCACTACATGCATTAAATAATAAATATTAAATAAATGCATTAACCTAAGTAAACTTAAGTAAATAGAATAAATAATTTAAAAATTAATTGTTTACTCTAACAATAGGCAAGTGATACAATTTTGGAAAATTACAGTTGTGTGATATTTTTTCAGAGACCTGGTGATGAAGTGCCAGTTTGCGTCTACAAAACACCAGTTTTGAGTGCAAAATTTGTGTTTTAGCCTTGACAATCAAGTGATCTTTCTGAATCAGATTGTATGTTTTTAGTTCATGCTAGTTATCAGCAAGGTTTGCAAATAGTAAGTGTTTTAACATGTCTCAAATTGTTGAACAAGGGTAAAAAAAACCTTTCCAACACACACTTGTGATATCATAACAGCCTTTCTACTAATATTATTATGATTGTTTGATGTGCAAGAACATTAACATTGGTCAACACATTTGAAAATAGTAGCCAAGCAATCTACCTTAAGATCATGGTTCATTACTCAATAACTTGGCCCAGGCTTGATGCTCCTTCACCTCACACCAAGTGGTTACCCACAAGAGATATTGGCTTTGTCACAAAAATGCCATAACCATAACTAAGGGAACACATATGGTGAGTGTAAATCTTGGGGTGACCTGAGTAGTCCACTAGGATCAATCATTGCACCAAGAAGTTGAGTGGTAAAATAGGGTGGATACTAACCTAGCGTGTATATATAGGGCTTCCATTCATAGTGTTCCTCTCACACCCAATTAAGGGACACCCCACCTTATGGTGGGTAATAGACCTCATGGTCACAAGAGCACATTAAGCATTCTTGCCTAGTGATCTCCCTATGGTCGAAATCCCATAAGCAATCACACTAAATGAAGACAAACACTACGTCTACCAAGGTTTTGTATCTTTGATAGCCTTGAGTTTATAGTGGGTTGGAAGAGCTAAGTAATTTTCTTGTCCCCACTTGGATCATTCCTCTTAGGTTGTCCAGGAGCAAGCGCTTTAAAGAATCCTAACTTCCACAAAATGGATCCACTCTCAAGAGTCAAGATTTTTGATTCACCTCAAGGGTGAAGAGCATACTCTTCTACCTTGATTGCTTTTCCCAAACATGCCAAGAAGATTGAATTACCCTCTTACTTTTGAAATCCAAAGGTGAGTAAAGATTTTTGATTCACCGCAAGGGTGAAGAGCATGCTCTCCTATCACCAAGGAACCTCAATCACAAGTTTAATGTGCCTTAAAAAAGAACAACTAGTAGATGTTGAATGTGAAATAAAAGAAAAATCAAGCAAGTGTTTGGTTTGTATACATCAAGTAGCCCTACAAAAAACCATTAGTAATGCTTTATCATTTGAAGCTTTGACATGCATTCTTTTAGGCAATGTTTCAAGTTTTTCAAAATGGCAACCTGCAACCACAACCGTTAGCACAATAGGTTAGCTCTAAAAACAAAAGGAAACTTGTAAATGGACCTCTTTAAAATAATTTAAAGACTTGTAAAAACTAGCAACCAGCCAACAACAATTGGAAACTAACCCAAAACAACAACCAATCTCTGTCTGGTGATAGTTTTTGCTAGAGGATTGTTGTACGATACTTCTCAATATATTTTTATGAAAAAACTCCCCTGTGTGATTTTTATTTTTAAGCTAGATGATAGAGCCTTCTATAATATGGTGATATACTTCAGTATGGTGGTGCAACCCTTTTTCCAATAAAGTATCGCACAATAGTTATGTCAACTATCATATGAAACTAGAAAAATGTTGCCCATAAACTGTGACTTGAAAAAGAAAAAAAGGAATAGATAGCAAGAAAAAATGCAATAAAAATGGTAAAGTAGAGGAAAAAATGTGAAATCTTCATATATATATATATCTCAATGTGTCATAGTACATATACAAAAATGAGATCCAAAATCTAGATAATAGTCTCAAGAATACATGATGTTCAATCAAAATGTCAAAACTATCATAATTAGCCTATGACTAGATACCACCCTCTACAGATAGTGGTGGAGCCTATCTCCTATTCAGTGATTATATTGCACCCTTTGATCTACCAACCTACTCAGAGTAGTCAAGAAGTCCCTGTCCTATCAGCAACACACCTCTGTAGGTGACATAATAGTATGCGACACATGCACCATGATGAGCTGCCTCTCACCTCATCGCATTCCACTCCCTTTGGAGCTCATCTACTCATTCTCTCTCATCTATCAACTACTAGTCTTGAACTATAATTGCCACTCAAGCTACTTGAAGCTCTGCCTCCAAGGCACAAATCCTTACATCTCCCTCATCACCCCTAGCTAGCTACTCTACCTGCACCTCCACCCTCCCCACTCATCGTTGCCTTAGTGGCACCTCCTCCTCCTCCTCCTCCATCTCCCTCATGGCCTATGCCCACATCCTCCTCCACCTTGATCAGGACCCTCTCCAACCTCCATCCATTGACCACCTCTGCCTCCACCCCTACCTCCACCACCTCTGTGTCCTTCTCATATGGGTAGTGCATCAAGCTCTGTAAATCATGGATACAGGTGCCTCTATCTCTCATATAAGTATGCAAGATCTACCCCTAAATTTTCCACATTTGGGTGATAATCCCATGGAGTTGTCACTAGAGTCATTGTATCCCATACTATTAGTTGATAATCTAGCATAGGCAAATATCTCCATGCCTCATCAAAATGCATTTGAGCATAGGTGGTATTCTCCAATGATATCACCTGTCGCTCAGCAAACTACTACCATACTCGGCTGATCAAAAATTGCTCCACTATATCTGCCATCCTACCCACCAATGGCCTGCTATATCTCATATAATCTAACTCCCATGCATTAGACCATCTATGAAAATCTTGATAAGTTTTCCATGTGAACATTTTGAGCTCATCAAAGATACACCAATAATAGGTCACATTCTCACTATGTGTCTATGGGATAAATCCTCTATAACCAAAAATATATGGTTGGCTCCACTCTTATGGCTACACCCATGGTCAGATCATAGCAATATGCTCCCAAGCCCAGATCTATGTCACCATTGCATCACATGCCCATGAGTGGTCCTCATGATAAACTATCTCATGCAGCTCATGGTACATCTCTGCTAGTGTCACTAGCCCCCATGTCATCCCTCATGGTCATGTAATAAAATCAAACACCAATCAAACCCATCCTAGTGGGAAGCCCTTTTGGCCCCTATCTGTCACCAAAGCCTAAGCTACCAATGAACATAGTAAGCTGGGAAGAGGGTAATTTGCTTCATACTCAGCAATCAATCACTCCCAACCTAGATGACGGTCTAAAATGGTGACATCATGAAATAATTACTACATCATGGCTTGCTTGTCTATTAGGTTCTAATCATAGTACACCTGTGACATAACCAAGGTTAACATCAATATCCCTTGCATCAACATTTACAAAACATGACAAGAACAATCAAACAAAAAACTTACCAGCTTACCTTGGCATCACGCTTGAAGAATGTGATACACATCCTCCAATTTAATCAAGGCCTCTCCAATCAATAGATGAAAGGTGTCATGCTCATTGTGCCACCACTCAGCTAGTGTAGTCAACAATCCATGGTTTTCTCGTATATGGGGCATCTGTATGACCCATCACAAACCCAGAGCAGATTTTGTAGCATGCACATCAATGGAAAAATACTATAAAACATAAAAACCCACCGTTTGGGGGCTCTGATCAATAGCACCAAAAATACCTCTTGTCAAGACACAACATGTACATGTCAATAACACATCACAAGTGTGATCATAACACAAAAAGGTCCACAAAAACATGCTAAAAAACATCTATATGATACTTTTTTGTATTGCAACCAACACAATATGTTGGAAAGTTATTACGCAATACTTTTCTAAAGCCATGCAACACAATTCTATTGTGTGACATTTCACATCAGTTCATGCAGCATATGGGTATGTCCCATACAATAGACTATATAACATTCATGCAATACATTTTGGGCAAAAATCTATCATGCAATATTTTCCAAAGTACCAATGTCATACTTTTTTAGCATCATGCAATATTTTGTGGAAAACCCTATAAACGTGCAAAAAAAAACACCAAAAAGTGCTCAAAAAAATGACAAAAAGAGATCACTTACCAGTGCCCCATACTGCTCTACCTGGTTGTGCAACTAGCTACACTAAAAAATTGTGTCGATGAAGTGGAATGTTTTCCAAAGCCATGGTAGCCTATCAAGCACTCGTAAGCTCTCAAAAAATCACAAAAGACAAAATGATTTTGAAAATGAAATTTGGGCCCCTTTTATAGCCCCCAACCTCATTTCTGACCTATTTTTCAAACTCCTCATAATTGGGCAAAAATTGCACCCCTAGCTAATTTTGATGTCCTAGATCCATTTTTTGGATTGAAATCAAAATCTGAGTTCATATTGATGGTCAAAATCACATTTTTAAAATTCTACCTTCTTTTGAGCAATTAGCTGACCTTCTAAGGTCTAATCTTTGAATCATCGCCGGGGCATCTTCATTTCTTCATCTCTTCACCATTTCTATGCTTCATATCTCCTTCTATTAATCTTTTCATGTTTAAAATCACCTTTCTACTTGATTTGACCTAATTTTTATGCTTTATCCTTCGTGGTCAACAATGGTCAAACTAGGGCATTCTATCAGTTTCTTATAGTCACACTTTTTGGTTCTAATCATTTGTCTATCATCTTGGACATTGCTATATCTTAGTTTATTCATATCTAGCTCATTTCTAAATCCCCCTTACTTCATTCTAATTTTGATCCCGAGGGGGCAAAAATACTCTATCACCACTTGCTATAGTTGTCTATTTCTTACAAGAATATGATTGATCTTTTCACTTGCTCTTGATCTATCTACTTTGCTAGGTATTAGAGTCCTTCTTAGATTCTGACATTGTCTTTCTTTTCCTAGTGTCCAGTACTATCACTATCAGGTTGTACATTCAGGATTTGCTATCTCTTTCTATATTTTATTCTACAGAATTAGATATCTATATCTATTGTTACCTACTTGGCTTCCATTTTATTTGACATAATGTGTTCCCAAATCGATCACATATTAGTCAAAGAGGGGCAAATGTAATCACCTAAAAATGGTCATCTAGACTATTAGCCCCCTTTTCAGCATTTTGCCTAATTTAATTAATCATTTACCTAGACCAAATTGTTAATAATCAATTAAGTTTGGTATTTTTATTACATAATCCAAATATATCAAGGAGATAATAAAGACTTTTGGTATGGAAGATTCTTTGCTAGTGAGTACACCTATTTCTTCTAGTCATAAGTTATCTAACAATGGTGATTCTCTTGATATGAACTAGACCCTATATAGGTCCATGACTAGAAAATTGCAATATATTGTTCATAGTAGGCTAGATATTACTTTAGCAGTTGGGATAGTCACTAGATTTTCAATCCTAAAGAGAATCACATGATGTTAGTGAATGTTGATCTCATATTTGTTTTGAGATATGAGTTTCTATACACTTAAGTCATTTACAAGTTATAACTTGTTGCATGCCAAGCATAACATGTCAGATAGTACATGTTGAGTGAGTTATTCAATAAGTATCAAGTAAATAGTTAGTGTCGAGTCACTCAAGTGTTGAGCAGTTAGTAAGTGTTGAGCAGTTAGTATGTGTCGAGTCATTCAGTTATTGAGTGAAAGCATTGAAGTTGAAGAGTAAAACATTTTTGACATACTTATTTGTAATGGCACAAACTACTATGTAAACCATTTTGGAGTTGATCGAAGGATTTTTTACAATCCTAGATGACAAGAATGAGTCTTACTTGAGAATCCCTATGTAGTACATGCAGCCAATTTGTTAAAGGGATAAATTAAGCAATTAGATGGATGAATTACAATCGTTGATTCATACCTAACCCTAAGTCACCTAGGTCTTCTTAAGGAGGAAAAACCCTAAACTTTTTATGAGTGTGGAAGGAATTAAGAGAGAAGTTTGCATGCAAAAATTCAGCATACATGGTGGCTAAGGAGTTGCAAATGAGAGATACATTGCAAAATCAATTAGAGGAGAACATAGGAAAGGAGTTAGAGGACAAAAGTGATACATCTGATCAATAAGGATCAAGTAAACATCAGAAAAGAGGTGATATGTTATCTAGTAGTAGAGTGCTAACCACAAGATCATTGTTGAGACATTCTAATAGGTGAATTAGTTAAATATCTTAACAAAGTAGTCTTAACAGACTACTATAAATCCATTAATAGGGTGCTTACTTCATTGTAAGTTGAATTCCTTTAACTAGGCAGACTTCTAATAGGGTGTTGAAATCCTTTAACAAGGTAAGATCTAACAATCTTGTAAGCCTTTAACAAGGTAGACTTTAATAGGATAGTTGTCTCATGATCAAACATTGTATCCCTCATTAGATACACTTTACAATTGTAGTAGTGAAGATTTTTGGGTGTCATCCCCACCCCATTTTAACCTTATCATTAGAGGATTTATGGGTAATCATATCTTGTGTCATATGTGTTGAATGTTATTTTCTTTCATGAAATGGATGAGTATGTTTAGCTAGCTATTTTAGTTTACATGCATACTATGAGATGTATGTGTGGTGAATGATTTTATGGTTAAATTTTTGAAGTACTAATTCACCCCCTCCCCCTAGAGTTTACTTTCCTTTTTTTATTTCCAACAGTGAAAAGGATAATGAGATATCTAAAAGGTGCAAAAGACTATAGATTGTATTACAAAAGAAATGATAAATTTGAATTAAGCATATTTATTGACTTATATTGGGTAGGAAATATTTATGATAGAAAAAGTACTAGTGGAGGTGCATTCTTTCTAGGAAAGAGATTAGTTTCATGGACAAGAAAGAAGTAGAATTGTATTTTCCAATCTATAGCTAAATTCAAGTACTTGACAGTTGTAGTGAAATGTTCAAAGATTATGTGGATCAAATAGTTACTAAAAGGTATGAGAGAAGATATCATAGATCCAATGGTTATCTATTTTGATAACACAAGTGCTATCAACATTTTAAAGAATCCAATGATACACACGAAGACAAAGCACATTGTTATCAAGTATCACTACTTGAGGGAATCAGTTCAAGACAAAGAAGTGAAGCTAGAATATGTGAATACCAAGGAACAAATTGTTGACTTACTCACAAAACCCTTACCTAAATATTCTCATGAATATCTTAGAGTAAACTAGGGGCGATTCCCCTAATCAAATATACTTAAGCAAGCAAGGTGCATTTCATCACATATACTAATTAGAATATCCTACACAATGATGCAATATATCTCTACTTTGGGAAGTGCCTAAGGCAGATAATTTAGTGTAGCATAGTAGATCATTCATAGATAGATGACAAATATCAACTAGACATGCTAAATCTACATAATTCAAATGTATAAAGACTTTGAAGCTAAGAAAACTACACATCTTTGGTATTATTTCCAAAGAGGGGGAGATTATTTAAGAGGGAGAAATTACTACAATTACACATTCCAAAGAGAGAAATTCAAAAATTTGTAAAAGGAGATATTATAGAAAGAGGGGGCAATTACTCCTAAGAGAGATTTAGAGGGAGCAATTCAAAAAATCAGAATCAGTTTGTCAGTAAGAAAATCTTTTAGATTGTATGCTAACTAAGCCAAAATTAGTATTAAGATGTTTGAGATGTTGTCATCAATGCCAAAGAAGGAGATTGTTAGAAACTTACAATTTTTACAATTGTTCTTTTTTCATTATGTTAAATCTATTGATAAGATATATTACTACCTAATCTAAATGTCATTTATTTTTTATTGATGAAGAGGATTTGAGAAGTTGCTCATGACAATAGCACCTAGAGGAAAGGTTGAGTTATGAAAAGGAAGTTACAAAGGAAATTTGATTAGATGAACTTTGATAAATCAAAGTGATTTTTTATGTCAAGAAAGCTATGCCAAGCTAAGAAGAAGTATAAAATATAGTTAGTGTCAAGTAATGATAGTTTCAACTAAACTACAGTTAGTGCTGAGAAAATATAGTGTTGACCAAACATTAGTATCAACTAAGAAAGACAGTTGATACTGAGTCAAACATCTTTACAATGACTAAGGAATTTAATGATGACTAAGTGCCAAAAATTAGAGATTTCTGAGTGACATTATAAGAATGAATTCAAGGAAATCATTAGATCCAGCTAACTTAGTTGATTTCTTGGAAGATGTAAATTGTATTGAAGATAAGATTGATGAGTTGGATCATTAAACTAAAAGAAAGGATTAGGTAAAGACCTAATAGACAAATTCTAGAAAATTTTCTAGAAGAAGATCAAGAAGATGGACAAATATAGTGAAACAATTTGAACATGATCATAAAACCTAAGATCTATAGTGGATGTAGAAAATGGTAAAGCATGAATTTCCTATTTAAAGAGATATAAAGCCTAACAATTGGTGTGGTACATATGAGTATGTATGTGTGAATCTTGTATGTGAAGAGAGACATACAGAGCATGGTTGATCAAAAATGCATGTGTGTGAGTGATTGTGAAGCTAATAAAGAAAGTTTGCAAAGATGATACTAATGTTCATAAGTGAATCTATGAAGAAGGCTTAAGTGTTATTGAGAAGAGTGGAGTTATTTCTTGAAGGGTCTCTAAGAAAATCAAGATCAGAGATGAAAGTGAATAATTTATTAGCCAGTCAGCATAAGGACTAAATAGAGATCTGAACCAACAAAGTGAGTTATAATCACACAGATCAAAGCCTATTGTTTTTTTTTTTATAGTCATTGTAAATAATTTTTATTAAAATCCTTTTAACTAAGGCTGACCTAATATTAATTTGAATTCTTAACAATCTGTGTAAATTCTTTAATAAGGTGACATTCTAAATGGAATTATCAAAGTCCTCTTATAAGGCCACTCCTAACAAGGTGAATAAATCATCTAATCGAGTCACATTTAATAGTGTATTTTATAACCTTTAATAGGGTTGTCTCCTAACATAGCTCACTTTGAAAGAGTGAAAAATAGTTAGATGATGGTGGTTTTCCCAAATTGGGTTTCCACATAAAATCCTTGTGTCAAAGCTATGACAATCCTAGTGCCAATAGTGGCATGTTGTAATGGTTAAGTTGTTGAGTTGTTATCCTTGCCATCAAGGTTCAAATCTAATGGGGATGAGGTCACCTGTTTGTGGCCTCACTGGTTCATAGCTCTAGGTCAAAAGCGTTTACCCCTCTTTAAAACAAAAAAAAAATGTGTCAAAACTATGACAAATGCTTTATGTGTGCTTACATTTGATAATGTTTTCATTATGCAATGCAAGTTATGTTTATGACAGTCTTACTATATAAACCGAGTAACAATAAGATAAGCATAATAGTAAAGTGTTTATTATTTAATTTTTCAAGTGGTACATATTGATCTTGAGTAATATTGAGATATATCAAAGGAACAATTAATTTGGGATTATTTTATGATGCTAATTCTAACTTTAATTGAAAAGGCTTTATTGATTCTAATCTAGGTGGAGATCAAAATGATGGTAAATCTACTTGTGGGTATTGTTTCTTTGTTGGTTCAGGTGCAATTTCTTGGAAAAGTGAAAAAGAACATTCTATTTCCCTTTTCTCAACTAAATTTGAATACAAAGGTTGTACTAATGCATCTAAGGTTACTTTATGGATTAGAAGGATTCTTGAAGATGTGGATCTACCTCAACAAGAACCTACTCCATTATATTGTGACAATCAAAGCATCATTGCTCTAGCAAAAAATCCAAATTTTCATTCAAGGATTAGTAAACAAGCTCTGATCCCATATAAGAAAAGTAAATGAGAGCAAGGAAAATGAAATCAATCCAAGTGAGTTAAGTGAGAATAAATGTTACCATGAAATAAACAACTTTCGAGAGCATACACAAAATTATAGCAACAAGGATACAAAGGATTTGAAAGGGGAAAGAAAAGAAAACCCTTGTCAGTATTATGAATGAAGGCAAATTCCTAGAGAGGGAGAGAGAGGAATTGTGAAGCAAAATAGCTCATTAAAATAACACCAATGTAATGTGTAAAGAAGAATAAGAAAGAAGCATCTCTTTTATGGAGATGAGAAAGGAGTTGCATGTGGTCACATCTGTAACTCTCATTTCTATGAATACCACATTCATAATAAGTGGTGCAAAGTGTCAAAATCTTCTTAACGAGGATAAACTAATTTCCTTTATAAAATGAATTATAAAATGATTTGTCCTCACATGTGGACTAGAGGACAAGTAAATGACATGTCCTCCACATGTGTACACAAGGACAAACTACATGTAGGCATCCTTTGGATATCCCAAAAAAATAATCCAAGGAAAGATTAATATTTCTAACAATTTGATATCAACATTTTAATGATTTAATTCATTATTAATTATAACATTATTATAATTATATATTATCATATTTCTATATTAGTAAATGTATATTTTTAGATTTAGATAAATTAATATATTTAATATAAATTAATTATTTATTTATTTATCCTGTTTCTCATGGTAATTAGGGTTCAAAGAAAAGGGTATTATAGTCCTCCCCTCCCAAAAATGCTTGTCCTCAAGAAATGATGATTTTGCCTAATCCCATTTGAGAGAGTACCTTTTGCAACATAACTTGAGTATAGCCTAATTTACTTTTATGGTTTCCAAAATAGATTCAAATTGCTCATCAATTCAAACTTGTTTTTCAAACAAAGGAAAACTACATGAATGTATAATGCACAAAGAGATGAAGTAGATATGAAGCAAACATGTGATGCATAAAAACATAACATGGACACATGAAAAGATGGGGGGGACATATGAATGCATGAATACACAAAGTAGACATAATGTAGGCATTTAATATATGCATTCTTGATTAATGTCTTATAGTTCTCTAGAGTCAAGAGATTGTAATGACCCCTTCCAAAATACATGATGCATAATGAGATATTAAGTACGAAAACATGAATTAGAAAACATTAACCATCTATTAAGTTGATATTACTAACAATGATCATAAATATCAAGTACTAAGTGGGTGAATCTTCCTTCATCTTTTTTCCATTTCCATAATGAATCATGGAATCATTGTGCTTAGTTAGAAATAGGCTCCAAGAGGCTTCCTCATGAACTAAGCCCATTTTGGAAATCGTCTCCTCACTATTCCTGAATTACTCTACCTTCCAAAAACTCCCTCATCATTAGGAATATGGAAAACTTCAAGTTAAACCTAGAACAATTTATTGTCTTGAGATATGTATCATTCTTTAATAGATTAAATTAATTATGATATTATTCAATATGATAACTATTCCTATTTGTAATATCCCCCTTTCAAGCCTATTTCATAACAGGCCAAGATGGGAAGTGAGAGACTATGAATTCATTAAGTAAATTGATAAATTTCATAAACTATCACTATAATATGTAGAATATTATTGATAGATGATTCTTTCTTGGTCTTCTCACATTCCATAATAGATGGTAGAATTATTGTGCTTGGGTGAAAACAAACTCCAAGAGGCTCCCTCATGAACAAAGCCCATTTTGAGAATCTTCTCCTCATTGTAATATCATCATTTCTAATCTTTTAATATTTGCTAATTTATTTCCTAAAAATTTGATGATTCCCTCTCCTTTGCATTAGTATTCATTTATATATATTATTGTGAGAAGACGTGTGTCCCTTCAAATTAATTTTATTATGTTTGTTCTTTATTAATCTATTATTAATATTAATATATTTGTATTAATACTTTAATATTAAAATGTTATTACAAATGTGAATCATATTATATATTATTTATTTCTATATTTTATTATTAATATTATAATGTAATATTACATTAAATATGATAATGATTTTTTATATTTTTATTCATTTTTTTTTATTTCAGATATGTCTTTTTCTTACTAGGATATTGCATTTGATATTGTGATGTATTAAATTTATGATCTTATATAATATTTATATTTACAGTTATCATACATTAGTATTAATTGATAATATATTATAGTAATATTTTTTAAAGAAAAAGTGGGTGTGACACTATATATTAATATATAATAGAATGGTTCAAAAACTTAATCAAGAAAGAACCATAAAGAAAACTCGACATCATTGATTTATACAAAATGGTATATTCAAGAGAATGGAGTCAAAAAGTTAGTGCAACTACCATCTTGAGGTATCTTCTAGGATCCCAAAGACAACCTAAACTATAGTAACCATTACATATGTTCGCACTAAACTCTTTACATATGTTAATTATATTGTTTGCAATTGTGATTCGATTGTGAAGATCATTGTCATGCTAAAATAGGCCCATTGATTTATCTATTTCAATGTTCAAGCCATCAAACCCAGAGTTGGCCATGCAACCTACCAACATGTTCCCTTTGTGAAGGGTATGTGACATGCATACTTCTTGAAATGTATCTAATAGAAGCCAAATTTTTCGTATATATGCTAATCTCCAATTATGTGATTGTCTCTTAATACATGCATTGATAATAACCATTGAGTCATCTTCCACTTGTATGTGCTGAAATTTGCCTTTTCTAGCAAGAACTAATCTTGCAAATAATGCTTGTTATTCAGTCATATTATTAGTACCCAATTACAATGGAGAATATTTAACTACTAATACATCACCCTAATTTTCTCTAATACACACGCCAATTATAGATATACCAAGATTACCACATGAGCAACCATCAAAATTTAATTTAACAAAACCTGAGCTAGGTGGATACCAATGCATTGCAACTCTATCTAGGGCACCTTGCTTTGTAGGGATATGAGACCAACCTATAGGAATATTTATGCCTTTCCATTCAAGAATGACTATGTTGTCTCAATTATATTATAACTATTTTATTTCACTGTCATGATTAGGGGAAATGACAATCCACCCTTCCTCAAATTGCTTGTGCTCAAGCAATAATCATTTAGAGCCAAGTTTTCCTGTAAAGTTAACATATATGGCACAGACTAGGATGTGAGAATCCATAAGGTATGCATGAATTTTATATCTTAGTGCATGAAAATATAAAGTGTTCACAAAGTAAATACATGAGTTCTTGTAGACACAAAGCATACATGAAGAAGATGCATAAATGCATGAAAACAAGAAGTACACACAAAGAAGACATATAAATGCATGGAGATATGAAGTATAAACATTGATGAAGGAAGACACAATGTATACACAATGATGTAGTAAGACATGAAGTAGAAACAAAGCTCATACTTAAAGACATGAAACATACATGATGTATACATTTTTAATGCAAAAGGATACAAACAAATACAAAGAGGGAAAAAGTACTTAAATATTTACTATTTATCTATTTGATGTGATTAATTACCTACATGGGCATGTTGTTATAGTGCATGATTGAATTACCATCCTTGGGCATAGCAATAATATACTTGAGGATCCCTCATGAACAAAGCCCATTCTAGGAAACACTACCTTAAAGTGACCAAATTACTCCCCTCCCTTGCACATGATCCATATTCATTGTAGGGCTTGAAGGTAGGTAGATACTTAGAAGCAATAATGTACTTACTATTCATATACATTATCTTCTTCCTATAGTGAATGGTAGAGTTACTTTTCTTGAGCATGAAAATAGTTTACTTGAGTTTCCCTTATGGACAAAGCCCATTTTAGGATTTTTTTCCTAAGCATGACCGAATTACTCTCCTCTCCCTTAAAAAACTCCCTATTCGCTATAAGACTTATCGATAGGTAGATCACTACTTGTAATGATCTCTTATTAGGGTGATTCTTGATTTGTTCTTGTAAGAATATGCAATAGGGAAGAATTCACCCAAGACCAAGGAACTCAAAACACAAAAAAAAATTAGACTAGAGTATGATCAGAATAACTGTATAGTATTCAATACAATGTACAAGTACACTAGGAGTGTCTAAATATAAAGGCCTCTGAGATGCATCTAGAATGCCTCAAAATAAACATCATGATAAGTCATACAACTAGGCACATATCCTCCATCAAGGACAAAATTAAGTGTGATGATGAGAGGATAAGCCTACAATGGTGTAACACACAAATCAGTGTTGTAGACAACATGTGCTAAATTAGGAGTGGGAATAACTATGTTATCTACATGACAACTTAGTGAATGATGTAAACTCTAATGTTGTAGACACCATGTGCATAATTAGAGTTTCTTTCTTTTTTGTTGTCAACATGACAACTCAAATAGGTGTGCAGACTCCTAAGTGTCTCATAAAAATAAATAATAAATTAATGAAAAATAATAAAATAATGCACTAACCTAAGTAAACTTAAGTAAAGTGTAAATATTAAATACCTATTTACACCAACACCCCCCCTTGAGTGCAACTTAGGGGAATGCACTTAAGCTCACAAATGCATAATGGGTCCTAGCTACGAGGCCATGTTGGGTACCCATGTACAAAAGAAATGCTATAGAATGATGCAATGCAATCTCTTATAAAGTGGAGAAAGAGGAAAAACCACATGGGAAAAACCCTCCTCCAAAAAGAGAAATAAGTATAATAAAGAAAATGAGAGAGAAGAAGAGCTTAGAAGAGGAAAAAATCCCTCCTAGAAGAAGAAGAAGATATAAGTCAAGGGACTCCTCTTTCTACAACATCCTGCACCCCAAGAGATATCACAAATGAATATACTTGACCTCAGTGAAGGGTTTGATGAAGATATCAGTTACCTACTCTATTGTAGGACAATATTATAGTGTAATGATTTTCTCATGTATCAGCTCTTTGATGTAGTGCATATGAACCTCAATATGCTTAGTCCACTAATGTTAAACTAGATGCTTAGAGATTTTAGTGGCACTCTGATTGTCACAATGAATAATTGTAGGCTTAGGTAGATCAAATCCAAACTCCTCCAGGATGTGCTATAACCAAAGAGCCTCTATGGAAGAAAAAGCAACATTGTCTTGCTTCTTACTTTACCAACAAATAGGGCAAGAACCAAGGTGAAATATATACCCTAAAGTAGACTTACGAGAATCTAAGTCCCCTACATAGTCTGAGTCTGTATATCCAACCAGCTGAAGTCTTGTACCTACTACATAATGTATGCCATGTGTATGTGTACCCTTGATGTAGTGCAAAATATTCTTGGCAACCTTCCAATGGAGCTCATGTGGTTCTTGCATAAAGTGTAAAACCATGCCAACCACAAAGGCTATATCAGGGCATGTATATGTCAAGTAGATAAGGCTCCCAACTAACTATCTATATAATGTAGCATCAACAAGTGGAGTGGTATACTTAGCCTCTAGCTTGACAACTGATAAAAAGGGATTAGGAGTAGGCTTGCAATCACTCATATGAAATAAAGAAAGCAAGTCAAGAGCATACTTGGGTTGTGAAAGTGATATCCCTATTGAAGACTGTGTGATCTCAATGCCAATGAAGTAATGTAGCAAACCCAACTCTATCATGGAAAATCTATCTTGTGGAGATGTCTTGACACTAGTAATGATGGATGAATTGCTCCTTGTAATGATCAAATCATCTACATAAAGCACTAATATCAAGTGAGAGTCATCCTTCTCAAGAATATAAACATTCAAACCAGAGTAACATTTGGTGAATCCTACAGAGAGGAGGAAGGAATCCATTTTGGAATACCAAGCCCAAGGAGCCTACTTAAGACCATAAATAGACTTCTTCAATCTACAAACCATAGTAGAATCCTATAAAAACCCCTGTGGCTGCTCCACATAAATTTCCTCATGAAGATCACCATTCAAAAAAGTGCTCTTAACATTCATCTCGTGTACAACCCAACCATGAGTTGCAACAATTACTATTGTTAGGTGAATGTTGGCAACTGGTGCAAAAGTCTCTGTATAATCAATACCTGGAACTTGTGAAAAACCTTTGACAACTAGTTTGGCCTTATGTTTATCCATACTTCCATCCATTGCAAATTTGGTTTGATAGATCCACTTACATCAAACCACTTTTCTTCCCTTAGGAAGGGGAAAGGAGTTATATTCTTCCTCCATAGCCTTGTCCCATTCTAGAATCTTTGATGCTTCCTTAAATGACTATGGATCTAAAGAAATGGCTATATATGCATGTGGAAATGACTTTTGTTGTGACCTAGTCCTCTAAGTGTCTAAAAGATTTCCCACCAATGAACCTGTTGCATCAAGGGTCTGCTATGCCCAATGAGGTTTAGTAGAAGAAGAAGGAATGGTCTCAACTACTTGTTGACCCTACAAAGGTAGTGTCCTGCAAGTCAAAGTTGGAGGAATCTCATCTTTTGAGTCACTATCATCACTATCATCACTATCCACAAAGGAGGAAGGAGGAGGAGTTGAAGAAGCCAAGCTTGGTCATGTCTCTTCAAAATGAACACTCCTCTCATAAAATATTTCATGAGTCTCTAGATCCATTAGTTTGTATGCTTTGAGATGGTCAGGATATCCAACAAATATACATGGTTTTCTTTGTGGTTCTAATGCCTTTCACTTTTGTGAAGCTATCTTTGCCCATGCTAGACAACCAAAAACTTTCAAGTATTTGACACTTGGTTTTCTTCCACACCAAGCCTCAAAATGTGTTATTCCATCTAAGGCCTTATGCGGACTTCTTTTTTGGATGTAGTTGGCCCAACACATGACTTTAGCTCAAAACGCTTGATCTAGAGACTTATATTGAAGCAAACAAGTGGTAATTTCCTTAAGGGTTATGTTCTTTCTTTTAGCTACACTATTCTACCATGGCATGTATGCAACTAAATGTTGAAGATCTATACCCTCATGTGTGCAAAAGTCTATAAGCCTAGAGTTGACATATTCCCTACCATTGTTTGTCCTTAGGATCTTGATGGCTTTCCTTGATTTTTTCTCAACTTGAGCTTTGAAGGTGATTATCAAATACTTCACTCTTATGAGCTAGGAAAAAGACCCAAGTGTATCATGAAAATTCACCAATAAATGTGAGAACATCATGGGCCTTACCAAAGGATGGTAATGGAAATGGGCTAGCTACATCACTATGAACCAATTCTAGAATAGAAGTTTCCTTCCAAGACTTCCCCTTGTCATATTTCTCTTTGAGATGCTTGCCTTCTTCACAATCTATACATACACCCTCTGCAAACTTGACTTGAGATAGACCAATGACCATTTCCTTGCTGTCAAGTTGCTAAAGGTAGCAATAATTAAGATGTCCAAATATTTCATCCCATAGTTTACTTTGTGTGTTTGAATGAGTCAACAAGGCAAGAGAAGTGGACTTAGGCACAAAATGTGAGAAAGAATAAAGTCTTGTCTCATGATTTTCCTTTCAAACCACCACCATAGAATCATCTTTGGGATTTTTCACCACAATTGTATCGGGGAGGTACTCCACTTTGTTGCCACATCCATAGTGAGTAATTTGATAAACGGAGAGAAGGTTGGTGCTAAGGTTATGAACATGAAGTACATCCTTGAAGATGCCATTTTCCAACTCAACATTTCCTTTACCTTCTACTTCTACTTGAGTATCATTGCCCACATAGATGTAAGGTAAAATTGATGGTTTCAAAGAGGAAAAATGCTCCCTTGAAGCAACCATATGATGTGTTGCTTTGGAATCAAGAACCCATTCCTTAGCACTATCTATACTCGCTACCAAAGCTTGTCCCTTACCCTTTGAAGTGGACAAAGACCCCTTATCCTTATATGCATTTGGTACATCAATTTTGTGTTTCCTCATAATGTTGATTAATTCATCAATCTGCTTATCTTTGGACTCATGTTCATCATGACCATTACTCTTACAATAGGAACAATTTTTCTTCTCCTTTTTGTTGGAATTGTTCCCCTTTTGATTATTTTTGGAAGAAGAATTTCCTTGTTGTGAAGAAGAATGTTGAGTGGAAGAAGATTGATGTTTTGAGGAGGACTATTGTGTGTATTCTTGTGGCTTAGCCTTCCACTACTTTTGCTTCTTATTGGAGTTTTTACCACTTGAATTACCTTCATTTGCTACCAAGGCTTTGGTCTTGGAAGACTTGAGAATTCTCATACGCACTAGATTCTCACGTTCTAAGATTAATATTTCTAAAAATTTCTTAAATGAAGGCTTAACATAGGCACTACCCATTGTTAATTTGTGTGTATTAAAGCTAGAAACAAAAGGAGCATATTTAGGTGGAAGATGAGTCATGATGTGTTTGATCATCTTCCCATCCTTGATATGTTCACCACAATCCTTAAGTTGTGACTATACATTTCTACTTGGGTAAGATAGTCTTTGATAGTGTCAAAATTTCTAGGATCCAACTTGAGAAGTTTATCCTCTATGGTATAAGTGATGTCTTCATCTATTGTCCCATACAAAGCTTCAAGTTTAGCCCAAACCTCTATTGGATAGGTAAGCTTACTAATGTGAAATTTGATAGGATCAAAGATATTTTTCAACAAGGTTCCTAGGGCCATCTCTTGTTTGGATTCCTAGTCTTCTTTCTAAGCTTCATCAGCATCAGCAAGAGGTTTCTTTGCTGCACCAGTGACATAACGCAATAAACCTTTTTCTATCAATGGTTATTTAATGTTTTTCTTCCAAGTACCATAATTATGTGGAGTTAACTTTGAGAAAGAATCCATAATGCAAGAACGCAAGATCAAGGAGACACAATATACAGTACACACCCCCTTTTTTCACTCAATCAAAAAATCCCCCCCACAAAATGAATGATTTTGGTACTTTATATATAGTGCATTTACAAGAGGCCATTTGTTAAAATGAACAAAGTGGGCTTTCTAATTTTTTTGATTACAACATCTGTATAGAGTACAAATCTAGACTTTTATAATGTAGCTCAAAATTAAAACAATTGTGAAACAATACAATGTAAAACAAGACCTATCTCTGAAAGTGGTATTTTCATCCACACAAGACTATAGTATGACTGCAAATCTGAAAACTAGACAAAAAAATATACACTCTAAAAAAAAATGGAACCTAAAAAGGAGTCCAGATGAGCCTGTACGATGCATTCGAAGTTGCAAAATGTAGGATTAGATAGGTACAGTCACCAAAAAACACTTATTCTAACACATCCGTGCACCAAAACCAAAAAATAATTGTACCACTAAAAAATCTAGAAAATTTTACCCAAAATATTTTTAAAAATCCACCTAATTTGAAGTTTGAATGATCGAGTTATGGTCGTTTGAAGTCAGGTTGCCAAATACAAACTACATTTGAAGAGGGGTCTAGAGAGGAAAACACTATGTTAAATTTGATATTCAAATAGCCATCATAGTAGTTCAATTTAGCCCTAGAATGATGGTCAAATGACCATCAAATTTAGGCTCCTACTTTGCTAACATTAGCAAAAATGACCAACCCTGCTAACATGGTGATGACATCACTCATACAACTACTTATATTAGATGTATAGCATTGTACAGACTTGTACAAAAAAAATGACATTTAGGGTTGATTTGATGTACGATCTAAAAACTCAATTGGCTTATGTGGCATAGTTGACTATATGGTATGGTAGGTACAGTTGGCAGTCTGATGTGGACTTTTTGGCTGATGTGTCCTTTTTGCTAACATGTCCTATGTGTATAGTAGATGTGGCGATTGTCTAAGTAGGTCCTCTTAAATGGTGCTGCATGGCACTTTGCACAGGGGTTGATTTGCTACCTCATGTACATGACAGTGGCTGGAAGACACCTATCAGATTCTACTATCGTGGGATGTGAATTTTTAAAACAACGACAAATTTTTGAAAGTCTAATAAGACTTTTAGTCCCACATTGTCAGTTTGTTCATGTAGAGTAGTGTTTAAAATAATGAACACTAAAGGTTTTAAACAAAGAATAGCCCATCATGAATTAAAATGGGTCATTCGTTAGGGTAGTGAAGTAGGTGGCTAGATTTTGTAAAGAGGTTTCCACACTTGAACTCATCGAAATCAGTACTAGGGTGGTGTAGTGTATTCTGGTGCCATCGATCGAATAGTAATTTTCCAGTTATAAATTTTACCATTGCTATGTGAGAAAATGATGCTTGCTAATGGTAAAATATTCCCTACAAAATATTCTGCATAGGTTCAAGGTCGAGGTGTGACTACTTGGTACTTGGTACTTGGTACTTGGACAAAAAACATTTCACAGTCCCTTAGATGTCTAAAAGTTTGATCTATTTTACAGATTACTGAAACTTGATATTGCAACAAATAATAACAATCATTAAGAACTGATATCAAAACAATTTAGCAAACTCAAACACTAGAGACACCAGATTTAACGCGGAAACCCAATATGAGAAAAACCACCAATGTAACTAGTTACTGTTTTTCACTCTTCTGAAGTGAGCCCTGTTAGGAGCCAACCATGTTAAAGGTTACAAAAACACACTGTTAGGTGTGACCCTGTTAGAGGATTTAAACACTCTGTTAGAAGTGGCCTTGCTGGAGGTCTTTAGAACAATTCAACTGAATTGTCACCTTGTTAGAGGATTTACAAAATGGCTATTAAACCAACTCTGTTAAGAGATTTGGATTCACTGCTGCAAAGGTTATAAAGCAACAATGAAGTGAACTGAATAATATGCAACTTATCTTTTGCTAATTACAAATCTCTATTCGGCTTGATTGGATCCTTACTGATCAAATACAACTTTACAGCTCCTTTAATCCTTCATCAGGATTCACTCAATCTCCTCTTATCCAAGTATTTTCTTTCACATCCTTGCTTCTCTTGTTCTTCACTTGTTTTTACACCTTTTTTTCTCACACGCTTTTACAACTTGAATAACTCTATATATATATATTTCAGATTATCAAGTCGGCTCAAATAACTTGGAAAACAATTATTCCAACAGTCGGCTGAATTGCAAGATTTAACAAATCCCTTTACTGGCCAACCCAACACGGTAAACTCTGTTAAAAAATAATTCCTGTGTTAACCGACTGAGCCCGATTAATACAGAGAATTCTGTGAAATCCTTTAGTCACCGAGTGAACTCGGTAAGTACTGAGTTCCCTATGATGACCGAGTGAGCTCAGTGAAATCGACTCCATTTTGATGACTGAGTGAGCTCGGTGAAAACTGACTTCTCCATCTTTCCTTCGATGACCGAGTGAGCTCGGTGAAAACTGACTTCTCCATCTTTCCTTTGACGACCAAGTGAGCTCAGTGAAAATTGACTTCTCTAGCTTTCCTTCGATGACCGACTGAGCTTGGTTATTACTGTCTATTTTATTTTCTTTGATGTCTCGGTTATCACTGTCTATTTTATTTTCTTCGATGATCGAGTGAGCTCGGTTATCATTGTCTGAACTCGGTTAACTGAGATTAAAGACTAATATGACATTTTGTGTGACATCAAGGACAACACTATCCAACAATCTCCCTCTTTGGCATTGATGGCAAGACAACATGTCATAACAGAATGAAATTTTGAAAACAAGATAATAGACTTCTCCCTCTTTCACTAGTCTCCTTCTTTTAAGGAGCTTCATAGCAGATTTTTTAAGTCTCATAAATTTCAGAAGGATATGACAGTAAATTTCTCCCTCTTTGACAACACATGCCAAAGACAACAGAAGTAAAGTGAATTGCAATGTACCTATAGTACTGATTCATATGCAATGATTTCTGATTAAACTGCATCAACAAATAGATCTTCAATCTGGTATGCGTTGATGCATCACTAAAGCTTCCTTTAGTGAACTTCAGATAGGGGAATAACCCCTAACTTACCTCTAAGACATAAAAATGCATCCTTAGACAAGGGCTTTGTGAATATATCAGCAATTTGTTCCTTTGTGTGGACATATTCCAATCTGATCTCCTTGTCTTGCACCAATTCTCTGACAAAATGATATTTGATTGCAATATGCTTGGTCTTGGAATGCATCACTGGATTCTTGGATATATTGATTGCACTTGTATTATCACAGAACATAACAACTGGTTCTTTGATTTCCATCTTCATTCCTTGCAATAGTTGCTTAAACCAAACAATATTAGAACAATTTACTGCTGCAGCAACATACTCTGCCTCTGCTGTAGATTGGGATGTACAATTTTGCTTTTTGCTTGTCCAAGAAACCAATCTCTTTCCAAGAAAGAATGCTCCTCCACTTGTGCTTTTTCTATCATCAAGGTTCCCTGCCCAATCAGCATCAGTAAAAACTTTCAAATCCAAATTACCTCCAAATTTGTACCATAGCCCATAATCTTCAGTTCCTTTCAAATATCTCATTATTCTCTTGATTTCCATCAGGTGAGTTTCTCTTGGTTTTGCTGAAAATCTTGCAACAATACCAACTGCGAGAGCAATATCTGGCCTGGTCTGAACTACATACTACAATTTTCCAATCATAGATCTATAGAATGTTTGATCTACCTCTTTGGATTCATCATCTTTTGTAAGTTTCAATCCAGTACACATAGGAGTTCCAACAGGTTTACAGTCCTCCATACCAAACTTTTTCAATATCTCCTTGATGTATTTTGACTGAGTGATCAAGATCCCATTCTTATTTTGTTGGATTTGAAGACCAACAAAGAATTTTATCTCACCAAACATAGACATTTCAAACTCCTTGTTCATTTTTTTTGAAAATTCTTTGCAAAGATCATCATGCCCTGTGAAAATAGTATCATCTACAAATATTTCTGCCAAGACAATCTTATTATCTAGACCTTCCTTTATATACAAGCTACTATTATCATTAGCTCTTTGAAAACCAATTTGAATAAGATAATTATGCAATCTTTCATACCATGCTCTAAGAGCTTGTTTCAGACCATACAGTGCCTTGTGTAATTTGCAGACCATGTTCCTTTTATCTATATCAACAAAACCTTCAGGTTGTTCAATGTAAACTTCTTCATCCAGTATTCCATTGAGGAATGCTGACTTGACATCCATTTGATAAACTTTGAATCCTTTGTGAGCAGCATATGCAAATAAGGTTCTGACTCCTTCCGATCTTGCAACAAGAGAAAAAGTTTCTCCATAATCTATACCTTCTTCTTGTGAGTATCCTTTGCATACCAATCTAGCTTTTTTTCTGGATACCTTACCATGTTCAGTCAACTTGTTTCTGAATACCCACTTGGTTCCAATTATATTCTTTTCTTTAGGCCTGGGTACAAGAGTCCATGTCTTGTTTTTCTCTATCTATTCTATTTTCTCATTCATTGCCTCAATCCAACTATCATTTGCTAGTGCATCCTTAATACTTCTAGGTTCAAAATCAGCAAGTAAACAAGTATTTTTCAACTTACTTCTTGTCAGGGTTCCTTTAGATTTGTCTCCAATGATCTGATCTGGTGCATGATGTCTTCTGACATATTTTTCTAATACAGGTTCCTTGCCTCTTGAATGAATTTCATTTTTATCCTTCTGTACCTCAGATTCTTGTTGTTCTAGCTCAGTAGATATTGGCTCGGTTGATTCAGACTCGGTAGACACTTGCTCGGTAGTGTCTGAAATTTGCTGAGGCTCGGTTTGAACTATTTGCAACTCGGTTACTGAAGACTCAGGAGTTGAGGATTCTTGAGTGAACGGTATACTTGGTATAGTATCTAGTTCAATGTAAACAAATCTCTTGTAGTCTTCAGGTACCTTTTTGCTTTCTTCTTCTAATTTGTCTGCAAACTCATCAATTTTCACATGTGCACTTTCTATGACCTTTTGAGTGGATAGATTTAAACATCTATATGCTTTGCTTTTGCAAGAATATCCCAAAAATATTCCTTCATCACCTTTTACATCAAATTTTCCTTTTCTAGATTCTTTCAAAATATAACATTTGCTTCCAAATACTTTCAAATAACTTACATTGGGTTTGTGGCCATACCATAATTCATAGGGAGTCTTGAATGAGTCCTTTTTCAGCTGTACTCGGTTTAATGTATGAGCTACAGTGTTGATGGCTTCCTTCCAGTATTTGATAGCAATGTTCTTTTCTATCATCAGGGTTCTTGCACAATCCATAATGGATCTGTTTCTTCTTTTAGCTATTCCATTTTGTTCTGGAGTTTCTGGTGCTGAAACCTATCTTTTAATACCTCTTTCAATGCAGAAGTTATTGAATTCATGTGAAATGAATTCACCACCTCTGTCTGACCTCAAACATTTCAGTCTTTTCCTTGTTTCTTTTTCTACTCTTGCCAAATACCATTTGAATTTCTCAAATGCTTCTGATTTATTTCTTAGAGACATGACAGTCATCATTCTTGAGTAATCATCAACAAAGAGAATGAAAAATTTCTCTCCAGTATAGCTTTCTATTCCAATAGGTCCACATAAATTAGTATGCACAATTTCTAATATATCTTCAGATTGATAGTTTTTACTTTTAAAACTAGTCCTTCCCATTTTACCAATCTGACAGTTCTTGCATAGACCAACCTCGGGTTTCTTAATGTTAGGAATGCCTCTTACTTTCTTGAATTTGCTTATTTTTATCAAATTATCAAAATTGACATGACACAACCTTTTATGCCATAACCAACTCTCTTCAATTTGAGCAATAAAACATGAGCATTCACCAAGTTCTAGATAGAATAAGTTACCTTTAGTTTGGGTGCCAGATCCTATCAGCTTTCCTTGCTCATTCAATAGTCTTGCCTTTCCATGCATGAATTCCACCTTGAATCCAGTATTGAGTAACTGTGCCACACTTAGCAAATTATGTTTGAGACCTTCAACCCAATAGGCATTATTACAAACAAGTTCTTTGGTTAGACAGATTTTTCCTCTTCCTTTTATGAAATGAGGTTCATTATTACCAAACCTTACACTGCCACCATCATAATCTTCAAACTGATCAAACTTAGTTTTATCGCCAGTCATATGATGTGAGCAACCGCTGTCTATAATCCATGTATCATTCTTACTTATATGAGAGATAAGAGCAATTTTATCTTCCTCATCATTGTCAGAATCATCTTTAACAGCAATATAAACAATTTCATCCTCACTATTATCAGAATCTTTAGAATTTTCAGCCATGAAACATGATTTCTTACCTTTGTTCTTGAATGATTTGAAATCTTTCTTGCCATTCCATTTATGATCCTTATTTTCATCATTGTTCTGCTTGTTCGGGCACCTAACTGCAATATGACCAATTTCTTCAAATGAAAAACATATTAGAGGAACTTTACCTTTATATTTTCCTCTGCCTCTGGAGTATTTTCTTGCTAGAAGAGCTTCAATTACTTCAAGATCACTGTCTGAGCTTAGATCTGATTCATCTTCACTTTCTAACTAAAGTTTCTTTTTGCTTTTCTCCTTGAGTGAAAGTTTGGCCTCAAATGCTGATTCCATGTTCTTGGAAGCTGGAACATAGTTGTCAAAGTTATCTAGTTCAAATGCAGTTAATCTCCCAACTATGGCCTCAAGATTTATCTGATGATTTGCTTCACATCTTCTTTCCTGAATTGCGGACACTCTGATTGCATAAACAGGAAGCAAGGTTCTGAGAACTTTTCTTACAACTATTTCTCCTTTGATGTCACCACCAGCTGCCCTGATTGCACTTACACATGCTTTAACTCTTTCAACATACTTTGCAATGTTTTCATCCTCTCTCATCCTCATTTGATCAAATTGTCCTCTTAGAATTTCTTCTTTTGCTCTTCTCACATTGTCATCCCCTCCATAGATTTCTTTTAGCTTGTTCCACATGTCAAAGGTGGTTTTGCAGTCTTTAATGTCATCAAATTCTTCATAGCTGAGAGTAGATGCTATGTCTATCATCATGTTGTTGTGAGTTTTCTTTTTAGCAATATCATTGACTGACAGTGTGCCAGAAGGTTCTTCATATTTTTCTTCAAGGTATTTCAGTCCAGTATCACCAACAGTAGCTAGATGAAGTTTCATCAGTTCTTGCCATGCTGAGAAGTTATCTCTATTAAGTTTTGGAATTTCTCTTTTGTAAGACATCCTGATCTTTTACTTAGATCCTTGAAATATTCTCCTGAAAGTACCAAATGCTCTGATACCAATTGTTGGAAATGAGAATGAAGTAACTGAGAGGGGGAGGGGGTGAATTAGTTACTACAAAAACATTTCATAGTCCCTTAGATGTCTAAAAGTTTGATCTATTTTACAGATTACTGAAACTTGATATTGCAGCAAATAATAACAATCATTAAGAACTGATATCAAAACAATTTAGCAAACTCAAACACTAGAGACACCAGATTTAACGTGGAAACCCAATATGGGAAAAACCACCAATGTAACTAGTTACTATTTTTCACTCTTCTGAAGTGAGCCCTGTTAGGAGCCAACCCTGTTAAAGGTTACAAAAACACACTGTTAGGTGTGACCCTGTTAGAGGATTTAAACACTCTGTTAGAAGTGGCCTTGCTGGAGGTCTTTAGAACAATTCAACTGAATTGTCACCTTGTTAGAGGATTTACAAAATGGCTGTTAAACCAACTCTGTTAAGAGATTTGGATTCACTACTGCAAAGGTTATAAAGCAACAATGAAGTGACCTGAATAATATGCAACTTACCTTTTGCTGATTACAGATCTCTATTTGGCTTGATTGGATCCTTACTGATCAATTACAACTTTACAGCTCCTTTAATCCTTCATCAGGATTCGCTCAGTCTCCTCTTATCCAAGTATTTTCTTTCGCATCCTTGCTTCTCTTGTTCTTCACTTGTTTTTACACCTTTTTTCTCACACGCTTTTACAACTTGAATAACTCTCTCTCTCTCTCTCTCTCTCTCTCTCTCTCTCTCTCTCTCTCTCTCTCTCTCTCTCTCTCTCTCTCTCTCTCTCTCTCTCTATATATATATATATATATATATATATATATATATATATATATATATTAGATTATCAAGTCGACTCAAATAACTTGGAAAACAATTATTCCAACAGTCGGCTGAATTGCAATATTTAACAAATCCCTTTACTGGTCGACCCAGCACGGTAAACTCTGTTCAAAAATAATTCATGTGTTAACTGACTGAGCCTGATTAATACAGAGAATTCTGTGAAATTCTTTAGTTGCCGAGTGAACTCGATAAGTACTGAGTTCCCTGTGATGACCAAGTGAGCTCAGTGAAACCGACTCCACTTTGATGACCGAGTGAGCTCAGTGAAAACTGACTTCTCCATCTTTTCTTTGATGACCGAGTGAGCTTGGTGAAAACTGACTTCTCCATCTTTCCTTCGATGACCAAGTGAGCTCGGTGAAAACTGACTTCTCGATCTTTCCTTCGATGACCAAGTGAGCTCGGTGAAAACTGACTTCTTCATCTTTCCTTCGATGACCGAGTGAGCTTGGTTATTACTGTCTATTTTATTTTCTTTGATGACTCAGTTATCACTGTCTATTTTATTTTCTTCGATGACTGAGTGAGCTCGGTTATCATTGTCTGAACTCGGTTAACTGAGATTAAAGACTGATATGACATTTTGTGTGACATCAAGGACAACACTATCCAACATTATGTTGGTTGTGTCATACTAGTTGTAGGATTCAACAGTTTGACAATACCAAGATGGAATTTTTGGCTATAATATGTTCTTCTTCTAGGTTATTTACTTCTTATCAGCTATCTTTCTTCCCAATTTGTTATCCTTATTCACTCTCTTTAGATTTATACATTGTAGATTTATATGAAATGGTAGATGTTGAAAAATCTCAAGTCTGCTAGAAAGTTGGTTGAAAATATTTTTTTACTCTATCAAAGCTCTGATATCAATATCAATTGTAATGATCCCAATTTTTTATTACTTATTTTAAGATCATTAACCCTTCTATATTTCCCTTTCATCATTTTTTCTTTGTTTAATAAGTATCTACATTGGTGAATGGTTGTCAATTATTATGTCCCTCTAGATAAACTTAGTTTAGAAAAAATATTATTTAAATTAATTCATATCTGACAATTTATATTGATATATTTCAAATTTATATCATAATTAATATATCCTTGGATCCATATAATATATATTGTTTAATTCTTACACTACTATATTAATAATATAAATGTATTAATTTTATTTTATTATTTGTTTATTATTAATTTTAATGATTTAATTAATTTATTAATTCTAATATTATTATATTCATATATTATCTTTTTCTATATTACAAAAAATATGCTTTTAGATTTAAATAAATAAATATGTTTATTATAAATCATTTATTTATTGATCCTTTTTCTCTTGGTGATTAGGGCTCAAAGTAGGGGATATTACATGTGTAAGGAAAATGGAAAAAATAATTTAGTAATGATAAACACCAAGATATCTGATCTAATGCATCAAAATAAATGTTATGGATGAGAGAATGAATCATAACTCACCTTGAGAGCTAGTAGAGGTTGCAATTTTAGATTTGAATAACTTTGTTAGACTATACCAAAGATAACAAACCAGCTAAGATATGGAACCTAGAGATATATAATTATTGGGTGTGGAAATCTTATAACACCAATAGCATGTTACTTTTTGAATATCTATAACTGGTATGGATCATGTTTTGATGGCCTATACCTAAGAGGGCGAGAAACAGTGATCTCAAATCTGTGAATGAAAATGTATCTTTCAAACTTGTACCTACACAAAAGAAAAGGGGGAATTTATTTATGAAAAGGGCCTTCCATTAGTCAAGTGTTTGTTTAGGAATTAATAATGAAATGAATAAATTAAAGCAAGTAAAACAAGATAAATGTAAATATTTACTTTTCTTGTAAAACCTTCATGGGTGGATTTAAATATGCTATACAAAAAGGTGTCCAGTTGTTTGCATGCATATTTAAATGTAGAAGTAGAATGTAGGATACCTTTATTTATGCAATTGTTCAACTCTTTTCATGAATCATGAATCATGGATCATAGAAGAAGAAATAATAAATGAATATTGTAGATCTCCTCCCTTGATGATAAACTCATTTTCTTCCTATAGAGAATGGAACTAGATCTAAAGAAGGAAATGCTTTAATTATTAATTGATGAAATTCCTTTCTTAATTATACTCCTTGAATGCACAATCCCTTGATGGCTTGAGTTTTTTAATAGAATTCTTGTAACTCATAAAATGTAGATATGAAAATGAAGGGAGAATACTTCCTTTTATAGTGCTTTTGGGTTTGATTTTTGGGGAGCCTACTCCACAAGGTAGGAAGGGAATAAAGAAATTATGCATCATGCTCACAGCCACAAAATTTATCCCTCTAGAGTATAAGTAACCTTAGGTGACCCTTTCTAGGAGGGAACTAATTTCATGGTAAACCATTGTGGGGGGAAATTTTTAGGTAATTCAGAAATATTTTCAATAAAAGAAACTAAAAAGGAATTCAAATATTAAACTAACCAAGATATGGCCTAGGGAAATAGATATTTTTTCACTTAAGGTATAAAAAAAGAGAGAGGAGGATGCATAAATGTTGGATCCCTCCTTAATTTTGCATAAGTTGGAGAGGGAAAAGAGAAGGAGGATGCATTAACATTAAATCCCACCTTGACTTTTACAACAATGAGAGAAGGGAATTAAATTAGGTAATTGGATGAATAAATGGGAAGTATAGAAACTAGATCAATCATAGATTTTTCAAACAAGATTAAAAGAAAAGAAAAGATCTTGATTTAATTTATGTATGCAATTAAATACAATGCATGATCATGATGAGAAGGGGCACACTAAGGAGTGCTAAATTATCTTAAAAAGGACAAAATAAGTCTTGGATTTTAAGATGATACATTTAAACAATGTCATGCTCATCGTAAAGTAGATAAATGTATAAGACAGTTTTATCAAATCCAAAGAGACAAGGAAACATAAAGACTCCAACTAACTTAAATTTTTATCAAAAAAAAAATAGAGAGAGAGAGAGAGAGAGGTGACTACTTAGCCCAATAAGATTGTATTTCTTGCTCTATATCAGATAGACATAGACACACATACACATACAAAGTGTGACCATCATAGCCAGTAAGATTGTATGTCCTAATGTGGACCACACAAAGAAAATTTCCACAAATGATGGCATTAAAAGTTTAGTATAGTTAGTATGGAACAATAGTGTATCCATGTAGGGCATATCCTTAAGGATTGTATGTCCATTAAGGGGTGCAACAAGATCAATCGAGCCTTAAGGATTGTATACCCATAAGGAATTGAGAGAAAATGTGGGGATCATTCCTTAAGCATTATATGTCCATAAGAGATCCAAGTGTCATATAAAATCAATAATAGTCTATGTATGCAAAATATGAGCAAAATATATGCCCCAACACTAAAAAATATTTGTACATGTCTTAATGGGAGCAACATATATAATGGGTCATACATGCATCCACTGGATATGTTTCCACTATGACATTTCCCCAAGAAATGAAAAGTTACTTGGGAAATGAGCACGTGAAAAAAAAAGTGTAAGAGGGATCTACCAACTCTAGGGTCACCAACTCTAGGGTCAGTATAATTATGTGATAATATGGTGCTTGAGAACCTAGGGTCATTAATAAAGCCCTAATTGTAGGATGATTTATATTTAGGGTAAAATTATCTATAAGACCAATAAGTCACATTTTGTAATTAATGTAATGAGATTATTTAAGTGATGTCAAAGTTTGGGTCTAAAGTCCCTAAATGACCATTATTAGAATATATAGTCCACCAATATAATTGGTGTGAGAGGGGGAGAGTGAATCAGTTATCCAACTATTATCACTATTATCAACCTTAAACAAACTTAACCATATGAGAAATATAATCAAAAATCGTAACAAGATACTCATGCACAATAACACCATTTATGTTAACTAGGGAAAACCCTAGTGGGGATGGTTAGGATACTTTGAGTCCATGTTAGGAGATTCCAACCCTATGAGGAGTTGTGGAAGATAGCTCCCATTGCCCAAACAACTTTAAGGACAAGACCAATGAACCCACTATCCAAATGATCTTTGTATTATTCCTTGCAAAATAATAGAAATGAGTTGCACTTCCTTCCTCTTCCCTATCAACCAGACCTCTACTCCTTCTACTCTTGTAACCAAATCATAAATCTCACATCCAATGATCCCTTGGATCTCTTACTCACATTTAGTAAAAACTCTGCTCCTTTTCACACTTCATAATCAATACAATACTTGATACATACTTACATACTTACAAACAAGGAAAACATCCTTCCTTTATACCATATCTTCAAAATAATTCCTTGAGTGGGCCTTGAGGATTTCCTAATCAATTATTTAATAAGATAATTAATTAATTACAATTATTACAATAGCACTTTCAGCTCACGGTCTATACAAAACATCACACATGTGATACTAGGGTTTGTGCATCTGCTGACATCACCATCTGACTATCCTCTCTTACTAGATGACCATGCATCTTCTTATTACATCTCAAATGAAAGATATAATACAAACATCATAAATTTCTTTACAAACACTCTATCTCTATACTACTCTCAATAAATCAAGTACAACTTCCATAAGTCTTTGACTTATATGTTATGCATTAAACCTCATCATCGAGACATAGTGCTAAACGTATCAATGATCATGCATCGCTAGACAAGCAAAACCTTGTCCATACAACTAAGATCTATTTTTGCTACTCTACTAGTCTTCATAGACTTACTACTATGTTGATATTAATGACAAACATAGTCATGAATGCAACATGTCAATACTCTCCAATTCTTAGAATACTCCCCCAAATGTAGTATCATCAGCATTCATGCTAACAATCTCCCCTTTAGCATTTATGGCAACATAGATGAAAAATATCTAAGTTCCATGAATACCAAAACAATACTCTATTGCTATAGTTTTTGTTCTCATCTTCGCAAATCCTCTTCATTAATCAAATCTAAAATCCTCTTAAACACTTCTCTATTCTCCTTTTTCTTTGGGATTGACAACAGTCTTTTGCGGTAACAACTTGCCATACACAAAGGTTCTTCATGCTACATATCTCCCCCATAGATATATGCATTCTTGTTTACATGAATCTTTCTAAATCTTCTTAATAAAGTAGAGATTTCCATTCATTCTCTCCATACATACATAGGATATTTTTTCATGCATATACTCCCCCATTGACATCAATGACAAAGTCCTCATTATGTCAAGTTACTGCTCGAAGTCTTCAACCAGCTCAAGTGTCCAAAGATACTATTTAAGACTAAATACCAAGAGTCCACAATGACTCAGATCATCATAGAGACTCCCCCATATGGGAAGCTTCAATGTTTAGTCTAGTCTAACAATAGTTCTTTGTACCACTGGACTGATGCACTTACTACATCATCTACTCAGAAGTAGATAGGGGCATAATCCCAAGCATATCTCTTAAGTACTCAAATGTATATTTAGGTAAAGGCTTTGTAAAGATATCTACAATGTGATCTTTAGTTCTCACATATTCCAACCTCATATCTTTTTTTGGTACTTTCTCTCTCAACACATGATAATTAATAGATATATTCTTAGTTTTGGAATGAAATAAGGATTCTTAAACATACTCACTATACTTGTGTTATCACAATAAATTATAAAAGGTTCTATAAACTCAATTTTGATATCTTTTAGCGTCTATTTCATCTATATCACTTGAATGTAATTATTTTTCATTGCAACATACTCCGCCTTTACTATACTCTGAGAAATACAATCTTGTTTCTTGCTTAGCCAAGAAACCAATCTTCCTCAAGAAAAAAATGTTTCTCCACTGGTTCTCTTTCTATCATCCATATTGTCTACCTAAGCCACATCATTATGTGCACATAGAGTGAAATCACTTTATTTATCATACCAAATTCCATAGTAAGGTGTTCCTTTCAAATATTTGAATATCCTCTTTACTTATGCATAATGATACTCCCTAGGATTAGCTTGAAATCTAGCTACAATCCCAACTACATTTTCTATATCTAGTCTGGTGTGAGTCAAATATTGTAAACCTCCAATCATGGATCTTTACTTCTTATGTTCAACTATAGGTGTCTCATCCTTGCTCGATAACTTTTCACCAGTTGTCATGGGTGTACAAACAAGCTTACAACTTTCCAATCCAAATATCTTGAACAAGTCTTTCAAGTACTAATCTTGTGAGATGAAAATACCATCATTGTTCTGCACAATTTATAATCCTAGGAAAAAATTCATTTCTCCTATCGTACTCATTTCAAACTCATTCTTCATTTCTTCAACAAACTTATCACTTGCTTCTTCATTTCCTCAAAATATTATGTCATCAACAAATATTACTATTATCAGCAAACCATTCTCAATTTCTTTCAAATACAAGTTATTGTCTATCATACCTTTAGCAAATCTATTTTTTTCCAAATAGTTATCCAACCTTGCATACCATGTTCTAGGTGCTTACTTCAGACCATATAGAGATTTCTTTAGTATTCATACCATATCTTTGTCTTCTATTAGAGGAAAACCTTCCAGATGCTCAATATATACCTCTTCTTCAAGCTCTCCATTCAAGAAGGTTGATTTAACATCCATTTGATATACTTTGAACTTTTTATTTGTTGCATAAGCCAAGAACATTCTTACTACTTCTATTCTAGCTATAGGGGCATATGTCTCCTCATAGTCTATGCCTTCTTGCTATGAGTAACCTTTGCATACAAGTCTAGCCTTGTTTCTCACAACTTTGCCTTCTCATTCATCTTGTATCTGAATATCCATTTGATTCCTATCACATTCTTGTCTTTAGGTCTAAGAACTAACTCCAATGTTTCATTCTTCATAATCTAATCTAATTCTTCCTTCATTTCTTGAATCCAATGCTTATCTTCACATGCTTCATCTGCACTTTTAGGTTCAACTTGAGAAATCAAACACATCTCTTTATTAACTTTGTTTCTTTCCATCACACTTTTATCTTTGCTTCCAATTATCTTCTATGGAGGGTGATTCTTTGTTATATTCCTGTTAGAGCTAAGATTTGACATATCAACTCTTATCTCATCTCTAGGTTCAGACATTTTCTCTCCTCTTTTCTCAATATTTAACACATCATTCTTCAGATCATTATTAGTCTCAAAGAAAACTTCAGCGTTATGTCTAATAATTCCAAACTTATCTTCTTCTTCATATAAATTATAATCTAACATATTTTCCTTCATTCCAAATTTCATCAATCTTTGTATTTGCACACTCAAGTATTGTCTTAGTCCTATGATTAAAATATCTGTATACTTTGATTTTCAATGAATAGCCAAGAAGCATACCTTCATCACTTCTTGGATCAAACTTGCCAACATCATCATCTCTCATAATATAACATTTTATTCCAAATATTCTAAAATAGTTAACTGATGGTGAATGACCAAACCATAGTTCATAAGGTGTCTGGCTCATACCTTTTTTGATCCTACTATATTGACTGCTTCTCTCCAAAATGCCTTAGATACATCATTCTCAAACAGCCTCTGCTACTGATATGTTTCTTCTTTCTATAATCCCATTCTGTTTAGGTGTCCTAGGTGAACATAATTGTCTTTTGATTCCATTTTATTCAAAAAACATGTTAAACTCTCTAGAAGTGAATTCTCCTCCTTTATCTAATCTCAAACACTTTATTTTAATACTAGATTCATTCTCTACTCTATTGTTAAATATCTTAAACTTCTCAAAAGCTAAAGACTTCTCTTTAAGAAATGCTATCCACACCATTTTAGTCAGATCATCAAAAAAAATCATGAAATACCTTTCACCATAGAGTCCTCTTGTTCTAGAGGGACCACTCATATCTATGTGAGCTATCTCCAACTTCCATGTGGTTGTGCACTTCTTGTTTAGAAAAGATACCTTCTTTGGCTTAGCCAAAATACATTATTTGCAAACCACATTAGTAGTCTTTATTATCTTAGGTAGATCTTTGAATGCAAATGTGCTACTAATCTTTACAACATTATCAAATTTTATATGACAAAATCTTCTATGCCATAACCAATTGTTATCCACTTTAGAATCCAAACAAGCCATTTCAATGGGATTCAACTAAAATACATTGTCACTTGACTTAGTTCCAATTCCAATCATCTTATCATCCTTATCCTTGATAGTGAAAGTATTTTTCGTGAATTACATTAGATACCCTTTATCCACCAACTGTCCAACACTCAAAAAATTATGCTTTAATCCATCAGAAAAATAAACATCATCAGTGTTAGTTCTTCCATCTAAAGTAATGGATCCAATCCCTATAACATGACAAGCTACATTGTTACCAACTCTAACAATACCTCCATCATAGTTTCTAAATTTAAAAAACTTATTCATATCACTAGTCATGTGATGTGAACAAGCATTTTCTATTACCCAATAAAATTTATTTTCAACTTGGGAAACTAGAGCCTTTTCTTCTCTAATTTCTCTATCAAGATCATCTTCCTTGATAGCTACAAATCCTAGCTCATCATCACTTTCACTTTGAATTATTTCATTAGATTCCTCATCTTCATTAGCATACAAACAATTTCTATCTCTTCTAGGCTAAAACTTTCCTTTATACTTTTTCTCTCCTTTAGGACATTAAGATGTATAATGACCAAACTCATTACATGTCCAACATTTAAAGACATTCTTACCATCTTTCTCTCTTCTTACAAGAAATTTTACACCTTCTCCAATCTTCTTGTTTTCATCATATTTGGTTCTACTACTACTAGTGAAATCTCCATGTGTGCTTGTGCTTCTAGATAGGGTTGGCTGAATATTCAAGGCACTAAAAGTTGTCTCTACTCTTGTTAGTTCTCCTCATTGTCTTAGATCCACTTTTTTTACTTCCAATCTTCCAAGAAACATTTCCCTACTAAATTCCTTAGTGCATGGTATTAGTAGCTAAATCATCTAAGCAACTTGCTTGAATGGTGGTGTCAAAGTTTTCAAGATCTTACACACAATGGCATCTTCTTCCATGGTTTAATCATGTGACTTGATTACTACAAAAATATCTAATATCCTACCAATATAGTTTCTTATAGATTCATCTTCCATCATTTTAGCATCTTGAAATGTACATATCCAATTCTTTAATCTCACTCTCTTTGTATGTGTATCACCTTCAAAAATAGATTCTAATGCTTTCTAAATTTCATAAGATGTTTGAAGTTCCTATTGTATCCATTCTCTAGAAGAGCTAATACTAAAGCTTCTCTAGCTCTCATGTTGCACATGAACATATCTCCTTCTACTTCACTTTATTCTTTAATCTTCTTTTGTTTCACAATCATATTCTCACTTTTTTTCAAGAGCCAATAACCCAGACCCATACAAAAAAGATGAGTCTTCATCTTCAACTTCCAAATATCATAGTTGGCCCCATCAAATCAAGGACTATCATTTTTTAAAAGATTCACCATCAACCTTCCAAAGTTGTTAAGCTTATCCTTCAAGGACCTAATATCTAATACCAATTGTTAGAATATATAGTCCACCAATATAACTGAGAGGGGGGGTGAATAATTTATCCAACTATTATCACTATTATCAACCTTAAAGAAACTTAACCATATGACAAATATAATCTGAAACTATAACAATACTTATGCACAATAACACCAAATACGTTAATTAGGGAAATCCTTGATCAGAGGAAAAGCCACAGTGGGGATGGTACCCACAAGATGATGTAATAATATAAATATTCCTTGTTAGAGGATGAAACCTATTAGGATTCTATAACAACATTCAGTACATATCAGTCCTTGTTAAGAGACTTTGGATCGCTGTTAGGAGATTCCAATCCAATTAGGAGTTGTGCCAACCTTGTTAGTTGTGGAAAATAGTTAGATACACTTCCCAAATAGCTTCAAGGGAAAGACCAATGTACCCATTGTTGAAATGATCTCTATAGTATTCCTTGTAGAATAATAGAAATGAATTGCACTTCCTTCCTCTTTCCTATCAACCAGACCTCTAGTCCATCTGATCTCGTGACTGGATCACAGATGAAAGATATAATATAAACATTATAAATTGCTTTACAAACACTTTGTCTCTATACTTCTCTCATTAAATCAAGTACAACTTTAGTATGTCTTTGACTTATGTGCTATGCATTAAACCTCTTCATCAGGACATAGTGTTGAACATGTCCATGATCGCGAATCACTAGACAAGCAAAACCTTGTCTATAGAACTAAGATGTCTCTCTACTACCTTGCCAATATTCATAGATTTACTGCTATGTTTACATCAATGACAAAAATAGTCCTGAATGCAACATGTCAATACTCTCCAATGCTTAGGATACTCCCACAAATTTAGTATCAACAACATTCATGTTAATAGCCATTTAGGGCCATATTGGCCAAAAATAATGTAGTTATTATTCCAAGGGTTTTTTTTTTTTTAATGGTCATGGACGGCCTATTAATATGTAAGAAGGCATAGTAATGACATTTGTTAGTTGTTTTTTAGGGCTTTTAATTTTGCAAAGTCAATGTGACAAAAGTTAAATTTTTTGCTAAAACATTGTCATGCAACTTTTGCAACTTTTCAATTGTTTCCCCCAAGGGATAAACAATTCAAATGATGGTTGAAACTAGTTGGATAAGTTTTAAAACTATTATAAATTCCCTTTGATCACATCAAGAGTATGGTTGGAAGATTTTGGAAGAAGAAGCAATAAAGATTTGGCTAATTTCTCTCTCAAACAGACCATGTATGAACCTTTTTGTACAGTTTATTGATTTTCATGAGTGAATGAATAATATGGCCATAAATAATATTCAATTGAATCTCATTTTTATTTTTTTGGTTCCCACTTGAGTTCATCAAAAGAATTTGTGAATTTTTCTTGTTCATTGGTTTGGTTGGACAACAAAACTTAGGGTTTGATGTAAATATGCCTCTAGTTTGAATTTTTGCCATTGAAAATTCTTGAAACTGGAGTAAATTCAAAATAAGAGGATTTATCTTAAGATTCATAAATTTTTAGATAGAGAAGTTTGTGCATTTGTGAGAAAATTGATGCGCTAGCCTTGCATCTCCATGTGCACAAGCAACAACAAAGTGCAATTGTGATTGTAGGTGATTAGGTGGAGTGGATAGGTTGAAAAAAAAAGGTGAATTTGGAAGTTTTGTATGTGCCCCAAGGTAACTAAGTTATTGGTTTGGTTTTGGAGTCAGTAAAACTAGGAGTTTCTTTGTAAACTTTGTCTAATTAGGCCTATTCATTAAACCAACCCTATGAGCATTTGGGTAGGATTTGTGTGAGTCATAATTTTTTTCTCTAGATTATGGTATGGCTACCAAATGGTACTCAAAAAGAGTTTTTTTTTATAGGGTCATATGGAGAAATTTGGAGGAATGCCCTAAAAAGTGAAGAGGCATACCTAATTGAATAAAGTTTCCTAACTAGGCCTAACTTAGCCAATTTTGGTTGTAAGGTATTGTGAAGGGTAAAACTCACCCAAATGAATTTTTTTGGAGGTATAAGGGTTTTTAGAGTCCATTAAACCTATGGGAAGTGGTATTAGTTCAAATTAAGGATTTTGGTAGAGTTTGAGGGTTTGAACCTTAAGGAAAATGCAAAGTTTTAAAAGGAGTTAAATGGTGGGAAGAGTTAGGAAATCTTATGGGTTTAGAAGTTGTCAAATTTGTGGATTAAAATATGATTCAATTCATACTTGACATTTAAAGTCACCCTTGTTGTGGAGGAGTGGAGTTCAATGTTGTTTGGGGTCCATTATAACCCACTAGCTAGTGGTAAGTTGGAGTACTCCTAAGATCTCCCAATCATAGTAGTATTAGAGCATGGTTGATTGTGGGATTAAAATAATTTTAGGGTTTATATTATTTGAGGATTCTGAAGGATAGAAATCCATGATGGTGACCAACATGGAGCTTGCAAAGAAGGTGCAATCACAAGAAGCAGACAAAAGGTTGTTGAGGGAAGAATTGTAGAAACTTAAGGACCACATAAATAATGTACAAAATAATGTTAAGAAAGTAATAGGAGATGAATAAGTGGAAGAAACCCTAAATTAGAGGAGGAAGAGGTTACTCCTATACAAAAAAAAAAAAGTCATAATGTTTGTTAATGCAATCAAGATAATGAAAGGAGATGAGACTGACAAACTCCCTTAACATAGTCATGGTTTGAAGAAAGAAGAGGTCATTGAGTGGATTTAAGAAATCTAAAACTATTTTTAAGTGAATCAAATACAATGAAAAGGAAGGGTGAGGATTGAAAAAGGGAAGTTGAAGGATTCATCCCTATTATGGTGGAACAATATTAAGGGGAAAGTGTCCCAAAAAGAATGATATGATAACTTCATGAGATGTGATGAAGACCAAATTAAGGGAATAATTCCTTCCCTCTAATTATGAGGTCCAAATGTATCAAAAATTTCATAATTTAAGGTAGAGGGACTTAGATGTAATTTCCTACACTAAAGAGTTTCATAAAATTGACTCTTAGATCTAAGAAGTGGGAGATAAGGGAAAATAAGGTTGCAAGATATATTAATGGCCTTAGAAGAAACATATAAGAGGATATTATTCTTATATAACTAGAGACATTACACAAGTCCTTTCAAACAACATTTAGGATAGTAGAAAAGTTGAGGTGGAAGAGTGAGAAGAATAACAAGAACAAAGGTGGAAAATGTTGTAAAGGAGGAAGTAGTTTTGGAGGAAGAGGACAAGATCAAGAGTCTCTACGTGAGTCTAAGAATAGAAAGTAAGGAGGGGACTCAAGTACTAGATCAAGATACTAAGGAATGAGACCAAATTGTGGAGGAAAATCAATTGGATCAAGGAGGGGATTCAATTTCTCTAACATGAAATGCTACAATTTATGTAACATGAAATACTACAATTGTGGATAGATTGGGCACCCCACATATAGGTGTCTACAAAAGGAATAAACTTCGCAAAAAAATGATAGAAGAAAAATATTTGTGCATAATGATAGAAGAAACTTGACTTCTCCTAAAGTCCCATTAGATTCAGAGGTAGGTGAGAATCTGACGGTGAGAATAAACCTACTCAAGGAACCTATGAAGATAGAACCATCACAAAAAAGGCATTGCTCAGAATAAATTACAAAATTTAGGGAAAGGTATCTAAATTTATCATAGATTATGTTTCTACTAAAATAATTATTTCTTTGAAAGTAATAAAATTTTTGAAATTAGAGAAGTCACATCATGAATGCCCCTACAATGTGTCTTCATTAAATAAGGGACAACATGTAGTTGTTAGTCAGTGGGCTTGGATTGAGCTTAATATTGGGGTGTACAAGGATAGGAACTTATGTGATATACTCCCCATGGATGTTTTTCATCTATTTCTTGGTAGACCTTATAAATTTGATAGGAAGGCCCACTTAGATGGTGAAAGGAATGGATATAGTTTTCAAAATGATGGGATAGCTTATAAAATTCAGTACTATTAGAGTATGGTAGTTCCATAAAAATGGGTAATAGTGTGATGTTAGTAAAGAAGGAATTCTTAGACACTCTAAAGTAGTATGGTATAGGGTTTTATTTGGTTTTGAAGCCTAAGAAGGATATGAAGAATGACATGCATGACATAGGTTATAAGGAGATGAGAGGTTTTCTAGAAAAGTATAAGCATGTAATAGCAAGAGATGAGCTTGATTGCATGCTTGATATTAGAGAACTAAGACATAAAATAAACATCATACTTGGAGAATTACCAATAAGGATTCTTATAAATTGACTCTACAACAAAATATAGAGGTTGTTAATCATGTACAGGAATTACTTGATAGAGGTCTGACAAGAAAGTGCTTGAGCCCCTATAGTTTGTACACTATTAGCCCTAAAGAAGGATGGAAATTGGAAGTTATGTGCTGAGTCTAGGGGCATCGATAGGATCACCATAAGGTATAGGTTTCCTATCCCCATAAAAGAGGATACAATGGACTATTTTGAGGGAGCATCCTATTTCTCAAAAATTGATTTAAAAATTGGGTATCACCAAATAGAGATTAGAGAGGGGGTGAGTGGAAAACTATTTTAAAAACCAATGAGGCACTTTATGAGTAGTTTTTTATGCCATTTGGTTTTTCCACCTCCTATAACCTTCATGAGGTTAATTAATGAAGCCTTGTATTACTTGATATGGAATTTTATGATGGTATGTCTGGATGATATCCTAATATACTATAAAACTAGAGAGGAACACCTTGAGAAGGTATTGACAAGACTCCAAGAGTAGAAATTGATGATAAAATTTGACAAAAGTGAGTTCATGAAACAAAAAATAACCTATTTGAGGTTTTTTTATTAAAGGGAAACTTGAAGATGGATCCCTCAAAGCTAGAGGCCATCCTAAGTTATCCAAATCCTTGGACCATAGGAGAGGTAAGAAGATTTCATGGTCTTTCCACATTCTATAGGTAGTTTGTGAAGAAATTTAGTGAAGTTTGTGCCCCTATTTTGGAGACCATAAAGGGAGGTAGGAATGTTTTATTTTTTGGACGGATGAAGTAGAGAGAAGATTTTAGTATATAAAGCAGAAGGTAGGAAAGTATCTTATACTTGTGTTGCCTAACTTTAATAAAATTTTCACCATAGAGTTTGATGCTAGTGGGGTAGCCATTGGAGAAGTACTAAGTCAAGAAGGGAGGCTAATAGCCTTCTTCAGTGAGAAACTAAATGATAGTAAAAGAAACTATTATGCCTATGATTTGGACCTCTATACCATGGTCTAGGGTCTCAAAACATGGAGACATTATTTACTATCTAAGGAGTTTATTTTTTGCTAGAAATCATGCTTTGAGTTTCTTGAATAGATAGGAAAAGATAAGCCATGGGCATATGAATTGGATAGACACTCACAGTTTAGGAGATCCAATTATAAAGTGTAGGAATGGAAGCCTTGAAAGACATGTACCCTATTGATGAAGACTTCAAGGAATCCTATAAGGTTTGCACACAATTTGAGAGAAACTTCCATTCAAATTTTTTTAACATTGTTTTGTAGGAAGGGATACTATTTAGAGGGAGCCAACTTTGTGTGCCAAAGTGATCTATGAGAGAAAATATAGTTAGAGAAAAGCATTGTGGACATCTTGGGGTCACTTTGGACTCAACAAGACATTGCACTTGGTTAGGAGGTATTATTTTTGGCCAAAGTTGCAAAGAAATGTAAGGAAGGTGGTGGAATCATACATCATATGTTAGAGGAAAAAGGGGATATCTGAAAATCAGGCCTTTACCATCCCCTACCAATTCCAAATAGGCCTTGGGAGCATTTAAGAATGGATATTGTACTAGGATTGTCTGGGACAAAAATAGGGTTTGATAGCATCTTTGTATTTGTTGACACATTTAGTAAAATGTCTCATTTCATTCCATGTAAGAATTCAATTAAGAAAGTTGCATATCCCATCTCTTCTTTAAGGAATTTGTGAGAATCCATGGTTTTCCTTTGTCTATTGTTGCTAACACAAATTCAAATTTTGTGGACCATTTTAAAAGGACCCTTTGGAATTAGGGACAAATTTGTCTTTTAGTTCTACCTAACATTCCCAAACTGATGGGAAGACTAAAGTGGTAAACAAATCATTGGGGATCCTCCTTGTATGATTGACAAAGGAGCATAAAAAGAGTTAAGATGTAATACTATCACAGCCATAATTTTCCTACAATGACTCCACAAAAAGAAGTTCAGGAAGAAGTCCATTTGAGATTGTGCATGGAAGTCACCCAAGAGTTATTACAAAACTCAAATACTTGAAGGTGATAGAAAATAGGATTGGACATGCTAAAAGTTTTGTAGAGGCCATGAGAGATATTCATGAGCAGGTCAGAAAGGCTCTCAATTAGAATTCCTTTATAATTAAAGCTAAGGTTTCTCAAAGAAAGAGGGATATAAAATTTAGGGAAGGATAGTTAGTGATGGTAAACCTCAAAAAATATATGTTACTAAATAAATCTACAACAAGCTAAAGATGAGGAGGATAGAGCCCTATAAAATCCTCTCAAAATATGGAAATAATGAATATAAAATAGACTTATGATCATATCTTTCTCTCTCCCTTAATCAATGTGGTGGACTTGATAGCCTTTAAAGGTCAACCATCTATTAAAATAGGTGATAAAGAGTTCCAAGCTGACATAAAGGATTGGATTGCAAACTTGCCTCTTACAATTAAACCTAAAATGGAGAGAATTGTAGGTAATATGATAGAAAAAAGGACAAGAAAGAAGATTTATATGGAGCATTTGGTTGAGTGGAAATTCAAGCCAACATCAAAGGCTACATGGTTGAAGGAGGAACATGTTTTGTAGAGAGGAAGAGATTTGGAGCAGCTAGTCTCTAAGAGGACTCAAGACTTTCATATCAGTTGGGAGTGCAGTGCAAGAGAACCTAGGATCATGAATAAAGTCATAATTTAAGGGGTGGTTTATATTTAGGAAAAAAATCTCTATAAGACCTATGGATCATATTTGTTAATGATGTAATGAGATCGATAGGAGTGATGTCAAAGGTTGGTCCTTGGACAAAATGATTTAATTATTGTTTCAAGGGTAAATTTTATTTTAACAATACAGAGGACCTATTCAGATGTAATATGATCTAATAATTTCATTTGGTAGGTATTGGTTAGGCTTATTAACTATACAAAGTCAATATGATAAAAGTTGCATTTCTTGCTAAAAAGTTGCAACTTTTCAAATTTTTTGCTCCCAATGGTTAAAAAGTTCAAATTATGGTTGAGACCAATTGGGAAAGTTGCAAAGCCATTATAAATTCCCATGGATCACATCAAAAGGATGGTTGGAATATTTTGGAAGAAGCAACAAATATTTGTCTCTCTATCAAATTGACCATGTACAAACATTTTTGTACAAATTATTGATTGCCATCAGTGAATGAGTGGTATGATTAGAAATTTGATTCAATTAACTCTCATTTGCATTTTTTTTGGTTTCTACTTGAATTAATCAGAAGAATTTGTGTTTTTTTCTTGTTCACTAGTATGGTTGGACAACAAGACTTAGGGTTTTATGTAAATATGCCTCTAGTTTGAATTTGCAACATTGAAAATTTATGTAATTGGGGAAAATTCAAGGTAAGAGGATGTATTTTAAGTTTAATAATGTTTTAGATAGAGGCGTTAGTACATTTTTGAGAAAATAGATGTCATAGCCCTACATCTCCATGTGCACAGGAAACAATAGAGTGAAGTTGTGATTGTAGATAATTGGGTTGAGTGGATAGGTTGAAACCAAAGGTGTATTTTGAGGTTTTGGATGCTCCCCATGGTAACTAAGGGATTGGTTTGGTTTTGGAGTTAGCAAAACTAATCTTTTATTTGTAAACATGGTCCAATTAGGCCTAGTCATTAAACTATCCCAATGAGCATTTGGGTGGGAATTGTGTGAGTCATAATTTTATTATCTAGAGTTTGGTAGTGCTCCTAAAAGGGTACTTATAAAAAAAATTGTAGGTTCCTATGGAGGAATTTGGAAAAAGACCTTAAAAATGAATAAGCAAACCTAATTGAATTAGGTCTCCTAACTAGACCTAACTTAGCAAGTTTTGGTTGTAAGGTGTTGTGAAGGGTAAAAATCACCAAAATGAATTGTTTTGGTGGTATAAGGTTTAGAAGAGTCCACTCCACCCATGGGAAGTGGTAGTATTTCATATTGAGGGTTTTGATAGAGTTTGAGGGTTTGAACCTCAAGGAAAATGTAAATTTTTGAAAGGAGTTATATGTTGGGAAGACTATGGAAATCTTAGGGGTTTAGGAGTTATCAAATTTGGGGATTGAAATCTGATTCAAGTCATCCTTTTTGTAGAGGAGTGGAGTTCAATGTTGTTCGAGGCCCATAATATACATGTAATATTGTTTTAAAATAAAATGGCATCATTCTCCAAAAGAAGTAGAACCACAATGCAATGGATAAAAGACATGTATGAGTTACAAATAGGATTATTTTTGAGCCATATCATAGAGACCAAAAATAATATGTACTACCATTTTACACTATCCCAAATCAAAAATCACAAAGGCACACTTACAAAAAATGACACATGTACAACATAAAATGTAACAACATTTTGAAAAAGTGAGAAACAAATAGAATAATGATTACAAAATTTTAGATTTCTTTATCACCTTGTGTAAATAGAAAAAATAAAATAGCAACTTAAGTATAGTAAAGAATAAAAAAAGTAATAAAAGCCAATTCCATACAACCATGTTTAGAATATAGGGTGTTGTGCTCATTAGTAGGAGTGATAGATAATTATTGTGAAAGCATAACTGGTAAATCATGAGCAATATCAATATCAATATTTTCATCTATCATTAGAATCACTAGAATAAATACCATTGTTAGTATTTTGTGTCAAAAATGTGACCACTTCTATAAAAAATTCTATTTAAGAAATCCAATGGGTATGGAGTTCCAAATGGTAGCTTATAGCTACCTATCTATGGTGTGAAAGAGATGAAGTGAAATGGATGGTAGCTCTCAAATGAACCTAGTAAGAAGACCTATGCAAGGTGTACCATAGAATGGAAGATTCAAAGATAGAAAGAAATAGTGGTGCAAGTATCTGTGATCCTCAAAATGAAATGGAAATGAAAAGTTAAACTAAAATGAGATTCAAGAGCTCAAGTGTAGTAAATCTAAAATAATAAGATGAAAGATTACTATTCCATCCTGATTAAACTAGACAAGTCAAAATAATTATAATAAAGGAAATTCTAAGCTAGAATGCAAGTGCTCAAGAGCTAATTTGATAGCATAATAATAGCATGAAATCTAGATGGTCCTAAAAAGTGAGGATGGAACATCCTTTTGAAGAGATTTGAAAATGAGTGAATAGTCAAGATTAAGAGGAAAATGAATGAGCAATGGTACAGATTAAGTCTTGGTTGATCCATGCGCTCATGTATTTAAGAGGCAAAAGAAAAGGCTTGGATTAAGGGGAAAAACAAAGAGTGGTTGAGATAAAAAGGCAAAATCCTTCTTGAAAGGTCAAAATATTCTATCTCATTGAAAACTACACTTTTAAGTTATAGAAAATTTCTTTTCTTTTTTATTTGTGCACTTAGGATAGAGGGTTTTTTTTTATAATTAAAAGGGAGTGTGTTCTTTTAATTAGGTAAACTTATAATAAGGTGGCTAAACAACAAGGTAGGGTCAAATAAATGATCATGTGGTGATTTGATCAAATATTTTTTATTAATTAATTATAAAAATTTGATTTAACTGTTACTTAAAAAAATCATCTACATATTAGTAATGGAGATTTTTTATATGGTTTTCATTGTTGTAAAACCACAAAGGAAAATCACAAGGAAGAAATATAGGGTAAAAAATAAGTCTTATAAGAGAACAGATGAAAGGAAACTTGTTAAGAAATCATTCAAGATGGTTTATGGATAAAGGTGAAGAGACTTTTGTACAAAGTTTGAGGACAAGTGAAAGAATAGAAATTAAAAAAATATTAGAATGACAAAGCAAACAATCAAGGATGGCATCCAAAGTCAAAAGGGTTTATGGAAGATTCAAGAAGAGTTTCAAGGAACCCTAATTAGGTTTAGGAAAGTGTTAAGTATGAGCTAAGATATAATAATGAGAGAGAGAGAGAGAGAGAGAGAGAGAGGGTTGTTAAATGTAACCAAAAAGAAAGAGTCACCAAGAGAGGAATTAGATAATAAAGAAGTAGAAAGGATTTGAAAAGTTTTACAAGTGATTACAAGTCAAATTTATTGTTGATTTATTCCTAATAGTTAGCAATAAGATTGTGAAATCCCTTTACGAGGTAGTCTTTAATTATACTTAGATGTTCTAATTAGGAAATTATTGTAAATCCCTTTACCAAGAGAACATTATATAAGTCAGAAATGTAGAAATTAGTGTGCAGATGATGCAAAACCCAACTTCACAAAATCCACAATGATCACCTATAAGCAAATAACATGTTACAAGAAAGAGAGAAGAATGAGAGAAAGAGTGGCTATCAAAGATGAAAATATATTCAAGAGAGAAAATAATGAATCAAAATTGTTTTAAAATACAATGGGATAAATCCTTATAAAAGGAGATCAACCATTCTCAAAAAGAAAACCCTGAAGAAACCCTAAAGAGATAATGTGACATTTAATAAAAGAAAAAAAATATTAAATTTCACATTCATGAAGAGACAAAAGTGAATACTCCAATAGTAAAATTTTAAGAGTAAGTAAAATATAATAAAAATTTTACTCTAACACTCCCCTACTTAAGATGAGCAACAATCCAACTACAACTAATGCAAGCAAAAGTAAGTAAACTAAAATGCAAAAGGAAACTTGGGTCCCATTAACAAGGCCTGATTAGGTACCCAATCACAACTAAATCTCTATAAAGAGGAGAAATAGAGAAAACCACATGGGGAAAACTCTACTCGAAAAAGAGATAAGAAAAAAATACTAAAATATATGAAAGGAAGGAAGGCCTCACTAAAACCCCCTAAGGATAAATTCCTTTGCCCCAAGCATGGTGTGCAACTAAAGATAGCATGGTGATGCAAAGGATTTAGTGAAGATGTCATCAACCCATGCTTCTATAGGGATGTACTACAAGAGGACAACACCATCATGAATCAACTATTGGATGAAGTGCATATGGATCTCAATATTCTTAGTACAATGATGCTCCACTAGGTTGTGATAAATATATATGGCACTTTGATTGTCACACCAAAGCATAGTGGGACTATCAAGAGGAATCCCAAAATTAGTCATCAACTATCAAAGCCACAAAATCTTCTAATTAGCTAAGATCATTGCTCGATACTCAGTCCCTATAAACAATTATGCAATAGCAGAATGCTTCTTACAAGACCAAATGATAGAACCAAATCCAAAAGTAAACTTCCTATCATTAGCATCACCAGCCCAATCTGAGTTAGTAAAGCCAACAATGTGTGGGGATCTTGTAGTGTAGTGAATACCAAAATGTGTAGTGCCCTAAATGTGCCTCAAGATACATTCAAAATCTTGTCGATGGCTCTCATGGGGATCATGGGAAAAATGAGAAACAAGAGCAACTAAAAAGGAGAGATTAGGATGAGTACGTGTCAGGTACAACAAACTACCAACCAACTGTCAATATAAAATGGGATCCACTAAAGTTATAGGAAAAGTGGTAGAAAAGATAACACCTAACTAAAATGGTGTAGAGGTGGGCTCGCAACCAAGAAGTTGAAGCTTCAGAGTATATCAAGAGCATACTTCTGCTGATAGATGGAAATACCAGCAGAAGTTTGAGTAACCTATAGAGCCAAAAAATAGTGTAGAAGACTGAGATCTACCATCTCAAACTACTTCATCAATGCTCTTTGAATACTCTAAATCATGGAGGATGAGCTACTAGTAATGATGATATCATCAACATAGAGAACGAGTATCAAAAAATTAACCCCCTGACATTTGGGACCATACAATGAACGTCGAAGCCTACAAACTAAAGAAGAGTCTTACATAAAGCCTTGTGGTTGCTCCATAAATATCTCCTCATGAAGATCACCATGAAAGAACACACTCTTCACGTCCATTTGAAAAATTGGTCATCCCTATGAAGCTGCTAGAGAAAGGACAAAGCGAATAGCTTGGCAATAGAAGTAAAAGTCTCAGATTAATCAATACCCTCAACCTATGAGAATCTCTTTGCAATAAGATGTGCCTTGTACTTATTAGTAGATCCATCTATAGCATACTTGGTATAGTGTAACCACTTGCACCGAACCAACCTTCTTCCTTTCAGAGGAGTACAAAGATCCCAATGCCTTCTAGAATTTCATTTCATTTCATTTTTGGATCTTTTTTATTGTTTCTACAAGAGTGAATCTATATCTCCAATTGTTTCTTTAGCATCTCTCTTTCATATTCCAATATTTCTTTATCACTTTCAGGAGCTCTCATCTTTTCCAATACGTCTATCATTCTCAAGGCTTGACCTTCCTACTCTTTCTTCATTTAACTATTCTCTTCAAGAAGTTCATTATTCAGTCTCAAAATATTTTTGATAACAACATCAGCTTCTTTAGAATTGAAACTTCCTTTAGATAATTATTCAAGATCATCAAGTCTTATTTTCAGCTTCTCTAAAAATTCCTTCTTTTTGGAAAATGAAGTTTTCAATTTATTCTTTAGATCTTGTATCTAGTCATTGGCATGCTCTAGGGCTTCCTCTAGTTTCTTTTGATACTTGTAGCTTTCTTATCCTTGATCTACTCTCAAGTTGTTAAAATTCCCTCTTGAGAACAAAAGCTCTAATATTGATTATTGGAAAGAATCGTGTAAGTTACTAAGGGGGGATCAATACCACACAAATTTCACACTTATTTAACTTTCTATTCATAAACTGATAGACATTTTTTAACTTTTACCAATATATGTTGTATTGTTGATTAGTTTACTAATACACAATAGTTTATTACCTATTACTGAAATGTAAAATTTTCTCATTAAACATAACCATTCACATCCATAACTCATAACGCAATTTTTTGGTCCCGTAGAAAATGCTTGGTTAGAGGGAAATCTATGGTGGGGATGGTACCCACAACTCATCACTATAGTAATATGGTGCCTAGTTAAGAGCTTACATAAATGTCATCTTCTAAATGACTTCACAATGGTAGGAGTGATTAATACCTTATAGGAAGTATCTAGAGTCCTAACAAGACTATGTTTTGAGATTTTTCATCATGTTAGGGTAAAAGATTTATTATCTTTTACTTACTCTTAAGATTTCACTATTAGAGTATTGACTTTTGTCTCTTCATGAATGTGACATTTAATATATTATTTCTTTTATAATGTCACATTATCTCTTTAGAGTTTCCTATTTTAGAATGGTTGATCTCCTTTTATAAGGATTGATCCCCTTATATTTTAAAACACTTTTGATTCAATATTTTCTCTTGTTGGTGTAAATAGATGTTTACTATTTACACTTTACTTAAGCTTACTTAGGTTAGTGCATTTTTTTATTATTTATTTTGTGAGACACTTAGGAGTTTGTGTATCTTTATGAGTTGTCATGTTGACAACATAGAAGTGCACAACTCTAATTTAGCACATTGTGTCTGCAACACTAGAGTTTGCATCATTCATTGAGTTGTCATATAGACAACACAATTAGTCGCACTCCTAATTTAGCACATGGTGTCTACAACATAAATTTGCGTTCTACACCATTGTAGGCTTATCCTCTCATAATCACACTTACTTTCATGCTTGATGAAGGATAACCCATATCTAGTGGACATGTGCTTGGTTGTATGATTTATCATGATGCTAATTCCTAGGCATTCTAGATACATCTCAGAGGCCTTTATGTATATACAGGCAGTCCAAGTGTACTTGTACATTAGATGAACACTATATAGTTATTATGATCATACTCTAGTCTATTTTGTGCTTGTGTTTGAGTTCCTTGCTCTTGGGTGAATTTTTCCCTAAGGAAAATTCTTACATGGTATCAAAGATAAGGGATATTCTCATCACAAAGCCATTGGAGACCCTATTGCTTCATCTCTCAAAGGGACCTGATTCAAATCTAGAGCATTTGTAGCAATTTGGAGTGCCTAGAGTTGAAGTGAACCTTGCCATTGCATCTAGAGTGATGATTTGATGAAAATCAACTATAAATTTTCCTACTCTAGGAAAAAGTTGACTATGAGGCAAAAAAAATTCCAAATCAGAACTTGAAGGCCTAATTTGCAAGCTGAGTATGGTCATTTATCAATCTGTTTAATTGATTTTTAGATATGTGTTTTTTTCTACATTTTTGGAATATTTTTTTCAAAATTATTTCTACCCAGTCAGTGTGCAGAGAAATTTTTTTTGGTCCAAGCATTGGGCAATCACACCTTGGCCCTACCCTTATGCAAAATATTCCATAGGGAATATTCTACATTTGGCAATTTACAATCAGGCAGGTCATACCATATTTTCAACTTCAAAAATCTAGACTGCCTCTACATAATTTGGTAGTTCCACACATTTCCTGGTGCATAATTTCCACCAGAAGTGAGCCCCGCCCAACACATCAGTGGTATCATTGGTTTATTTTCAAATCTACGGGCATAGTGTTTTAAGCACTCCAAAGAGTGTTTTACCCATGAATGTGGGATTAAAAACTAAAAACCCAGTGCCACTTAAAATTTTGCAACCTACAAAAGTGTTTCCCAGTGGTGACATTTAAAATAAACCTCACTACGCATTCTCTAGACATGTGGCAATGATCGCGCCCATTCACATGTCCTCCGCAGGGCCCAGCCATCAACAACTCACAACAAGTGGACATCTGCATTCTCACCAGTTGTATGCCAGCACAGCAACAAGTCAACACCACCCTCATCCTCGTCACCATAGGACAGCCAATCTAACTCTACAGACATTTCAACAAAACTGTATGCCTAGTAAGCTGACACATCAGCACTGACTCAACATCTAGTCATCCTGTCGTACATTTTCATGTGGTTGTTTGTACCATCTATGTCATTCATACATGCTAACATCATGCTAATGTCATCACATGCTTGGAGTCACCGATGTCATCAAATTCACTTGCCTAAATTTGATGTTCATTTGATCATCATTCGAGGGCAATTTTGAACTACTGCAGCAGTCATTTGACCATCAAATTTAACATAGTGTTTTCCTCTCCAGAACCCTCTTCAAATGTAGTTTTAATTTAACAGCCCAACTTTGAGAGGCCATAACTTGGTCATCCAAACTCCAAATAAGGTGCAATTTTTTTGATTTTGGATAAAATTTCCTGAACTTTTCAATGGTGCTCTAGTTTTGGTGCATGGATTTGTCAAAAATAGTATTTTTTGGTGATTGTACTTGCCCAATCTTGCATTTTGCAACTTCAAATGCATCGTACGGGCTCATCTAGACTCCTTTTCAGGTTCTTTTTTTTTTTGAAAGTGCATTTTTTTTGTCTATTTTTTAAATCTTTTGTCGATAGTAGGCTTGTGTGGACAAAAATACCACTTTAGAAATAGGTCTTGTTTTGCATTGTATTGCTTCACAATTGTTGTATTTTTGAGCTACATTGTAAAATTCCAAATTTGTACTCTATATAGAGGTTGTAATCAGAAAAATTAGAAGCCTGCTTTGTCCATTTTGACAAGTGACCTACTATAAACACACTATGTATAAAGTGCCAAAATCATTCATTTGGGGGGGCATTTTTTGATTGAGTGAAAAGGGGGGGTGTGTATTGAGTATTATGTCTCCTTGATCTTGTGCTCTTGCATTATGGGTTCTTTTTCAAAGTTAACTCCACATAATTATGTTACTTGGAAAGAAAACATTAAGTAACCATTGGTAGAAAAAGGTTTACTACGTTATGTAATTGGTGCAGCAAAGAAACCTCTTATTGATGTTGATGAAGCTCAGAAAGAAGACTGGGAATCCAAACAAAAGATGGCCCTAGGAACCTTGTTGAAAAATATCTCTGATCCCATCAAATTTCACATTGGGAAGCTTATCGATCCAATAGAGGTTTGGGCTAAACTTGAAGCACTGTATGGGACAGTAGATGAAGACATGGCTTACACCATTGAGGACAAACTTCTCAAGTTGGATCCTAGGAATTTTGACACCATCAAAGACTATCTTACCCAAGTAGACATGTATAGTGCACAACTTAAGGATTATGGTGAACCCATCAAGGATGGAAAGATGATCAAAAACATCATGAATCATCTTCCATCTGAATATGCTCCTTGTGTTTCCAATTTTAATACTCATAAATTAATGATGGGTAGTGCCTATATTAAGCCTTCATTCGAGAATTTTTTAGAAATGTTGATCTTAGAACATGAAAATCTAGTGGGTCTGGGAATTCTCAAGTCTTCCAAGACCAAAGCCTTGGTAGCAAATGAAGGTAATTCAAGTGGTAAAAACTCCAACAAGAAGCAGAAGCAGTGGAAGGCTAAGCCATAAGATGACACACAACAATCCTCCTCAAAACAACAATCTTCCTCAAATCAATCTTCTTCCACTCAACAATCTTTTTCACAACGAGGAAAGTCTTCTTCCAAAAATAATTGAAAGGGGAACAATTCCAACAAAAAGGAGAAGAAAACTTGTTTTTATTGTAAGAGGAATTGTCTTGATGAACATGAGTGCAAGGATAAGCAGATTGATGAATTGGTCAACATAATGAGGAAACACAAAGTTGATGTACCAAATGCATAGAAGGATAAGGGATCTTTATCCACTTCAAAGGGTAAGGGATAAGCTTTAGTAGCAAGTACAAACAATGTTTAGGAATGGGTTCTTGACTCGGGAGCAACACATCCTATGGGTGCTTCAAGGGAGAAGTTTTCCTCTTTAAAACCATCAAATATACCTTACATCTATGTAGGCAGTGATACTCAAGTGGAAGTAGAAGGTTGAGGCAATGTTGAGTTAGAAAATGGTGTCTTCAAGGATGTTCTACATGTTCCTAACCTTAGCACCAACCTTCTCTCCATCTATCAAATAACTCTCTATGGATGTGGCAACAAAGTAGAGTTCCTTCCTAATATAGTTGTGGTGAAAAATCTCCAAGATGATTCTATGGTGGCAGTTGGAAAGGCTAATCATGAGACAAGACTTTATTATTTCTCACATTTTCTACCTAATTCCACTTCCCTTGCCTTGTTGACTCATTCAAATACTCAAAGTAAACTATGGCATGAGAGATTTGGACATCTTAGTTATCGCTACCTTCAACAACTCAACAGTAAGGATATGGTCATTGGTCTACCTCAAGTCAAGTATTTAGAGGATGTATGTCTAGGTTGTGAAGAAGGCAAGCAACCTGAAGAGAAATATGACAAGGAGAAGTCTTGGAAGGAAATTGCTACCCTAGAATTGGTTCGTAGTGATGTAGCTGGCTCATTTCTAGTACCATCTTTTGGTAAGGCCCACTATATTCTAACCTTTATTGATGACTTTCAATAGTACAATTGGGTCTTTTTTCTTGCTTATAAGAGTGAAGTATTGGATAACTTCATCACCTTCAAAGCTCAAGCTAAGAAAAAATTAGGGAAAGCCATCAAGATTCTATGAATGGATAATGGTAGGGAATATGTCAACTCCAGGCTTATAGACTTTTGCACACATGAGGGTATTGATCTTCAACATTTAGTTGCATACATGCCATAGTAGAACGGTGTCACTAAAAGAAAGAATAGAACCCTTAAAGAAATGACCACTTGTATGCTTCAACATAAGTCTCTAGATCAAGTTTTTTTGGTAGAAGCCATGTGTTGTGCCAATTACATCCAAAAAAGAAATTTGCATAACGCCTTAGATGGAATAACACCTTTTGAGGCTTGGTGGGGAAGAAAACCAAGTGTAAAGCACATCAAATTTTTGGATTGTCTAGCATGGTAAGGATACCTCCACAAAAGTGAAAGGCATTAGAACCACAAAGAAAACCATGTATATTTTTTGGATATCCTAACCATCTCAAGGCATACAAATTAATGGATCTAAAGACTCATGAAATCTTTTATGAGAGGAGTGTTCACTTTGAAGAAACTTCTCCAAGTTTGGCTTCTTCAACTCCTCCTTCTTCCTCCTTCATGGACAGTGATAGTGACTTGGAAGAGGACATTCCTTCAATCTTGACTCATAGGAAACCACCTTCATAGGGTCAACAAATAGTTGAGGAATTCCTTCTTCTTCCACTAAACCTCATTGGGCACCACAAACTCTTAATGTAGCAGGTTCATTGGTGGGGAATCCTTTAGACACTTAGAGGACAAGGTCATAGCACAAGTCATTTCCACATGCATATATAGCCATTGCTTTAGATCCACAGTCATTTAAGGAAGCATTAGGGATTCTAGAATGGGACAAGGCTATGGTGGAAGAATAAATTTCTTTGATGAAAAAAAACACTTGGGACTTAGTTCCCCTTCCTAAGAGAAGACAAATGGTTTGATGTAAGTGGATCTATTGAACAAAATTTGTAGTAGATGGAAGTGTAGATAAGCATAAGGCCAAACTAGTTGCCAAAGGTTTCTCGCAATTTTCGGGTATTGACTATACAAAGACTTTTGTACCAATTGCCAAGATGAACTCCATTCGCCTGACACTAGCTATTGTTGTAGCTCATGGTTTGGTTGTACACTAGATGGATGTAAAGAGTGCCTTTTTGAATGGTGATCTTCACAAGGAGAATTATATGGAGTAGCTATAGGGGTTTGTATAGGATTCTACTATGATTTGTAGATTAAGAAAGCTCCTCAGGCTTGGTATGCCAAAATGGATTCCTTCCTACTCTCAGTAGGATTCACTAGGGGTCATTTTGATTTCAATGTCTACATTCTTCAGAAGGATGACTCACACTTTATACTAATGCTTTATGTAGATGACTTGATCATTACAGGGAGCACTTCATCCATCATTGCCAGTGTCAAGACCTCTCCACAGGACATATTTTCTATGATAGACTTGGGTTTACTACATTACTTCCTTGGTATTGAGATTGCACAGTCTTTAGCAGGGATCACACTTTTTCAACCCAAGTATGCTCTTGACTTGCTTTCTTGATTTCACATGAGTGACTACAAGCCTACTCCTAAGCCCTTTCTATAAGGTTTCAAGCTAGAGACTAAGTGTACCACTCCACTTGTTGATGCTACATTATATAGATAGTTAGTTGGGGGCCTTATCTACTTGACACATACACACCTTGATATAGCTTTTGTAGTTGGCATGGTTTCACGCTTCAAGCAAGAACCACCTAAACTTCATTGGAAGGCCACCAAGTGCATCATGCACTACATAAAGGGTACACATACATGGGAAACATTATGTAGCAAGTAGAGGACTTCAACTGGTTGGATACACAAACTCAGACTATGCAAGGGACCTTGATTATTGCAAGTCTACTTCAAGTTACACATTTCACCTTGGTTCTGACCCTATTTTTTGGCAAAGTAAGAAGCAAAATAATGTTTCTCTTTCTTCCATAGAGGCCTATTATTGAGGCACTTTCAATGCAGCTACAGAGGCTCTTTGGCTATAGCATATCTTGGAGGAGATTGGCTTTGATCTACCTAAACCTACAGTCATTCATTGCGATAATCACAGTGCAATCGAGATCTTTAAGAATCCATTTCAGCATCAATGGACCAAGCATATCAAGGTTAATATGTACTACATCAGAGAGCTTATACATGAGCAAATCATTACACTACAGTATTGTCCTACAACAGAGCAGGTCACTGATATCTTCACCAAACCCTTCACTAAAGTCAAGCATACTCATTTGCAAGATCTCTTGGGGTTGCAAGATGTTGTAGAAAGGGGAGTGCCTTGACTTCTCTCTTCTTCCTTCTGAAAGGGATCTTTTCCTCATTTGATGTCTTCTTCTCCCTTATCTTCTTTATTGTACTTATCTCTCTTTTTGGAGGAGGGTTTATTCCATGAGATTTTCTCTCTTTCTCTGCTTTATGAGAGATTGCATTGCATTATTATATGTAGAGCATTACTTTTGTACATGGGTACCTAACATGGCCTTGTAGTTAGGACCCATCATGTATTTGTAAGCTTAAGTGTATTCCCCTAAGTTGCACTTAAGGGGGGGTGTTGGTGTAAATAAATATTTACTATTTACACTTTACTTAAGTTTACTTAGATTAGTGCAATATTTTATTATTTATTTTGTGAGACACTTAGGAGTTTGTGTATCTTTATGAGTTGTCATTTTGACAAAACAAAAGTGCACAACTCTAATTCAACACATGGTGTCTACAACACTAGAGTTTATATCATTCACTAAGTTTTCATGTAGACAAATAAGTTATACACACTCCTAAGTTAGCACATGGTGTCTACAACATAAATTTGCATGCTACACCATTGTAGGCTTATCCTCTCATCATCGCACTTACTTCCATGCTTAATGGAGGATAACCCATATCTGGTGGACATATGCTTGGTTGTATGACTTATCATGATGTTGATTCCTAGGCATTGACACAGATGCATCTCAGAGGCCTTTATATACAGGCACTCCTAGTGTACTTGTACATTGAATGAATAATATATAGTTATTCTGATCATACTCTGGTTTATTTTGTGCTTGTGTTTGAGTTACTTGTTCTTGGGTGAATTTTTCCCTGAGGAAAATTCCTACATATCTCTTGAATATATTTTCATCTTTGACAGCCACTCTTTCTCTCCTTGTGGATTCTATGATGTTGAGTTTTTCATCATTTTCACACCAACTCCTACATGGTATCAGAGATCTTCCTGTAGCTTCATGTTCACCCTTTTTCTGGGTTCTGAAGGGTTGTATCTTTTAGGTGCATTTTGAGTCTAAACAGACCTCACTGATGGATTTAGAAAGCCAAAAAACTCCCATTTTCAAATAGAGTTTGTCCATCTTTGGATAAAGTTGTTATTGGAGGCTTTTTTGCATTGTTTTACTTGTTTTTATGGATCTGGGGGAGGGGGGTTGAATTTTTAGACTACTTTGAGCCCAAATAGAACTTGTCATTAGACTCAGAGTGCCCAAAAAACCCCATTTCCATATAAAATACAACTCATTTAGACATTTTTGGTTTTTGGACACCTAGGCACATCATACAAGGCATGAACAAAAAAAATGGACCAATCACAAGCTCCCACATGGAAGCCCATGACTAGCCATTAGAGTAACCTAGAAGCCACCTTGTCACTACCCAATAGGCCACTACCATCCAAGGCCCCATCGCCACTCGATCAATGCCGCAATGGTCCCACAAGTTGGTTAACACCTGATAGTAGTGGTCCACTTGCCACACACCATTGTGCCACTACCAACGGCCACCACTTAACATCCCCACCACCCACCACCATCATCTGACCACTTCACATCTACCTTTTGCAACCATAGGAACACCATTGCTAGTAGGCTCTATTTGTTCCTGCCATGTGGCTTTAGCTAACACCTCACCTACACATGTGGCCCTACCACGTTAGTTGATATGTGAAATTATCATTTTCTTGACCATCCTGTCACATCACCCAATGCCACATGTCCTCTCAGTTATCACCTATATTAGCACCACATCATCAGTTGAGTCAGTTGACACATCAGCACCTACGTGAGCACCACATCAAAAGCCCCTTTTTTACCACAATAAACAAATGACCATCAAATTTAATGTAGTAATGTGCTATCATCAACACTACATTAGTACTTTGGATGCCCTTCTAGGCCATAAGGAGCAACATTTGGTTTTTTTCTCATAACTTGAGCATACAAACTTCAAATTTGGAAAATGAGATATCACTGGAAAATTAATTCTGAGCTCATCACGATGGTGTAGGTTTCATCAAATTTTGATGTTGTTTAGCTACCTATTTTTATTGTCAAAGGACAAACTTCCTTTTTACACTCTCAGGGCCATCTCTTTCGCGTCTGAGCTCTATTTTCAGCCAATGAAAAGGCATTGGATAGCTAGTGCAATTATCTATCTAGATTGAATATCCTCTTCATTAGAATCTTTCAAAGGTACATAAGTCACTTATTTGAAGATTTTTTTCTATCCTCATTATATACGCATTACTTTTAGTTGTTGGGGTTAAATTTCTTGTATTGTGGGGGGTGTTTTTTAAATATGTTTTTTTTGTCATTTACTTTAGTACAACATATATCTTTCAAAACCAAAACACTTTCTCTAAAAAAATGGCTGAGACCTCTTCTTGTTTAGCTCCTCTAGACCCACATAACCATCACACTTGGGCAGTTCCCATGACACAGGTACTTTGTTCCAAGGGTTTGTGGTCTTTTTTGGATGAGGACCAAACTCTATTTTAGAGTTCATTTTAGACATATCAACATAGAAATAAGATGGATGAGGCCATGGGTCTTATCTCTCTCAGTATTTCAGACAGCTTATAATTTCATCTTGATGAGTATACTACTCCTTAGGAAATGTGGCTCGAATTAAAGACCTTGTTTGGTACAACTAGTGAATTCAAGGTACTTCAGCTTGAGGTAGAGCTTATATCACTTATACCTAACTCTTTCCCCACCATTGAGGACTTTCTAATGAGATTCAAGCAACAAAGATCATTGTTACAAGGTTGTGGCAAGATGAAGATAAATAATGCATTTTCTTGATACTATCAAAGCTTCAGGGATACTTCCAAATTTTTTCCTCAACTTTTCACTCTACTATGGATGCATTGGGAATTCATTTCACCATGCCAACATTTGAGGAATGTTGTGACCATTTGACTAGAGAACAAGCCAAGATTTCCCATTTGGATTCTCTATCAAGATCAAAGACCACAACAATAGTTGCACAATAATCTATAGTGAAGAAAAAACATACATTGAAGCCCAAGAGAGATTCACTTGGCCATGAGCATCCCTACAAACCATCTACACAGTCTCCTTCCAAATCATAATCCAACCCTAAGAAGGGTAATTCTTCTAAGTCCAGTGAGTCTTCCTCCAAGACTAAAAAGTCCATAGGTGATCCTTGCAGTTTTTGTGCCAAGGAAGGACATCCAATTTCCAAGTCTTGGAAAAGGTTAGAGGCTTTAGAGGACACCATGTAACAACATCACATCTCCTCTCCTCAACAACTTTCCGTGTCTATGGGGAAGGGCCATGTTCTTCATGCATGTGCCTTATCTTTGGGATCAGCTTGGATCATTGATTTTCATACTTCCCACCATATGACTCACTCAAAAGACTTGGTCACCACACTTGTTCATAGTGCCACATCACATATTGCAGTTGGCAACCGAACATAGCTCCCAATTCTTGATTTAGGTTCAATTTTATTCAATGTTGGTTCTCTTTAGGATTTTCTTCTCATTCTTGACAATTCTATGAAACTTCTTTTAGTTTATGAGATTTTATTTTCTAGCTCTAGTAAAACAATTGAGTTGTGGTTATTCGAGATCTCCTTGATCTTGATTTAGTTATTACTACTGGCAGTGTGGATTCCCAGTCTCACTTATACCAATTTTATGCTTTTGAGAGTTCAAAAAGTGTGGGTTCTTCTCTTGTGGCACATGTAGACTATGTGAGAAAGTTTTGGCATGAGCATTTTGGACATGTCAACTATTATTATTTACAACAAATGAGTACATAGGCACCTTTTTCTAGGCTACCACAGATCTCTTGCATTGATGGTGTTTGTCATGGATGTGTTCTCAGAAAACATCATTGAGATCCCTTTTCTTCAAGAATAGCCACTCATGCTAAGGCACCCTTGGAGTTGGCTCACATTGATCTTATGTCCTTTCCTACTTTTTTAGGGGCTCACTATGTGCTCACATTAATTGATGACTTCTCTAGATGTACATGGGTGTACTTTCTCTATTACAAATCTGATGTCTTTGACTCCTTTTGAATCTTTAGGACTTTTGTGGAGAGGTAATCTATTTCTTCTCACAAATGAATATACATAGATAATGGGGGGAGTATGTGAATCATGCATTCAAATATTTTTCACTAAGCATGGTTTACTACATCACCTCTCAATTCTACACACCCCTCAATAGAATGGTGTTGCTAAGATAAAGAATAGAACCTTAAAAGAGATGGCAAATTGCATGAATCAATCACAAGATATGTAATCTTCATTTTAGGCTGAAGTAGTTAATTGTGCTAACTACATTCAGAATCGGATGTCCCACAAGGCATTGCAATAGATGACTCCTAAGGAGGCTTGGTTTCATGCCAAGCATGATGTTTTTACATTTCAATTTTTTGGCAATAAGGCATGGGCTTTTATTCTCGATGCTCAGAGAAAATCTATGGAGTGGAAGATTCGACCACCCATCTTTGTTTGCTAGTATGAGGATGTGAAGGTGTATAGTTTGTTTGATCTTGAGTCCAGAGAGGTCTTATTTTGATGAGATGTCCATTTAGATGAGCTTTTTCCACTTCCTAATTCTCCTTCTTTAGATTCCTCCTCATCGCCTACTCCTTCCTCTTCATCTCTTGAGGATTTTCCATCTTCTAATGATGATGTAGATGATGATCCACCACCTTCACCTCCACCACCACCAGTTGCTCCACCTTTGCTTAGGTGGGCTTGTGTTATAGTTGAGTCAGTTGGTCCTTTGGCAGGAGATCCTATAGATACCAATCATACTTGCGCTCAGACATCTAGTTCTAGTCTTCTAAGTCATGCTATTTCTACATATCCACTAAGATTTTTAGAGGCAACTAGACATCTAGAGTGGGATTTGGACATGGATGAGGAGTATTCTTCTTTAATGATTAGTAAAAAAATTAGAGACTAAAGAAAGAGAATGTTGAATTGGAGAAAACCTAAAAGTGGAAAAGAAAATCAATGATAGATTCACAAAATTTGAACAAAGCATGTAGAATATTGATGAACAATTAAAAAGAAAAAGTAAAAGTAAAAATAATTACTCACACACCCAAGTTTCACATGTCCAACATAGCTTACCTTATCTTTGAGAGACATATTTTTTATTTTGACAAATTTAGATTATAAAATCAATTGTAATTTTTATTGATGTAATTCTTAATATTTATTTCTTTATATGATTATGGAGTTTTAAATCTTTTTTTTAAAAAATTTAATAAAAAGAATCTTATAGTAACCAAAAAAAAATTCAAAAAAAAATGTAATGTTTTAAATATTTTATATAGCACGCCATATTCATTCAAATCATTGTACTCACCTAATGTTGCAATGCATCAAGAACATATCCAATTCTTATTTTCTAATTTATTTATAATTATTGTATTATATTCTTACTTATTTATTATTATTTAGATATTTTACTAATTTTTTTATCATTATTTTAAATTTAAAATCACTTAAGATAAAATTAAAATAATTCTTAAATAATATTTTTTAATGGTCAAATACAGTTAACAAAATTAGAATTTATGAAGAAAAAGTCTAAATGTATTTAAAAATATATTTAAGAAATTTATATTTACAAAAATAAAAAATAAAATCTAAAAATAATTGATAAGTAGGAAACATTTTCTACAAGTCAAATTCTAATATTATTATCAGGATTTAACTATGTAGTTTTTTTAGTCAAACTCATTGACCCATGTATCATGAGTAATGATTCCACAACAAGTCAAAGTATGCTATTGCTATCAGGATTTAACTATGTAGTTTTTTGAGTCAAACTCATTGACCCACGTATCATGAGTAGTGATTTCATAGCAAGTCAAATTATAATATTGCTATCATAATTTAATTGTGTAGTTTTTTAAGTCAAAATCATTGGTCTATGTATCATGAGTAGTGATTCACATATGAATCCATCTCTCATGAGAATAAATGGAACACTTAGGGTCCATTTGGCAACGGGAATACAAGTGGAATAGGCAGATGTATATTCTTAAAATTTTGAATTCTCTATTTGGATAAACCAAATCAGAATTAGAATAGGAATAAAATTGGAATACATATTACAATTTTGGCCCAAAAATGAGCATTTTCTATTACACCTAAATAGGTGGAATAGGAATATGTATTCCTATTCCATTTTTTTAATTTTAGAAAACATAAATTTTTGAGTCCGTGAATTCCACATCAAATTATGGGTGAATCAAACAAGAATAGAAATACGTAAACCATTTTCTATTGAAGAATAAGTATTCCTATTCCCATTTTATATTCCCACCCCTCAGTACTCATTATAATGAAGTGATTGTACAATAATAATGTTATTATCGTTATATACTTCAATATTTATGCTATGATTATTACAAAATTAATAAATACTCTCTGTATATTATAGCATTTTTAAAAAATAATATCAAATTTTTACCATTAGATGAATAATAGAATTTAGTTTCATCCATTTTCATCCAAATATTTTTCTTTAGTCTTTTTCATCCACATACATGTCACATTGTCGGCAGAAAACTCGCTTTGTATGTTTTCGGTTGCTTTATGCCATTGCATTTTCGCTCTACAAGGGTTTCGACTCCCAATTTCTTGATATCCATGACATAGTTTTTAGCTTTTTGTTCCCATGGTAGTAGCAAGTGGAGGTGAATTTTATTTATTTTTATCGTTTTTAAGAGTTATTCACTAACAAATATGAAGAAAACAACAAATATGAGTTTTCCATAGCATCCTTGGACAAAAATATTCATATTAATTTGTGAATGTAAATTGAATTTTGGGAGAATGGAAACTAGGTTTTGAAATGATTGTGGAAGTTATTCATCCTTGCTAAAGGATCAATTCCTCCTGATGAAAATAGAAAAGCCTGAATATTATGCCTCGAGCATTTACTGAAAGTTTCTGATGTTGGAGAATATCTTGATAAATATGTAATCTTACTAGAGAAAGTTCATTGACGGGATAAAATGAAAGCACAATCTGAAATAAAGCCTGATGTAGATAATAGGTTAATCATGATACAAGTTTCAAGTTTTAGTTTTGCTTGAAGGCATTAGAGAGGTTTCTCCATAGCATGTACGTATTCTACCATAAACTCTTCTAGCATTTACTAAATTCAGATATTGCTATTAGGATTTAACTATGTATTTTTTGAGTCAAACTCATTGACCTATGTTTAATGAGTAGTGATTCACATGAATCCATCTTTCGTGAGAGTAAATTAAACACTTAGCACTCATTGGATCTTCACATGAATTCATCTCTCATGACAATAAATGAAACACTTAGCACTCATCGAATCTAGATGATGCTCATAAATGTGAATCACAGGGACTTCCTGAGAGGTTCACCCATCCCAATACTACTCCAACTTTAGCGTGCTTAGCTACAAAGTTTCCTCCATGGCTAAATCCACTCTGCTTGCAACCCCATTTGCAAAACCTTCACTATGTGTTCTACCTTATGAACTATTCATTATAAAGCCCCTTGAGCTCATCAACCAATAAGTAGGAGATATTTTCCATAGCAAATCAAATTGTGATATTGTTATCACGATTTAACTATGTACTTTTCGAGTCAAACTCATTGATCCATGTTTCATGAGTAGTCATTCACATGAATCCATCTCTCGTGAGAAAAAATGGAACACTTAGCACTCATTGGATCTAGGTGATGCTCACAGAAGTGAAGCATTGGGACATAGTAAAATAACTATTTTATTATTGGATCTCTATGAATCGGTACCTTATTCATAGTATTTGATTATTGTTTTGTCTTGCTTCTTATCTTGATTGGAGCAAGTTGAGCTTTGCAAAGAATTTATGATTTAGTTTTTTATCAATATTCAACCTTCTAAGTGTATCTTTCTATACATTAATAAAATTTTAGGTCTCAGTACCTATAAGAATTTTCCTAGGGTAGAATTCACCCAAGACCAAGGAACTCAAGCACAAGCACAACAATAGACCAAAAGAATATGATCAAAATGACAATACAATATTCATGCAATATGTATTGATATAAATTGATATGAAAGTACACTAGGAGTGCTTGTACATAAGGGCCTCTAAGATGCATCTAGAATGCATAGGAATCAACAACATGATAAGTCATACAACCATGGAAATATCCACTAGCTAGGTTATCCTCCATTAAGCACAAGAGTAAGTGTAATAATGAGAGGATAAGCCTACAAAGGTGTAGTATGCAAAATTATGTTGTAGACACCATGTGCTAAATTAGGAGTGTAAATAACTATGTTGTCTACATGACAACTTAGTTAATTATGCAAACTCCAATATTGTAGACACCACGTGTTGAATTAGATTTGGTTACTCTAGTGTTGTCAACATGACAACTTATGAGAGTACACAAACTCCTAAGTGTCTCACCTAAGAAATAATAAAATAATGCATTAACCTAAGTAAACTTAAGTAAAGTGTAAATAGTAAATGCGTATTTACACCAACACCCCCCCTTAAGTGCAACTTAGGGGAATGGACTTAAGCTTACAAAATCTAAGATGAAATGCATGATGGGTCTCGACTACTAGGCCATGTTAGATACCCATGTACATAATGAAATGTAATCTCTCATAAAGTGGAGAAAGAGGGAAAACCTCATGGGAAAAACTCTCCCCCAAAAGAGAGATGAAAAATCAAGATGCATAGATGGATGGAGTAATCAAGACCCTCCCATTATGACATACATCAAGTATATACAATAGAGAAGTATGAGAAGGAAAAAACCCCATAAGAGGAAAAAATCCTCCCCATAAAAGAGAAGAAGAAGGAGACAAGGTAGTCACCCCCCCTCCCCCCACCAAATGTAGTGTATCTATTAGTGGGAGCTGCTCCAATGTAGAAGTTGATCCACGAGCACTAAATAATGTTCCTCCCCTTTGGAATAAACAATGGTAGAGGTACGTGTGAGATGATTCCCCTATGTGTAGAAAGAATCCCAATGATGAAGGGTGTCTCTAAAACCTGCTCAATGGTCCTTGTGTTGATGTTGATAGTCACTCCTTCCAATACTATTGAAAAGAACGAGTGTAGGTCTAGCAAGGATTGATGTAGAACCTATCCCAAAGAACAAACTATCTCCTCAAATGATAAAGAGACCTCCTACAACTATTGTACATAAGAATCCACAATCACGTCAACCTGGTAAGATTGATCATGTGGAGAATGGACATGAGAGTTAGAGTGAACCCTCACAAAAACTAAAGAAGGATCTTCTTCATCAAAGAGAAGATGTATGTCATCAATGATGTTCCCCAAATCTGCTATCTATGACTCCACAAACAAACCTGAAATATCTGCTATGTAGTCATCCTTTGATGCTAGACTTGGAAGACTAGGTGTACCCTGTTGTTCTAGACCTATCACTATGGCAATATATACATGTAGAATTTGTTGATCTTGTGACCTCTCCCTATATTTGTCAATAGGATCCCACAAATATGAATCTATTGAATCACTATCATTGGTGTCATGATCAATTTCCATAATGCATGAAGTAGTCTCCTCAACAAAGAGAAGACGAATGATATCAATGATGTCTCTGACATCTTCAATGTGAGACTCCATGAACAAACCTATATTATCTGGAAGGAAGTTATCCCATGAAGTTGAAGTAGCAAGACATGGTATTTCCTATTGCACTAAATCAGGAGCATCTGTGGTTGGAACTGGATCAATAGTGTCAACAGGAGCATTAGGAGGTGTGATCTCATCTGGAGTTGAAGGAACCAATACTAGAGTTGCTAAAGATAGAATGTCATCTGGAAAAGGAGGAACTATGGGATCTCCATATTCTTTCCAAAGAGCCATCCACATATCATACAAGTGAATGATTGTTTTAATGACATGCCAAGGATCAAAACTCATATTCATTATAATAATATCCAAGAGTCTGCTAACAAGTGGTTGTCTTTCAGTGTCAAAGATTAGTTTGTTGGAACATAAATGACTAAAGCACTCTATTTTTTATAGTTCCTTTTTGTAAATGAAGGTCTAATCCCAAACTAACATGTGAAACAAAAATTGTCCATGAGATCAATGAATCTAAGCACCCCCCAAAATACAAAAATAATCAATCAACCCCCCCAATTGTATGATTTGGCACTTAGTGTGATAGCCACATGCCAACTTAGGGCTTATTTCTAAAAGTAGTATTTTTGTCCATAGAACCTATAATTTGATTGTAGATCTAGAAAGTAGGCAATAAATTATAAATTTTCAAAAAAAATAGAACCCGATTATGTGTCCAGATGAGCTCGTACTACGCATTCGAAGTGGTAAAAATTGAGATTTGTGGGTTGCAAAAAAAATCAAGAATAAAGATCTCAAACCACCTGCACTAATGTGTAGATCAAAAAACTCTACCCCAAAACAAAAAAATTGCTCACAAAAAGGAGTCTGTATGAGGGAGATATCGTTGTTTGAAAACCACTTCTGTTATTATTTTTCCTGAATCAAAAAATCAAATAGATCTAGATTTGGGATCAAATGTCCAATCTAGATGAAAAAAAAAATTGATCTAGGGGTTTTTTGACCTTCTAAATGTGATAAAAAATCTAATTTGGACCAGCAAGCTTCAATCTTCACCTGCAAAAATCTCTCCAACTAACCTGATGGCCGAAAAAAATTCAAAAAATAATGTAGATCCGAAAAAAAATGTAGAGATGCAGATGAAAAAAATGCAGATCTGAAATGATCATACCGAATTTGCAAATTGGACCTTCAGATGTTGGTTTGCAAAAATTTTTTTGCCTCAAATTCAACTATGGCCCATCATAGGTGAATTTATCGTCAATTCATTGAATCGATGCTCCAGATGCAATAGTGAGGCCCACTTTGGCTCTAGATGCTCCCAATATCTGTGTATTCTCTAGATCTGAGTCAAGGTGCTAATGCAAGAATGGTCTCAAATGACTATGTGAAGAGAAATTCTCCAAGCTCTGATACCATGTAAAAATTTGCCTTAGGGAAAAATTCACCCAAGACCAAGGAACTTAAGAACAAGCACAACAGTAGACCAAAAGAATATGATCAGAATGACAATATAATATTTATTCAATAGGTATTGATATGAATTGATATAAAAGTACACTAGGAGTTTCTATATATAAAGGCCTCTAAGATGCATCTAGAATGCATAGGAATCATAAACATAATAAGTCATACAACCAAGCACATGTCCACCAGGTGTGGGTTATCCTTAATTAAGCACAAGATTAAGTGTGATGATGAGAGGATAAGCCTACAAAGGTGTAGCACACAAAATTATGTTGTAGACACCATATGCTAAATTAGGAGTGCAAATAACTATGTTGTCTACATGGCAACTTAGTTAATTATGCAAACTCTAGTGTTGTAAACACCATGTGTTGAATTAGAGTTGCTTACTCCAGTGTTGTCAACATGACAACTCATAAGAGTACACAAACTCCTAAGTGTCTCACCTAAGAAATAATAAAATAATGCATTAACCTAAGTAAACTTAAGTAAAGTGTAAATAGTAAATACATATTTACATCAATAATACCTTTTACCAAAAAAAAATGTATTTTCACTTGCTTTGGCAGATCAATTTTGTGCTTTGAAGATTTGAGTGAGGGTGGAAGACAATTGAGATGACCTCTAGTTTAGTAGGCAAAGGAGAGAGTACCTACAACGTGTTCATTTACATCACCATTTTTTAGTTAAATTTGAGGACTAATATACAACCCATTCCTCAATGACTTCTTTTTCATATTAGCTAGTAGTAACACTCACGTGAGATAGAATAGGCATAGAGGCTTTGGTAATCAAGACTACCCCATTACGACATACATCAAGTATATATAATAGAGAAGTATGAGAAGGATAAAACCCCATAAGAGGAAAAAGTACTCCCCATAAAAGAGAAGAAGAAGGAGACAGGATAGTCCCCCCCACCTCTAAATGTAGTGTGTTGATCAGTGAGAGCTACTCCAATATAGAAGTTGATCCATGAGCACTGAATAATGTTCCTCCCCTTTGGAAGAAATAATGGTAGAGGTACACATCAGATGCTTCCCCTATGTGTAGAAAGAATCCCAATGATGAAGGGTGTCTCTGAAACCTGCTCAATGGTCCTTGTGTCAATGTTGATAGTCACTCCTTCAAATACTATTGAAAAGAACGAGTGCAGGTCTAGCAAGGATTGATGTAGAACCTATCCCAAATAACAAACTGTCTCCTCAAGTGATAAAGAGACTATTGTACATAAGAATCCATAATCACATCAACTTGGTAAGATTGATCATGTAGAGAATGGACATGAGGGTCAGAGTGAACCCTTACAACAATTGAAGAAGGATCTTCTTCATCAAAGAGAAGATATATATTATCAATGATGTCCCCCAAATCTGCTATGTATGACCCCACAAACAAAACCGAAATATCTGTTATGTAGTCATCCTCTAATGTTGGAGCTAGAAGACTAGGTGTACCCTGTTGTTTTGGACCCATCACTATGGCAATATATGCATGTAGAATTTTCTGATGTTGTGACCTCTCCATGTATCTATCAATAGGATCCCACAAATCTAAATCTATTGAATCATTATCGCTGGTGTCACAATCAGTTTCCACAATGCATGAAGTAGTCTCCTCAACAAAGAGAAGATGAATGGTATCGATGATGTCTCCCACATCTTCAATGTGAGACTCCACGAATAGACCTATAATATCTGGAAGGAAGTCATCCCATGAAGTTGAAGTAGGAAGACATGGTATTTCTTGTTGCACTGAATCAAGAGCATCTGTAGTTGGAACTGGAGCAGTAGTGTCAACAAGAGCATTAGGAGGTGTGATCTCATCTAGAGTTGAAGGAACCAATACTAACGTTACTAAAGATAGAATGTCATCTAGAAAAGGAGGAACTGTAGGATCTCCATATTCTTTCCAAAGATCCATCCACATATCATACAAGTGAATGAGTGTTTTAATGGCATGCCAAGGATTAGAACTCATATTCATAATAATAATATCAAGTGTTTGTTAACTAGTGGTTGTCTTTCAATATCAGAGATCAGTTCTTTGGAACATAAGGAAATACTTCCTTATGCTCACTTTTTAGATGATCAATGACTAAAGCACTCCATTTTTTATAGTTCCTTTTTGTAAATGGAGGTCTAATCCCAAATCAACATGTGAAACAAAACTTGTCCATGAGATCAATGAATGTAAGAACCCACCAAAATACAAAAATAATCAATCAACCCCCCCTAATGTATGATTTGGCACTTAGTGCCATAACCACATGCCAATTTAGGGCCTATTTCTATCCACAGAACTTGTAATCTAATTGTAGATCTAGAAAGTAGACAAAAAATAATAAATTTTCAAAAAAAAAAAAAACCTGATTATGTGTCCAGATCAGCCTGTACTAAGCATTTGAAGTGGCAAAAATTGGGATTTGTGAGTTGCAAAAAAATTCATGAATAGAGATCTCAAATCACCTGCACCAAGGTGTAGATCACAAAATTCTATCCCAAAACAAAACAAAAAATTGCTCGCAAAACGGAGTCTGTATGAGGGAAATATCATTGTTTGAAAATCACCTCTATTATTATTTTTCCTGAATCGTTGTCGTCGCACCTCCAAAAATCAAATGGCTCTAGATTTGGCCTCAGATGTCCGATTTGGATGAAAAAAAAAACCCAATCTGGTGGTTTTTTGACCTTCTAAATGTGATGCAAAAATCTAATTTGCACCAGCAAGCTTCAATTTTCACTTGCAAAAATCTCTCCAACTGGCCTAATGACCAAAAAAAATTTGGCAAATAATGCAGATCCAAAAAAAATGTAGAGATGTAGAAGAAAAAAATGCAGATCTAAAATGATCATACCAAATTTGCAAATCGGGCCTTCAGGTGTTGGTTTGCCAAAAAAAATTTCCTCGAATTTGACTATGGCCCATCATAGGCGAATTTATAGTCAATTCACTAAATTGATGCTCTGGATGCAATGGTGCGGTCTACTTTGGCTATAGACTCTCCCAATATCTGTGGATTTTGTGGATCTAAGTTGATGTGCTGAAGCAAGAATGGTCTCGAACGGTTATGTGAAAAAAAAATTTCCAAGCTCTGATACCATGTAAGAATTTGCCTTAGGAAAAAATTCACCCAAGAGCAAGGAACTCAAGCACAACCACAACAGTAGACCAAAAGAGTATGATCAAAATGATAATATAATATTCATTCAATATGTATTGATATGAATTGTTATAAAAGTACACTAGGAGTGCCTATATATAAAGGCCTCTAAGATGCATCTAGAATGCATAGGAATCAACAACATGATAAGTCATACAACCAGGCACATGTCCACCAAGTGTGCGTTATCCTCCATTAAGCACAAGAGTAAGTGTGATGATGAGAGGATAAGCCTACAAAGGTGTAGCATGCAAAATTATGTTGTAGACACCATGTGCTAAATTAGGAGTGTGAATAACTATGTTGTCTACATGACAACTCAGTTAATTATGCAAACTCTAGTGTTGTAGACACCATGTGTTAATTAGAGTTGCTCACTCTAGTGTTCTCAACATGACAACTCATAAGAGTACACAAACTCCTAGGTGCCTCACCTAAGAAATAATAAAATAATGCATTAACCTAAGTAAACTTAAGTAAATTGTAAATAGTAAATACATATTTACACCAATAATACCTTTTACCCAAAAAAAAAGTTTTCTCATTTGCTTTGGTAGATCAATTTTGTGCTTTGAAGATTTGAGTGAGGGTGGAAGACAATTGATATGACCTCTACTTTAGTAGGTAAAGGAGAGAGTACCTACAACACATGCATTTACATCACCATTTTCAAGTTAAATTTGAGGACTGATATACAACCCATTCCTCAATGACTTCTTTTTCATATTAGCTAGTAGTAACACTCACACGAGATAGAATAGGCATAGAGGCTTTGGTATTGACATTTTGTTTATTTTTAGGCTGATGAGACTAGGGGAAGAGATCTAGTAGTCCTCCAAGTTAACTTTGTGCATCTAGAACTCTTAATTTGTATGTCAAAATTTGCCCATTTTTTGGTGAACCTCCATAGGCGACTGAAGAGTTTAAAGCTTAGGTTTAAGCATTTACAGAGCTTTCTATAGAGGTCACGGAGTGTGTGAAGTGGTTGAAAAGTGTAACCCATTATGTTCATCCCCCACTAGCTGCTCATAGTACTTTTAGCACAAATGGACCAATCAATAACCAAGAAAGCTAAAAAATGATCAACTATTAGTACATGAGTGATCGACTATTAGTACAAATGTCATCAATTATGATTACATGTGTTATCATTTTGAGGGCTTTCTAAAAGTGATAATTGGGGGTATCTATAACAATAATGTATTATTCATTGGACCCCTGACGACTACTGGGTCTCTTCCCCTAATATTTTTGCCTTCATTTGCATCTATAATTATTTTTTTATATTTTTTTAATACAAATTCTAATGTTTTCTTTAAAAATGTCAAAATTAAATTTTCTGTTAGCTCCTCCAAAAATAATAATTTTCCAATCTCAAATTTATGTTAAAGTAATAGACCAATAAATAGTAAAGCAATCCATCAAATTTTAAAGTTTCTGTGGTAATAAATATGCAAATAAAAGATTTATAAATATATTAATATAATAATAATAATAATTAGTTAATTTATTACATATATTTTTTAATATATATGATAAATTTATAGTTTCATTTTTTTTTAAATTATTATCAATATTATTGTACACGTTAATATCTTTGACTGCATCTTTTTAAAATTTTGTATTCTTTATGAATTTGTTAAGTAATAATAAAAATTAAAAAAATTGATGCAGCTAGAGAAAGTAGAATTACTAAAACCTACAATCTTAGATACAATAAAATCCCTTTTCTTATATAATACATAACTAATAAATTATTATCTAGAAAAAAATAACATAAAGATAAAATAAATAACTCTAAGTTAAAGAGTTAGCCGAATCTTTTATTTAAGATATCTACACTTACTATGACAATAATATTTTACTAGAATCACACACACACACACACACACACACATCACTTCCTCCATAATTTTTCCTTTAAAATACTACTATTTACCATTCAAATTATATTTTACATTAAAAAATAATAAAAATTAGAGAAATCAAAAGATGATAAAAATATTGTATAATCAAAATTTTATAAATAAATAAATAAATAAATAAATAAAAACAATTTTAGTTAGTTTCATTTGTTCAACATTTTAAATCTAGTTTTGCTATCGCTTTATATGTAGGTTAAAAAAATTTAATCAACAATTCTAGTAAAGTTTATTTTTAGTTTTAATATTTTATTTTAAACATAGTTGCAATTTTTAAATTTTAATTTATTTGAGAAATTTATAATATTTTCACTTAATTAAATAATAAATTAAAAATTTATTGACTTATTTTCAATTAAACTATATATTATTAATAATTAATAGTCATTTAAAGATCAAAATGAGAAAAGAGTAAATAATGAGAGAGGTGCAGGGGGAAACAATGAGACAAATTAGAAAACAATATCTACAAGAGGGGGACTTTTCCTCTTACCATATGTTTCTACCTCCCTTTATTTCTCTTCTCACGCATCTCTATCTCTCCTCTTACTCTTTGCACCTCTTTCCATCTCTATTTTTAGATCTTTACTTCTACCATTAGTCTTTTCCTCTATCTCTATATCTCCCTCGCTATCTCTATATCCTTATATTTCTATCTCTCTCTCTCTCTCAATATACCAGGTCATCATTATTTCTCCCTCTTATCTATATCTCAATCTCTTTGCCTCCATCTCCCATTTAATATTTTGTTCTTTCTTCAAATAATACTTTAAAATGATTAGAATTAGTTTAAATATTGAATTTTTTATTTAATTTGCAGATCTATCTTTTGATAAAGCTCTATTTTATTTTGCAAATATGTCATAAGGTAGTGTGTTAAGAATTTATAAATTCATTATAAGTTTTACTATTTCAATAAAAAGCAAACGAATGTATGATCAAAATTTACTTTTCCTAAATTTATTTTTCCAAACCGATGTCATTGATGATCTCATAGAAATCTCTCCTTAGTTGGGGACCCTTTTCATTTGGAAAACCACTCGTTTGTGCTCAATATTGATGATTAGTTGTACAAGTATCTTGTCAATCCGATATTTGAAATGTTGCAATTGGATCCCCATTTTGAAGTAAAATAGTAGGGACAAATGGAAATCTCATTATCATCATTTATGTAATGAAGCAATAACAAACAAACCCTATGAAAATAGAATTAATTCAAATTAAAACTATTTATCTCTCAAAGATTACCTATTTTTATCTCTCCAAATTTACCTATATTTATCTTTCCAACTCCAATGAACTTTTTATATATTAATCTCTTTCATCTTTGACTCTTCTTTTCTTCTTCTTTTTATTTCTCCTCCTTATCCTCCACTCCACTTACATCCCCCACTCTCTCAATTACAAGCATAACATGAATCTGTTGGTAATGGAGTAAGGAACTTAATTATCTTCTCCATTTAGAGATTTCATTTAAGACATTTTTGAATTCTTTAAAATACCTATTTATTTGAACCTATAAAATACTTCACAAATATATACATAATTAAACTAGTTTTCTTCTTAATTTAGCTTTAATATATCTTCGGCGAAGTGTATCTATTGTACACCAAGGTGTGATTGCTAGTTTAATCAAATGTATAATTTGAATATATAAATAAAAATGGTGATTCAGATCACACTTCGCAATACATCATTAGGAAGGAGATATGTAAAGAAAGGGTAACAAACTTAAAGATTGTGATTATTACCTACATAAACTTCCCTTTAAATTTTAGTTTGCAATCCTTCTCTTTGTTTTTCCTCTTCCTATGTTAGATTATTGAGTGCAATCCAAAATACTATTTTTTTAAATTATCATAAACCAAACTCAAAAAACTTACCTTTTTTTTCTAGAAGCTTTATGTGACATGACTCAACAACAATTACAATTGGATGGCTTTAAAGCAAGTAGGTGGCAAATATCTAGATCACTTTATCTTCCTCTCCACATTTCCTCTTCCTAATGATAGACCACTAAGTGTCATCCTAAATGTCGAACAACAAAGCATCTAATTTGTAAATGACAAAGCTTCCATCTCTTTTTTTATGAAGGTTGTCTACGAAATGATTTTAGTTTCGTGATATGGAAGCATGCGCATTTGGCTAAGCCTCTTTAGCTAAGAGACAGATACTAGGGGGTATCCATTCTCTCAACTTCATGGTAGGCATGATATCGATATCATGGTAGGCATGATATCAATATCATGGTAGCATGATATCAATATCACCATTTATTTCAACGTCGGATCCTTACACTCAACAAGACTTGATCATGTTAAGAATCTTTTGAACTTCACCAATAAACCAAAAACCCATTGACAAACTTTACATCTTTCATCCATCCAACAATAGAAAGATTTCTAGAAATCCACGATGCCACATGACTCAATACAAGTCAAGCTATTTGATATGGAAGCATGCACCTTTGGCTAAGCCTCTTTAGCTAAGAGACTAAGATTGAGGGGTATCCATTCTATCAACTTGGTGTGAGTCATGATATCAATATCATCGTTTTATTTCAACTCCAAATCCTTACATTCAGCAAGACTTGTCATTTAAAAATCTTTCCAAGTTCACTGATAAATCAAAAACTCATTGACAAACTTTAGTCTTAAATCTACCCAATTGTAGAAAATTTTCTACAAATCCAGAATGTCACAAGACTCGATACAAGTCAACAACTTCATAGATTAGGTGGATGGAAAAATCAATTACGACGAACCCACACCTAATTTATCCCCATGTACGAACACTGAGCATCCATGTTCTTTCTCTATAAAGCCCACAACAGCATGAGCTCCCTCCACCAAACAAGACCCACAAAGAAAAGGCTGGAAAAAAAAACAATGGATTTCACAAAATCATCGTTTGCTTTCTACTCCCTGACAGCCATCATCTCCCTAACTCTCCTCTGCCTCCTCAAGACGCTGAGAGCCAATCCACGTGGCACTCGGCTGCCACCTGGACCGCGTCCGTGGCCTGTGATTGGCAACATCCATCAGCTAGGCAAGAGCCCGAACGAGTCCCTCTTCCAGCTGGCGAGAATCCACGGGCCCCTGATGACCCTGCGCCTCGGATGGCGGACAACTGTCGTGGCCTCCTCCCCCGCCATGGCCAGGCACGTTCTCCAGACCCAAGACCCCTCCCTGTCAGCACGCACAGTCATTGACGCCGCCACGTGTCTCTCCTACAGCGACCACTCGCTCGTCTGGAGCGACTGCGTGCCACGCTGGCGCACCCTCCGCAGGATCTGCGCCGCCGAGCTCTTCACCGCCAAGCGCCTCGAGGCCCTGCACCACCTGCGCCGGGCCCAGGTCAGCAGCATGGTGAAGGCCCTCTACAGCTCCACGTCAGCACCAGTCGATATCGGCCACGCGGCCTTCCTGGTGAGCCTGAACTTGTTGGGCAACATGATATTCAGCAAGGATATGTTTGAGTGGGACAAGATGGAGGAGTCGCAGGAGTTCAAGGAAGCCCTCACTCAGATGCTTGTTATTGGGGGGAAGCCCAATTTGGCGGATTTTTTCCCTTTTCTTAGGGCTCTGGATCCTCACGGGATAAGGAAGGAGCTCACTAAGCTCTTTAGGGTTATGTTTGGGATTTTTGACACGTATATCGAGGAGCGGTTGCAGAGGAAAGGGCGAAAAAGCAAGGAGAGGGAGGAGGAAAAGGAGAAGGATTTTCTCGATATTTTGCTGGAGAGTAAGAACGAGAGTGGGGAGGACTTTACCAAGTATGAGCTCACTCGCTTCTTTTATGTAAGTAATGTTTTTCGGCTTGGGTTTTCTATGTTTGATAGACCTTATTAAAAACTTTCATTCATTCAATTCTCAACAAATAGTTCGGTTAGGATAAGGATCGGTGCATCTATTCTCATGTATTATAAGTTTGTATTTTGATAGACCCACGTGATTTGGATAACTTTTTAGATCTCATGGAGTGTTTAGCTTGATGGATGTTATTAAAAGCTTTCTTTCATTCATTCTAAAACAAACAATGGATTGGTTTAGTTAGGCATAAGGGTTAGGCATAAGGGATCTAACAATTGTCAATCCTAATTCCATGTATTATAAGTTTGTATTTCAGTGCAAGGTTTTTACAACTTTTTAAGAAAGTGGTCATTATATATTTTAGTATTTTTAGTAGCTTTTTCTCAATCTACAACCATAGCTCAAGTATTTGTTCTAGAGAGAGTACTTTTTCTTTTCAATTTTGCTTGTTTGATGGGCATTATTACAAACTTTTTTTTTCATTCACATCAAACAATGGATCAGTTAGGTGAGGATAACAAATTTGGTAACCTGACATCCTAATTTGTGTATTATAAGTTTGCATTATAGTATACACAATTTGACAACTTTTTAGATTTCATAGATTGTACTTTAAGTTTTAGAGAGTAGGAATGTGATTGGGGAGAACTTCGTATGAGTTCATTCACTTCTTTTATGTAAGTCTTTTCTTTTCCTTTTTCAACTTCACTTGTCTATGTGTTTGTTGTATATTTGTCGATATTAAAAAGGTTCATTCAATGTGTACTTTTTTCCTTAAGTTAATAGAATTGGTATCTTTAATTTAAAAAAAGTTCCATTCATTGATGCTAATAAATGGACAATGGATTTGTTGAAATAGAGTTAAGGATCTAGGATTTGTTCACCATGATTTGGTGTATTATAAGTTGGCATTTCAATATACATATTTTTGACAGCTCTGTAGAGTTGTTCAATGGATTTAATATGAGTAGCTTCCATTGATTTATTTAATAGACCCCTCTTATTACTAATTGAGAAACTTTAAATAGCCCTCTTTAATATGAATATGGCTTAAATGTTTGTTTTGAAAACCAAGTGTTCTTTTTGCCTTTTTGATAATTTTTTTTATAAAGTTGATTCAATAGATCAAATAACTTACACTAATTTATATAATAACCCCTCCTCCACTAACATAGGAATTTTCAAACAATCCTTGTTAATATGCATATCAAGCATTTGTTCTTAAAAGAGAGCAATTAATTTCCTTATTGTCTATGGAGTTCATCAATAAAGTGTTTACTTAACATTAATTTATTTAGTAGTTCTCATTTACCACTTAACTCTCTTTAATATGACTATAATTTAAATAATTGTATTAGAAAGTGACGAGTTTTCTTATTGACCAAAATTATATAAAGTTATTCAATAGCTCAATTATCTAACACTAATGTATTCAATAGTTTGTATTCATCTCCAATGGAGAAAAGTTAAATTAACTATTTGTCATATGGCCATAGACTTGAGCAATTTTTTAAAAAATTGATGAACTATTTTTTATCAATCTAAAGTATATGGAATTAGTCAATTCTAGTTGTTAAGGCTACAAACAAAATACCTTATTCAACTTTAATAAAGATTTAAACACAATATTAGCGATGTGTAAATGACAACAATTTTGATACTACAAAATTAAAGAACCTAACATTTATAAACCATCACTCAAGTAAGAGGGTTCATTTAACACAAACTTTTAAAACTTTTTTCACAAAGAAAATATTTACTACCTCAAATCTCATCGATCTTTTATCAAAATTATTTAATTTTTCTTTTGAAGATGGTTTCTTTAATTTCATTATTGTGTTTATGAACTTCTAATTCATAGAAATGTTCAAGGTCTAAACATGTTGTACTTTAAATTTATAATATATAATAAATTTGAATAAAAAATTAATTAAAAGGTTTTTAAAACAATTTATTAAGGTACAAAAGATTTAAGATATTTTTAAATCTGAATGAATTTAGTGAAGACTTTTTCTTGTGAATTCAAACATCAATAATTAGGTCATAGTTAAAATTCATATAATATTATTTTAGAAATTTATATGGTTTTTTTATTGTATTGACCTTCCTATTAGATCTTGAATCCAAGTCTTTGGAGTAAATTAGACTTTACAAATAATGTTTTCTCAAAAATTAAATCTCTAGTTCTAGCTTTGAGAGTTTAAAAAAAATATTGATTTGGATGTTTGGTATGTTTACAGGACATGTTCACTGCAGGAAGTGAAACAACTAGTACTACAATTGAATGGGCTATGGCAGAACTCATACGTAATCCAAAGGTAATGGAAAAGGTGAAGGAAGAATTGGACAAGGTAGTGGGGAAAGAAAGATTAGTACAAGAAAGTGATATTGATAATCTTCCTTATCTTCATGCAATAGTAAAAGAAACATTTCGTCTACACCCTGTTGCTCCCCTTCTAATCCACCACAAAGCTCTTAACTCTTGTGAAATAGAGGGATATGTTATACCTAAAGATGCTCAAGTGTTTGTGAATGTCTGGGCAGTTGGAAGGGACCCTGATGTATGGAAGGAACCAGAAAGGTTCTTCCCAGAGAGGTTTATGGATTCAAATGTGGAATATAAAGGACAAAATTTTGAGTTGCTTCCATTTGGATCAGGAAGGAGAATCTGCCCAGGGCTCCCTTTGGCCCATAGAATAGTTCATGTAGTAGTGGCTACTCTCCTTCAATGTTACGATTGGCAGATTCCCAATGGAAAGAACCCAGAAAAAATGGATATGAGTGCAAAGTTTGGAATCACACTACAAAAGGAAAAACATTTGGTTGTGATACCCACACCTCGCCTACCACGCCATATCTATAATTGATTTCTACTAAGAAATGGAAAGTATTATTTTCTTTTCTATACAACCAATTCTATGTATCCTTAATCAATTACTTCTGTATTTAGCTTTTCTAATATAAGTATCAAGCTTGCATACTTTGTATGTTGTCCCTTTTGCTAACTTGGTTTATCTTGCATGCTTGAGAAGTAGTAGTTAATTTAGGTGGAACAAGCTTTAAAAATGGGTTTAGCATCGAAATCGATCGTCCATGAACCTTATTGGAATGAATAATGCTATGTTGTCTTGGTACTTATTCTAACCAAAAATATAAAAAGGAAATCATGTCAAGTAAGTTCACTATACCTAAGTTACGCTCACGCTTTCTTAGTCATGTCAGTCAAATTATCAAAATTTATATTCTTTTTTAATTAAATGTGTATTTTAAAGATTATCAAATTTACAACTTTAAAATGGTATGTTATCTATTCAATTCTTATGGTTTTATAATTTCAACATTTTTGGTTAATTCTTGACTTTATCATAGAGTTTGAATTTTCGCAATCAAATTCTCGATGCTAGAAGTTATGTGAATTTCAAGTTGAAGTGCCAATTTTAAATTATTTAAAAATTGAAATTTTAAGTTTTTAAAATATTTGAACACTCTAAAAGTTAACAACTAGAATCTTAACTTTTAAAAATTTAACAATTTGGGTTGCAGTATTTCCCAACTAAAGGAGGTTCGCAAAAAGGTTTAAAAATATTAACTAAAGGGTTTAGGTCTGAACTAAAAAGGTTGAGAAAGTTAAGGATGCAACATTTTTGTCAATATCTTAAGTATTAAAATGTTGAAAAGTTACGGACTTCAAAATCAAAGCTCAAAATCCAAACTTCAACTTTGTGATGAATTAAATAAGCACATACTAACAAATTCCAAAATAATGGGTTACAAGATAGGAGCTTCTAACATTATTAGAATTAGTTGGAGAATGGAGATAATAAGAACAAAGTGTCACTCTCAACACATGTTTCGCTATCTATGCTACAATGCCATAGTTGAGAGCTTTGGGAGAAATTAAGAACATTGATCAAATTATATTAAGAGGGGATACTTATCCAATTTTATTTTGAAGATGCTCTCATAGGTGTTTGATGAGAGGGTTGTATAGTTCAAAGTATTCTTGAACATAACCAAGGGCCACTCCATAAGTATGAGGAAACGTGCACCAACTATTTGACCAAATTCTTGAGCGAGGACTTTTATGAAATATCAAGGTATAGACAGTGCATGTTTGTTGTTTGACAAAATATGTGCATATACGGAGTCTTCTCACTCCATTATCATAATGGAAGCTTTCACAATGACATTGGAACCTCCTTCAAGGGTCATCCTTAAACATCGCACAATAAGGAAAAGATTAAGCTTTAAAAAAGAAAGTCAACTTTGATTATTTAACACTTTTAATCTACAAATCAAGCCTTACCTTGTGATGCTTAAGTCATTTTTCCTTCATGACATATTTTTAAAAAAATCATATTTTATTATTGAAAATGTTGAGAAATGTAGGCTTAAGTTAAGGATTATGTGGGCTAGCAATGTTTTGGAGTCATCTTTGCGATTATATAAGCAAGCTCTGCCACTAGATAAAACTGATAATTGGCTTGGTCTGGAAGCACTCACTCCTTTTTAGAAATCACTACAAAATTGCATCAGATGACCTATTGGAATACAAGAATGGAGCCTTGGCGATCTTACTTTAGGTTTTTACCACTCACTCTTTGGCATGCTTCTAAGATGGGAGTTAGTAATGTCAAGGGTGAACAAATTGTATCTAATCATGTGGTTTAGAATCTAATTTGCTAAGAAAACAAAAGGATTATGAAGATATTATGAAGGATCTTGATGACTATTTCATCAAGAGCTTTGATGGTGGAAAGGAGGCTCAAAAGCTTTGAGAGACTCATAAGGTACCTCACTATGAATTTGAGACCAAGAAGAACCTCTACCACTCCCCCAATATATTTAATTATCTACCTTGGACTTGAGCTTCAAAGACACCTCTTGCTATCATACATATGTAAGACCTCAATCCTACAACTAGGATATGCCACATCATCAAAAAATATAAAATACATAAAGAAACACACATAAGTTAAATTTCACTGTTGACTATTCAACCAACCATTAACTACATAAATAAATGATAAAAAGAATTTAATGATAATAATTACTCAGTAATTGAATGTCTCATCATATCATTCAATAATGATGTTGACCTACACGGCATACATCCATTGATACATGGTACATATCAACATCGACCTATTCATCATAAGAATGAGTACATCAAATACAAATACATCATAAAACTTGAACATAAAATGCCTTAGAAAAGTTTATATCTAGAAGTCCCTATCTCCTAAGCCATTAGACATCGTTAATCTTCTATTTAAGATGCGAGTGTGGACCAAGAACTTTTACCAAACAACCACAAAGTGATTAGCTCCACTAGGGTACTTCCTGAAAAAAAGAACTCTTTGACCCTGCCCAATAAGCCTAGCAACCTGGAATGAGAAGATTGGATGGATTTGGTGTAGCTGTGAAACTAACTACAATAGCAACATACACCTAACATTTAGAACATGATGATGTGGTAAGGAGAAGAAATATAAACAAGAATATCTAATGTTACCCATGAATGGTCCACATTTATTTCTTGCACATAATCATGGTAATATATAAGCTTTTGCAAAAGGATGGTCTATTATTGAAGTCCCATTGTGAATCTTAAATTTTTTGGCATTCTTTGTTTTTAAGTCTCTTGGTTGAACAAATCCATGAATTTGAACATTGAACACTTTGTTCAGTGTTCAAGGTTCATAAGTTCATCGGTTCTCTTGGTCGAGTTGGGAAAGTCAATCATCCCACAAATATTGTCACTCATCGTCAATGTTGAACTTGAGCATTGAACACCTTGTTCAAGGTTCAAGTTCACGGTTTCACCTTTGTGTCTATTATGTCATTATGAGTGCAGTTTCTAATATAACACAACTATTGAACTTGAAAATTGAACTATTTTGTAGTTTAACTATTCATATTCACTCGATCATAAAGATTGATGCCTTCGGTGCCACGTGTCCAGGCAAATAGCTCAGCAAGAGTGCAATGTTTATCAAATCTATGGAGAATATGTGTATTAATCGAGAGTTAAAGGTAATGATGTTAAGTGATCCAGGTGGATCTTAGGCCAAAAATTCAACAGTCTCATAATCTCTCAAATTCAACATCACTGCAAAGAGTTCAGAGAATGGAACTTGAGACAACTCGAATGGGCGAAAAAGGAGCTCATATGCAAAAGTTATGCTCAGTCAAAGTTTAGGTCAACAAGCAAACTAGAGGGCTAGATAAGGGGAAAAATCAAAACATCTCAAAAGTGGTCAACAATGGATTTCAAAATGAAGAGCCTAATGAAAGCTTTCCAACGGCGTTTGTTTTGTCAAAAACAGAGCTCGTACAAAGAAGTTATGACAATTTGAATTTTGGAGGCAAAATGTAATAGTGATGACATCATCATGATATCAGTAGCTCAAGTGATGACACATGTCAAAGATGTGTGCAAATAAAATAGTGCCACATGGCACCTCAAGCTCTTCATGCGAATTTGGTTGTTTAAAAATTGGTTGAGGAGGTTTGAACCTTGAACCTCCCAATTCCCACTTTTTCTGATGAAAGCTTTCCAATAGCGTTTGTTTCGTCAAAAATAGAGCATGTATGAAGAAGTTATGACAATTTGAATTTTAGAGGCAAAATGTAATAATGATGACATCATCATGATATCAGTAGCTCAAGTGATGACATGTGTCAAAGATGTGTGCAAATAAAATAGTACCACATGGCACCTCAAGCTCCTTCATGCAAATTTGGTTATTTAAAAATTGGTCGAGGAGGTTTGAACCTTGAACCTCCCAATTCCCACTTTTTCTCTTTGCCACTAGGCCATGCGGAGTTCCTAACAACCATATAACAAATTTACTATTTAACATTAAACCGCCGCTATTTCAAGTTAAAAACAACCGGCGGGAGTTGATCCCCCAACCAGCCCCCTTGCTAAAATTATGGTGGCCATTGCGCCACTTGCACACTCAAACATAAATATGCACTGTGATTTATTTATGCTTTACAGTTGATACCGCCACCTTCTTAATTAAGGGGTTTTTGGATGTTTTAGCCCCCAAAAATGAAATAAAAACAAATGGCCGAAAATGAACATGGGGTATTTCGAGAGGGTAAATTTTTAAAGCCCTGTTTTTATATATTTTTGTTATAGGCCATTTTGGGAAAAATTCATGTATAAAAAGGGGTGTAGTCCTTTTGTAAAGGCATTCTTCAATTAGAGCTTGGAAGAAAAATTTTCTCTTGGGAGAAGTTTTGTAATTCTTGAGAGAGTTTGTGGGTGAGAGATTATTGTAAGCATGAAGTTATTATCTTCAAGTGCAAAAGAGAGAGACTGTAAAGGCTGAAGCTTGGATGTTCTAAGAAGGCATGTTTTGCCTGGCGACATTAATAAAATGGTCCCTGAATTGAGAAGCAGACCCAGAGACATAGTCCTAACCAGATGAACTCCATTATCAAATCATTTGCGTCTCTTCTATCTCTTTCTTATTTCTCTCTTTTTTTTAGTTATGTTCTTTATTTTATGTTATTAAACACATTGTTAATTTTAAGTGTTTAAAGCATAAATCTTCTTGTAATTTCAACGGTTTTAAGATACATAACCACGCATTTATTGCAAGGATCAAGAATTTATATCTAATTGTTAGGATTAAGTCATAATCTTGTAAGTCCTAAATCAGATCATTAAGGCATGTTGCGACATGTGTGAATCTCAGGTGAGCTTTTAATGATTTAAATACTTGTCTTATCATTTTCCTTGTCAACCATCCACATGCTTGAAGTCTAGGTTTATGTTTTAAATGGAAGCCACCTTGTTTTCATTCCCCTATCATTTCTTCTTTTGGTAAAGATTACCTTGTCTTGTCTAAATGTACGTAGTGATAGCTTAAGCTTTTTGTCTCTACAAGTTTGCATACACTCAGCACGGTGAGTTCCTAGCCTTTCATCTTTTAGGTGTCATTTCTTTTTGCATTTCTAAAGGCTGTGTATTCTTTTTGTTTCTATTTTTTTATGGTTAAACCCTTGTCATGGGCACCCCATTCAGCCCAAAGCTACCTGACAAGGTTAGAGAGTCTGTCATTAGTAGTATCCTACCTGATAGAGTATAACCATCCAATAGAAATACAATATCAAAAAGAAAGGATCATCTACACACACACACACATCTAGCAACGACATCCAAACAGTTGAATCTTAATGGTATAAGAAAAATGCACTACCACCCGACCTTATGGAACCTAAATGGTCCACTCACGTCGCGCCAAGGTGGTGTAGGAGCACCCTTCCAAGGGCTCCCACCAACACATTTTTGTTTTTTTGAACTTCTCATATGAAGTATGTAATTAGAATAAGAGCTTCAAGCTAATTTTGTGTGTGTCGAGGTCTAGTCAAGATCCGAGAAGTTCAGATGGTCTTTCCTATGTAAATGGTACATTGATTCAAGGAATGTTGTCATCTCGAAATTAGTGAGCTTTGGATTCTTAGGTTGGTTTTGGTTGAATTTGAGTGCATGAGAGTGCTTTAGGAGGCTTTCCTTAGAGGTTATTGAAGCATAGAAGCAAGGTTTCCTTAGGCAACAAAAGTTGCTTAAAAAGTATCAGCAACTTTTTCATTTACTAAGCTACTTTTTCATTAATGGAACCTAACGATGCCAAGAGGATAAGAAGCCTTAACCAAGCACTCACCCTGAGGAGAAGACTATAAAAATTATGAGAAAACCTAAACCAAGGGTTGGAGAATGCCATTGTACGGCTGTAGTAAAGATACATCAGTCTAAACCAACATTTGCAATCACAGTTACTATTTTTTCCCTTTATGCGAAGTATATAGTGAAGAACTTGAGGGCTTGTGGATTGAAACATTGTTCATAGTGTTTTTTCTTCATTTGCAAGAATTAGATTAGGTTTCTTCAAGTTTTGCAAGTGTTTTTTGTTAATTATTTCTAAATAGACTGTATTCTACCAGTTTTGGCATACCATGTAAAGAAGGGGTTGTATCTTTGGTTTCCATCATGGGAAAACCATGGAACCTTGAAATCTAAAGTGTAGACCCTATTTTGTTTTTTCACAAATGCAATGCTCTTGGTTGCACGTGTAAACAATTTTTTAACCTTGCCCTAGGTGCATACAACAACACCTAGCCAAGGAGCAAACAACACAAAAGTAGCTCTAATAGGTAGAGGAGTAGGTTTCATGCTAATCCCTTTGGAGGGATTCAAGAAGAGTATTAGGAATTTTTGTGTTCTAAAGGAGAAGTTTTGAAAAGCTTTGGAAGGTGTTGAAAAAGTGGGGACAACAGGGAAACCATAAAACCCTCAAAAACCCTCATAAATTGGTATTGGCATTGTACGACCTATTGAAGGCTTGAGACCTCAAAAATCTTGGAGTATGGGTGATTGCTAGCAATTTTTCTTATTACCAGTTGTGATGAAACCTTAAGGGAAAGTTGGTAAAAGTCCTAGAAATCCGCAAGGAGGCCTAATTAGGGCTCCTCTAGTACCCTATTTATAAAGGAAGTCTTCAATAGAGTATCAACCCAACTTTTCTATCACTTTGGTCATGTGGAATAGGTTGTAAAACCTCCTTAAAACTCTTCATAATCCCTAGTTGGAACTTGTAAAGGTGTAGAACACTATATGAACCCTTATAACCCTTTAGGGAGTTGGTTGCTAGAGAACAACCTTGCAATTCTGAGAAGTTGGAATTCTTGACTTGGTGGGTAGGTTTAGGTAAGTCAGGGGATCCTTGAGTGTAAAGGAATCCTAGAGACCATTAGAGGTGTCAAAAGAACACTTAGATCCTAATTGAGGATGAGGAGCATAGGCTAGTTAGTCTATCCCAAGCCTCACCATCATAAGGAGATAATCTCAAGTCCTAGATGGATATCAAAACACAAGTCAAAACCAACATCTAGGTCAAGGAAACACCTAAAAGCAAACTATCTCAAAGGGTACCAAGACATAAGTATCATCTAATCCCAAGGCAACAAAGACACATAGGAAATTCTACCATATAAGTGGACAAGTGTCATCGCATGATCTAACACTAAGGTTACCTTGGCAACCTCTCTAGACTTTGGCCCTCTAGTGTCTCTATGCAGCATCAATATCCTTTCATATAGACAAGGCATACTAACGAGTCAACTCTAAGGTTACCTTGACAGTCTTAAGACTTCGTCCCCCTAGTGACTTTATGTAGTATTGATATCTTATTAATTCATTTTAAGCCCATTTAATGAAATATTATCACTTATTAAAACAACCTACAATGGTTTACCTAGGCAACCACTTAGGGCTCCAACCTCCATTGCAAGCCACTTCACAACATGACATACAATTAACCTACCCTAAGCCTAGCAAAAGAAGGTCTCATACAACCGTAAACCACATCAATTCTTAAACAAGCAATTGGAAAGCACTGAAATATCACTAATCAAAACCACAGATTTCACCAATACAATCATCCTAACAAGACTGATCCAAAATCAAGTACACATATATCAATCCATGCCATCACATCATATCACCAAAAAAAAATCACAATAATCACCTCAGTCCTAAACAAGCAACTAGAAAGCAATCCAAAGATAACTGATCGAAGACTTTATACTAGAGAAGTCATACCATTCACTTCAGTTCTACATATGAGAAACTAAAAAGAACAAAAAAACATCTGATCAAACTCATCATAGAACACATGTGACACATTACCATGGTTGGGTATAAAATATCGTAACCAAAATAAGCCATAACATCATCATAGAACAAAACCCCCAAGCCTTTGGTAAACATTTTGTTATGGTCAAAGCTAAGTCAAACCCAAAATCTATAACAATAAACCACATGTCACATACAATGCCAAGCAATGTTACTTTCGTAATTCATTTGATTTTGGAAATACACAAGTTTAATTTTCACTTATAAGTTTTCATTTTCGTTTTCAAGACACAACATTTAATTACAATGCAAGGTTCATGTTTTTCGTTCTTTCAAAAGTAATCATAATTGATAAAGTTTTATTGTATGTTCTTAAAAGAAATAAAAATCAATTTCATATAATTGAATCCATCTTTTAGAAGTAACATCTCTAAAACTCAAATGGAAAGTGTTATAAATAATGAATTGAAATGAACTAAAATGAAGAACCATAAATTAATCCAAGAGAGTTTGTAATGAAAATAGTTACCATACTTTACATGAGCTTTGCAAGGTCAACAAAAGAGAGGAGGTAAAGATTTTGAAAGGGGAAAGAAAAGAAAACCCCTTGTCAATTATATGAATGAGGCAAATGCCTAAAGAATGATGAGAGAGAGGGAATGAGATAAAGTGGAGCCAAAGGCTCATTAAATGAACTACATAGTGGTTATATGTTGTTGAGAATGAGAGAGAAGCATCTCTTTTATAGAGATGAGAAGAGGAGTCATTTAGTAACTCGCATGTGAATGATTTCCACATTCAAAAGTGTGTGCAAAAAAAGTGTCATAATCCTCTTAAGGAGAAACAAACTATTTTTCTTAACAAGACCTCTAGGAGAGCTTGAGTCCCTACCTTCTCGAAAGGGTAGAAGGTAGGGGAGGCATGTGCATTTAACTTTACTAAGATCATTGAAATCTAGATTTCAAATGTCAAAACACATCTTCAAAGCACTAAGTAATCCACTTGTAGTCCATTACCCCTCAAATAGATACATGCACTATAGGGTACAAGAATTGATAATGAATGACACAAAATTAAAGTTTTACTCGAAACAAGAAGACTCGTACTATGAAGAAATTATAGATGTCAAAATTCAAGGGCAGTAAATTGGCATAAATACCACGACTAAATACTGCATAGGACAATGTATAAATTAAATGGAAAGACTAGATATCAAATTATGAATAGCTAAATACCAATAGGAGAGAATCAGTTTCCATTCAAGGTTAACTTCAAGGCTTTCCATAAACATTACATTCCCTATCAATTGATAGGTCTCAAAACTCATTTTGTAATTAGGTTTTTTTGGCTATAAACGAAATAGGGGAGTAATGGACAAACTATGCCAATCTTGCCAACCTTTCCAACTTGAATTGTGTCTCCATTTGCACAAAGGGTTTCAACACTTTTATTACCAGCACAGATCTATCAGCCATGGAATCCTTATGAATGGTCCTGTAAGACTTCTACAAGTGTGGAGGCTAGAATATGCCTATGTATGGAAATTTCTATGTCAAAATTTATTGTCTATAAGTTTAGATGTAATATGAGAATTTATGGAGGTAACAGGTTTTTGGCAAATGTAACCTGAAGGCCATGGAAAAAAACTCAATGGCATGGATAGACAGTTTTTTGACATTGACCATAAATAGGCACACTTTTTTCCATAACTTCATCTCCCTAGATCAATGGTTTCTGATGGGAGTAGTAGCAAATAATTTATAGCATTAGGGAAACTCTACTGTCATTGTTAAATTCACTTATATTTTACATGGATCATGAAAACCAAAAGAATGATCAGTTCAAGAATGTGTGAGACAAAACTACAACATCTAAATTTGTTCCCTGATGAATTCTAGCCAAAGAAATCTCAAACAATTGCTAATAGAAAATTTGAAGCTTTTGATGGGTCTATTGGCTCTTGATTTAACGGATTTAAAAATAACCAAGAAACCAGATCATCTAAGGCTAGCAAATTTGTATGATGGATGCACTCAACTGCAATCTTAGGCCAACTATAAGGCATAACTCCTTCACTTCAGGCTTTGCAAAAGTAAGCAAGTTAACCTTGAGGTTCTAATATATGTCACTAGTGCAAATAAGCATATAATTTGAACCTATTAACAACAAATGAAATCCTTATGTCTTCTGATACTTATGCAATAACATAGGAATGAAATAGCTACAAATCATAACCTATGAACCCATAAGCTAAGTGAGTGTTAATTCCTCTTAGTCCTTCAACATTTAAAGGGAAAAACATTTGATTAATGATGTTGATTTCAGTGAAAAGCCCAAATATGCAGCAGTAAGAGCAAGTTGATCCTGTAATTGATCAGTGCCTGATCCATTGGGCAAAAACTAAGTCAAAACATACACATGGATACCTGAGATATACTCATATATTCAAATATATGATCTATCCATTTACCTTGTAAATAGACATCTATCTTCGTAAAAACTCTCATACTCATGTAATATCCTCCTAGTGAAACTCTATCAAGGTAAATAAGAATTTACTTGGCTCTTTGTTCTAGTAGCAAACCATCCAGGCATACAACCTTAAGGGATTGTGAATGAGTTTAAGCTCTTTGTTCTTAAACACAAAACATTGTAGACAATAGAGGAAGGAGATGAGAATCAGAATGAAACTAAAGAGATTCTTGCTCATTTGTATTCATTTCCTTGAAACTATACATTCATATGCATGAAATTAAAACATAGAAATGCCTAACAGATCATAACTACCTATATTATCTTCAATATTATTGTTCATACAAGAGAAAATATGCTAAAGAATATGGTGGAATCACAGTTCTGGAACCAGCAATGTCGTCTCACACTGAAAATTACCAACCTAGTATCATAGTAGTGAGAAATTTCTTAAAAATTGGAACCCTTCCAATGAATGAGAGAAAAAAAAGATATAGAAGGAATGAATTCCCGAATCTACTCTACAACTACCATGTGTCCACTTGGAAAACTTCCTCAAGAAGTTAAAAACATCACTCTAATCTCTCCCAACAATTGGTGAATCAAATCCTCACTCATTTTTCCTTTGACATGCATAAAATATCTCAGAGATTTGATGGAAAACATAACTGACTTTGATGCCAGATTTGAGATCAAGGCAAAGGCAAAAAATCAATCAAATGACCTTAGAGGCAAGATAAACTTTTTAGAATCATTTTTCTCTACATTCAGGCTTCAACAAACTTTCATATCTGCCCTCCAACTAATTTTGATGCTCAATGATGAATTCTGCCCATTCTACTAAGAATGCCCCAAAAAATACAAATCTACTTATAGACTGTACCACTAAATACCTATGCAATTCTGACCCCATATTCAAAAAATTCATCTCCTCCCAGTTCCAATTGTATATTACACTATATATTTAGGATGAAAATGGTGCCTCTGATGCTGATTTGAAATTTCAAGCCCCGAGCCATGAATTGCCATTATAATTTGAAAAATAAAAACTATATAATATATCATTTCAAGTCAAGTCTTTTGAATTATCAAAATGCATGATCAGAATTGAAGATATATGATTTTAATTTTTATTCATTTTAATCCTCTCCTCTAGTTTCCACTTGTCATTTCATCATTGGTTAACTCTCCCTGGTGGGCCCCATAATTTCTACCCATTTTTTAATTTTTTGGGAGGTCACCATGTCTCTACTAGTGAAACCCTCCCTTTTTCTAGTGGTGACATGGTGACCACCAGAATCTGGCACCTTTTCCGGTGAGTATTCTTTTTCAATGCACTTGGTCAAGATATTTTGAATTTGTTTCCACTAGCCATGACGAGCCCCTCCTCATGAGCTGGCGCTTCAAAAGTGCAAGTCTTTTTAGACATTAAGCTTATTAAGTATTGAAGTATTTAAATATTTAAATGTGCACCCACCTGAAAAATGAGGGATAAAGACTCTTTATCTTCCCTTTGCTTTGTTCAAAACTAGCATTGGGTTTCTCCTTGTTGTGTGGGAGTCCCTTCTGCAATGTCAACATCTTCCAATGACTCTCCACATTGTCTCATGTGGATGTTGCCTTCACCAATGCAGGTCTTCTTGTTTCTATATTATCTTAACTTTAAAACCCTAGTGTGTATTCAATATCTCTAGAGATGAGGACACGCTGTTGAAGAATATTGTTGATTGTATAGCGAAATGAGATAAAAATATCATTAATGGTAGAAGAAATTGCATCAGCAAACACTAGTTCAAGGAACCACCAACAAGTTGAAAAATTTACACAATCTACATCTAATTCTAGCAGATCCACGATGTTTGATGAAAATTGCCCCTACAATAGCTATTTGTAGAGTGCTCAAAGACATGGGATTGAAGGTTTTTCTTGATTCGAAAAAGCTTGCAATTGGAGATCACTTTCCTAGTGTACTAGAAAGGGTAATGAAGAGTGTTAAGCTCCATATAGCCATACTATCAGAGAACTATGCATGATTCAGGTGGTGTTTGCGAGAAGTGTTGCTTATGCTACAAATAGGCACTAAAATTGTCCCCTATTTCTACAATGTTAAAGTTGAAGATGTTCAAGATCCAAAAGGAGACTATGCTCGTGCAATTAGCCACAACGAAACTAAGATTGCATTCAGATGTGGAAGAATGGAGGAGTGCATAACCACAAGTGTCCATTGGTGAGACTAGCAAAATATAGCACCAAAAATCGCTCACATTGCCTTCATCGAATCTACATCTTACCCTGGATCGAGCTCCACATCTGCATCTGTATTTCCACTTGGTCAAGACAAAGTGACTGCAAGGAAGCCATGGACACTATTCATCAATTTATATGCAAGGGACCTCTATGAATTGTACTAGAAGTCTCCTATTCACAATAGTTTTAAAAGCTTTTCCCTCTCTTATCTTTTGCATGTTTCACATATTACTAGAGGCCCTGCACTTTAGCGTGATTGTAGGAGTGGACAACCCTGGATTGCAAGCCATTGCTTCCAGTCAAGATGCTACAAATGGCTGGGTCAATGACAACATCAAAGCTTTCTACCCTTCCACTAATATCAAATGCATTGTTGTAGGAAACGAGGCTTTGGAAATTTTAAACAATTTTGAGTATGTCTCATATCTTGTTCTTGCCATTCAAAACATTCAAAAGTTAATTGAGAATGCCAATCTGCATAACAACATAAAGGTCTCCACAACCCACTCCTTGACCATCACTCACATCAACTCATACGACCATCTGTCAAAGGAGACATTCATTGACTTGGTGAGAGACAACATGACTTCTATTCTCCAGTTCCTACAATACCATGACTCTCCTTTCCTCACCCATGCAAAACAATGTTAAACTATGTGAATGAGCTCCAAAGACATTTTAAAACAAACACCCTTATTAATTGGTCAAAAAAATGCTTTTCCTTATGACACCATCATCTATATTGCCATTGGAGTGTGATTCTTTAACAAGACAAAACCCCTTTGTTATCCATTTCTAGCATCTTAAAAATCTCATGATGCTCTTCTTGAATCTAATTCACCAATCTTCTCGTAGGTAAAAGATGTCAAACTAATTTGTAGGAAATACCCATATTCATCACTAAATCTACACCTTCATAATCTCATGACATTCGGAACATGGATTCTTTATATTGATTCTTTGATTATATGCACTTTCCTCTTATTTAATTGTGCATAACTTTTCACTTTTAAAACATCCTCTATTCACCTCAAAACCCATCAATCTTGGTGGAATTAGTCACGCCCCAAAGTGGGTCCAACAAAAAAAAAATCATTTTCGAACAACTGACATTCCACATTGATTTGATGAACATTTCACAATGATTGAAAACTATTTGATTATCGAACTATCCATTTAAAAATCATTTCACATCTTATCCACAAACTATCAATTTTGTCTTTGGAGGTCCTTTGACTAGCTTTAAAAATTGACAAAAACAACTGACCGGGCTATGAAATCAATCATACTAATTCTTTGTTCTACACACTTCTACTATGTTGAATCTCGTCTCATGAAAAATTCTCAATCAAAAGATATTGACTATCAAATTTTCCTCCTCAGAACTACCTACAAGAAAACATGTCAGAAAACCATAAAACATGTTTGGATTTGGTTACAAAAATTGGGCAAACTGACACTTCGGGAGATGAGAAATGGGGCATTTGTTCACTATCATGAGGAAAATATAAATTTTTTATTAGGGCTCATGACGAATAACAGGACAAAAATGGCGAGCAGTCAAATTGGGCTACTCAAATTTGTAGAGCTGGGAACAATGGTAGGAAAACATTTTTTGCAAATGGAAAGGACTTGGGAAAGTGTGTAGACGGATTCACCAAGGTTTACGAACTGGTACACTTGAAGTATTTTCAGAGTAGAACACAATGGTACAATCCATTTGATCTCACCTATCATGGATTCAGAGATATGACATCTCAAATAGGGACACTAACTAATTTGCATTTCTTGACACCAGTAAAAAGTTACAAATTGCATTTGGAATCACATTCAAAAATTGATCAAGTGGATTTATCATAAGCTCAAAATTGAAACATAGCAAGTCTCTAACCACTAGAATGCAATACAAAAGGAATTTTCTTATTTTGGTCAACTAGGTCAAAGTTATAACAAGTCAAACAAGGCCTCCCAGAATTTTGAACAATTTGCATTTGCATGACAATAATAAATGACCAACTTTGAAGGATTCAAAACCTAGTCAAAACATATCAAAATGACTCAAAATTTGAAACATAGGTTCTTTGGTATGGACACTAAACACTCCCAAAGGGGCAAGTCATGAAACATAGTTGGGTGTGAGATACTCAATTGCAAACAAGGCCTCTTGTTGTTGTTTAACACGGGCAAAAAAAATAGATTTGGACATTGCTCAAAATGGGACTTCATGGAATGACTCAGAATGACGATTTCTCTTCATGAGATGAGTGCATATAATGAATGCAAGGTGTTAGAAACATTAAACACCTTTTAGGTCTCAAACGAATAGTTAGGTACACATGCATCAAAAAGTGCTTATAGGGCTTGATTGTTTGGATGGTACTCAAAATTAGGACTTTAATTTTGAGTCCCAACAATGGCTCTATCTAGGGATGCATGTCCCTTGTGGGAATGGCAAGGATTCAGATCTCTAGAAGAAGTAGACCACACACCTGATAGCAAAAAACTTCTCTCAAACAACTTTATTGAAAGCAAAAACAACTTACTCCTAACTGTACAAATGATGGCCCTGGGCCATTGAACTTCAACAAAAAATTTTACCTCTGTCATAGATCTGATTTTCATATGAATTTTCATGAGGTAAGCTTGAAACATCATTTCTATCAATTTCACCAATCAGATTAACATCTTGAAACACACCACTTAGCAAAACTAAATCTACATTGTCACTTTCATAATGCATATAAAAACTAGATTCTCTTTCTACAACTTGCTCATTATGAAAGTACTTATCAGCATGCTCAAACATATCAGACTCAAACTGAAACTCCTTTTCATCAATTGAATCATGCATACTATCACTCTTGAATATGAAAGCTTCATGCTCAACTTGGGGAAAAAGGTCACACATACCTTGAAATTGTGTATCGTTATGTATAACTAAATGGTACTCAAACAAGAAATCACATATGTACTCACAAATGTCATCAATGTCAGAATCTGAATCTAATCTAGGATCCTCCAATGGTTCTTTGAAATCAGCAAATGGATTAGTTGTCACATTAAAGTATTCACCATAAAACTCATTGCAAGGTGCATGATGATCTTCAATAACAACTTTGTCAAATGCCTTATTATCAATCTCATGAGATGCAACATCATCATTTTTACTATTACATCTAGAAGAAGAACAATTTGATCTCTTACAGCAGTAGGATAATGTATCATCATTAAACTCATCCTCAACTGAATCTGAGCATTCCATGTGCTCTTCAAAAAGTGGATTGGTAAATCCATTCATTGAGTTATCATGTAGATAACACAGTTATTCGCACTCTTAATTTAGCACATGGTGTCTACAACATAAATTTGCATGCTACACCATTGTAGGCTTATCCTCTCATCATCGCACTTACTTTCATGCTAAATGGAGGATAACCCATATTTGGTGGACATGTGCCTAGTTGTATGACTTATCATAATGTTGATTTTTAGGCATTCTAGATGCATCTCAAAGGCCTTTATATATAGGAACTCCTGGTGTACTTGTACATTGAATGAATACTATACAGTTAGTCTAATCATACTCTGGTCTATTTTGTGCTTGTGTTTGAGTTCCCTGGTCTTGGGTGAATTTTTTCCTAAGGAAAATTCTTGCATCTCTCTTGAATATATTTTCATCTTTGATAGCCACTCTCTCTCTCCTTGCTTCTCTCTTCCTGGTAACAAGTTATTTGCTTGTAGGTGATCATTGTGATCTGAAGTTAAGTTTTGCATCATTTGCACACCAACTTCTACATGGTATTAGAGATCTTCTTGCAGCTTCATGTTTTTATTTGAAGGTAGTTTGTGAAGCTTTTGGATTGAAGGGTTTTAGATACCCTTTTTCTAGGTTCTAAAGGGGTGTATTTTTTTGGGTGCATTTTGAGTCCAAATAGACCTCACCGATGGATTTAGAAGGCCCAAAAACTCCCATTTTCATATAAATTTTGTCCATCTTTGGATAAAGTTGTTGTTGGAGGCTTTTTTTTGCATTGTTTTACTTGTTTTTATGGATCTCGGGGGGTTAATGTTTTAGAGTACTTTGAGCCCAAATAGAACTTTTCGTTGGACTCAAAGAACCCAAAAAACCCCATTTCCATATAAAATATGTCTCATTTAGACATCGTTAGTTTTTGGACACTCGAGCATGTTATACAAGGCATGAGCAAAAAAAATGGACCAATCACAAGCTGCCACATGGAAGCTCGTGACTAGTTGTCAGAGCAACCTAGTAGCCACCTTGTTGCTTCTCGATAGGCCACTACTGCCCAAGGCCCCACTGTCACCCGATCAATGTTGCGATGGTCCCACAAGTTGGTAACCACTTGACAGCAGTGGCCCACTCACCACACACCATAGTGCCACTACCGATGTCCACCACTTTACATCCCCACCACCCACCATCATCACCTGACCACTCCACCTCTGCCTCTTACAACCACAAGAACACCACTACCATTAGGCTTTGTCTTTTCTTTCCATGTGGCTTCAACTGACACCTCACCTGTACATGTGGCCCTACCATGTTAGTTGACATGTGGCATTATCAAATTCCTGACCCTCCTTTCACATCACCTAGTGCCACATGGTTGCCCAGTTAGCACCTGTGTTAGCACCACATCATTAGTCGAGTCAACTAACATGTCAGCACCTACGTCAACACCACATCAGAAGCCCCCTTTTTCCCACAATGGCCAAACGACCATCAAATTTAATGCAGTAATGTGCTATCATCAACACTGCATCAGTACTTTGGATGCTCTTCTAGGCCATAAGGAGCAACATTTGGTTTTTTTCTCATAACTTGAGCATACAAACTTCATTTTTGGAAAATGAGATATCATTGAAAATTTGATTTTGAGCTCGTCATGATGGTGTAGGTTTCATCAGATTTTGATGTTGTTTAGCTACCTATTTTTATTGTCAAAGGACAAACTTCTTTATTACACTCTCAAGGCCATATCTTTTGCATTCGAGCTCTATTTTCGGCCAATGAAAAGGCATTGGATAGCTAGTGTAGTTCTCTATCTAGATTGATTGTCCTCTTCATTAGAATCTTTCAAAGTTACATAAGTCACTTATTTGAAGATTTTTTTCTATCCTCATTGTATACACATTGCTTTTAGTTGTTGGGGTTTAAATTCTTGTATTGTGGGGGGTGCTTTTTCAATACGTTGTTTATGTCATTTACTTTAGTACAACATATATATTTCAAAACCAAAACACCTTCTCTAAAACAATGGCCAAGACCTCTTCTTGTTTAGATCCTCTAGACCCACATAACCATCACACTTGGGCAGTTGCCATGACATGGTTACTTCGTTCCAAGGGTTTGTGGTCTTGTTTGGATGAGGACCAGACTCTATCTCAGAGTTCATTTTAGAGCCATCAACATAGAAATAAGATGGATGAGGCCAGGTGGAAGCACAAAGTTGTGTCACTATTTGTGATACCATTGGGTATTTCAGCCATAACCATTCCGACCGAAATAGTTACGGCTGAAATAGTTTCGACCAAACATACATGGCGATTTCTTGCACCTACGTGGCCTTTACTGTTTTGGTTGAAACAGTTACGGCCGAAACCTAGTGACATAATAAAACTATCGTAAACCTCTTGCAGCTATCATTTTTACTGTTACGGTTCCTAGGTTCCCGGAGAGCAGCTTAGGTGTTTCGATCGTAACGGGTCAGTCGTTTTTTTCTCCCCCTTTTTTTCTTTAACTTTTTAGCCTATTTTTTATTAGTAAATGTTAATTGTACTTAAAGTAGTTGTTTGTTACCTATTTTGTGAGTGAAATATTTAGAATTGTTTATTTTTTAATATATTTAAATTATTTTAAATTGTTTTAGAATAGTATTTAAATTAATTTGTTAGCAAAAATGTAGTTAAACATGAGATAAAACATAGAAAAACATTAGTTAAAAGTGTAGAAAAAAATTAGGTAAAAATATAGAAAAACATTAGGTAAAAATGTCAAAAAAATTAGTTAAAAAATATAGAGAAACATGAGGTAAAAATGTAGAAAAACATTAGTAAAAAATGTAGCAAAACTTTTGGGGACATTGTTTAGTTTCTAACATAACCTGATGGATCTAGGTGAAACAATAATCTCTTATGGTGAAATTAATTTTTACATTAAATACACCTTCTAATATAACCCTATATTAACTACAATCATAAGCTATACCACATTCTAACCATAACATAGGCACTTTACTAACCAAATGAACCACACTTAGATATTCATGATGTTCATTTTAACAACTAGTTATTGTTAGGTAATAATGAGTCTTACATTACCAAAGAACACATTAAGATCAGTTAAATGATATGTTTTTAGGTACGTTATTCATGCATGTGTGTCTTAAGGGGACATATGAGTCATAATAGGTCATATTATTTTTTATAGGTTCTAATAAGTCTTAATATGTATTATTAGGATATAATAGGTCTTATTAGGTAATGATGATTCTTACATTACCAAATGACACATAACGACCTCTTATGATACATTTCTAGGTATTTTTATCCATATATATGTTAAGGGGACCTAGGGACTCCTACTAGATCATTACGTTTGTTATAGGTTCTAATAGGTATTCATATGTTTACTAGCACATAATAGGTATTGTCAGGTAATAATGAGTCTTACATTACCAAACAACACATTAAGATCACTTATGATATATTTTTTGGTATGTTATCCATACATGTGTGTCTCAAGGGGACATAGGAGTCGTAATAGGTCATACTATTTTTTACAGGTTCTAATAAGTCTTAATATGTATTATTAGGATATAATAGGATTTATTAGGTAATGATGATTCTTACATTACCAAATGACACATAACAACCTCTAATGATACATTTCTAGGTATTTTTATCCATATATATATGTTAAGGGGACCTATGGACTCCTAGACTAGGTCATTATGTCTGTTGTAGGTTCTAATAGGTATTCATATGTTTACTAGCACATAATAGACTGACCTTACTATCAACCTTAATAAAATTATATCCCATTTACTTTATTAACATTCTTAACTATAATTCAAACTACTAAATTAAGTCATGAGTTCTAAATTGTAAACTAACATTTGTTAACTAAACTCATTTACTTATCTAGTAACAATTTTTTCTATCCCTATGTCCTAACTCTCATCTACACGTTCCATAATCATCAAAGCATTTGCATCAAAATCTAGAATTTAGTCAAGAATTATATTTTTTTATTGCATATACATGTGTACACTTAGTTATCATTTAATCAAGAAATTTTATTTTATTTTATCGCATATACACATGCACATGTATGAATATTTATTTTTTACATTTGCATGAGCACATTACAATGTACATTAGATATGGTCTCTAAGATAATTTGTTTAAAAATAGATACATGTTACATGATTGAATTTAGCACTATACATTTAATGTTGTGCATTTATATGTACGTGTGTTTCAAATTAAATTTAACTTTTAATTATTTTAATTTAAATACACTTGTATACTTATATTTGTATATAAATGCATGTGCAGATCTCTAGATATTTATCACTCTTGTAGCTTCACATTCATATCCTCGTATTTATTTTCATATATACATTATGGCATCCGGTTCTAGGGATCGTGCTCTTGCATCCTCAGGGGATGCCAGTGTCTGTGGTGGGGGTTAGAGTGTTGAGTCTGGTACAACACACAGATCGACCTCCTCCACTCAGGATAGACAGCAGTTATTTAGAGATATAGTTGCGAGATTATCTTGTGCTATGCAAGTTTTGGATACCTCACTTTCCTCTTCTACCACCCTCCCTAATAGGGAGAAGGTCATAGCGATGCAAGAGGAGTTATTTCGTATGATTCAGACCGTTGAATCATACAACCCTTTTGATGATATGAGCATTCAGACATTTTATTCTTCTTTATCTCATAGTGTCACTGGCATTGTGAAGTACACATAGATTGACACTGAGGTTTCCATTGGCATGGTGAAATCCATGTTTCCATCTTATATAGATTGTCACAGAGTTAGAGGCTACTCTGCGACGAAGTGTACTGATCCACTCGTCGGCCCATTGATGTATGCTCGTTGGTTGGCCACTCATCATAGATGGCCACAGAAGGATGAGTTCCCTCTATATTTTTGCAAACAATTGTTTGCAGAATTTCATTTACACTACAATGTTGACTATACAGATTATCTAGGGCATGTTGGGCAGGGTCAGGGGAGACGTTCTGATAGATTTAGACCCACAGAGACTCCTATGCCTGTTAAAAAATGGGCAATGGTGGGTCCAAACCTTTTGGTTATGCTAAGAGGTCCACAGATGGCTGTTGCAGGTGAGAGTGTTCCTAATGACATAATTAGGACATAGATTTTTCGAGCATCACCACCGTCGCCACACAATTACATGAGATTTCTTCTTATCGATGTGGTAGATATATGCTACGGTCTCGAGGTACCGCTCTCATAGCTGCATCATCTAGTGCCCCTGTTGATGATAATTATGGAGTTGCAGACATACCTTCTCTAGTAGACATTTTTGCAGTCTTAGAGGTGGATGCATTGCATCGTTTGGCATCATATTTAGCATCTGATCTTTTAGATGCATATCGAGCATTATCTACACTCTTAGGGATTCTACTTTGTGACATGAGCTCTCAGATTAGTCATATTTTGTCACGTACAGCAGTCCCAGAGGATTCACAGAGGTAGAAGGACATTCCTGCACCTTTTACTGCTCTTGCTGCTACACAGGCCCAGGCTACAGCACTAGCCCCAGCTACTTAGGACCCTACAGCACCCCCCCTACTCCAAATTTCAATGTTAGACAGCCTGGTCTATTTACCTCCATGCTTTCAGATCAGGGCCGCACTATTGACTTAGACACTGATACTATTTTTTCATTGCATGATTTAGATATTAGTCAGATCAGCAGAGCATTACATAATGCTACGGTAAATATCTCTATATGTTTAGATTTATTTTTATTTTGGTAAATAATATGTCTCTATGTATAAATTTATGTATATGTGTGTGTTTGTGTATGTGTTATAGGGTTTGAGTGATAGTATGTCACATTTTGTTGATCTACAGACACTGACAAATCCTACACGTAGTGAGTCCCAGGTATGTTACAATATATATATATATATATATATATATATATATATATATATATATATATATATATATATATATATATATATATATATATATATATATATATATATATATATACATGTAGATCTTGATATAATTTGTCTGTACACATAATGAAATGCTCCAAGTTATCATTTGACATAGGGTTCAGATGCAGCTGATAGACCCTTTTGGGGACAATGCCCAGGATCAGGAGGGGGGATGTAGCTGATTATCATATGTGGCCTTTTATTTTATTACACACATGTTATGTCTAGATACATATTTATATGGACACTTTGATGTTTTATATGTTATTTCCAAATACATACATTTTATATGGACACTTTGATGTTTTATATGTTATTTTCATAAACATGTTTATATGGACACTTTGATGTTCTATATGTTATTTCCAGATACATATTTATATGGAGATTTTGATGTTTTATATATGTTATTTCCAGACATTTGATACATGATCTATTTTTATACATTTGATATGGGTACATTATATTCTCCAGATATATGTACATGTATGTTATTGATCTTTTAATGTACACATGTATCTTATTGATCTTTTAATGTCTTAATCTTTTATGTAACTTATGTATGTGTTATGAACATGTTTCTATATGTTATTCATCTTAATGCCTTATATTCATGTTTTCAGTATTCAATTTTACATGTATACGTATAGTTATTCATCTTAATACCTTAATCTAAGTGTAATTAAATATATAATTTTAATGGTCCATGTACATAAGAATATTACATATACATGTACATAAGAACATATAAAGACTATGATCACCTAGAAAGAATTCATGAACTACAACATTTAATTAATAAAAGTTAATATACATATGTATATGTTTTCAATATTCATGTTTATACATACATGTTACTACTTTTAATGCCTTAATTTAAGTTTAATTAACTATACTTAATGACATGTCTTAATATAAGTATAATTAAGTTCTATATATTTAATCTAAGTATAATTAACTATATTTAATGACATGTCTTAATTAACTATATTTAATGTCTCATGTATCAACTATATCTAATGACATGTCTCAAGTAAAATTAACTATATATTTAATCTAACTATAATTAACTATATTTAATCTAATTATATTTAATGTCTTAATAATTAACTCTATTTAATGACATGTCTTAATTAACTATATTTAATTTAACTATAATTAACTATTTATAATATAATTAACTATATTTAATGACTTAAATTCTTAATTAACTATAATTAACAACATTTAATTAATAAAATATAATGTATGTAATATGTAACATAGTTCATATAACATATACATGTAAGAACATATAAACAGTATGACCTAAAGAATGCATGTTATAATATTTAATTAGTAAAAGTTAATACGTGCAGGAACATAACGATTATATACAAACATAAAGAATGTATCATATAAGAACATATAAAGATTATATGTACATAAATACATAACAACATTAACAATCATATGTAAGAAAACATAAACAATGTACATATAAATACATACAAATACTAAAGGGGTTGTCTTAAGGAGAGGTCAGGTAAAAGGTGGTACTAAGGGGATGTTCTAATAGGTGGTCTTAAGGGGAGGTCCTAATAGTTGTCTTAAGGGGAGGTCCTAAGAGGTGGTCGTAAATGAGATATCCATGTCGAATTTAAATTAAAATAACAATACATGTCTAATTTTGCATATCCAAGATAAATGATCTAATGTACAAAAATTTATAAAACAAATATCCTGTCAATTTAAATATGAAAGTATAAGAGCTATATAGGCATAGCTTAACTAGAGTTCCACATTAAGTACATAGGTAAACTAGAGCTCCACTTTACTTTTTATCCTCTCTAGAAGTTTTTATCCTCTCTACTTTTTATTATCTCTAGAAGTTTTTCATGTTCTTCAATAGGCAATTTCCACTTTTGATTTTCACGACGTCCTCTTCTTTGTATTGCTTCAAATTGTAATTTGGTTGCTATAACATGGTTACTGTAGAGTAAAACCTTTCCTCCAGGCTTGTATTCAATAAATTCAATACCACTATCAATTACCCTTGTTTGTTGATAGTATGTTCCTTAAATAACAACTGATCCAATTGGATATGACTGTTGATCAACATCTATAGTTCCTTCTAGCAATTTGAGTTTTTCTTTTGTGCATCTTAAAAGATAATAGTCCACATTTTTCGCATTATCTAGTAAGGCTTGAATTGCAAAAATATCTCCTGCATCTATATAAAAATATAGATAAATATAAATTAATTTTAAAACAAATATACATGTATATTAATTTATATATATGTATATATGCACACAAACCTACCATAACTAAATCAGAAATGCGCTCATAATCAGCTGAATATACAGGATCATGAATGTCAATGTCAGCATCTTCAAAAGGAGGCTTTCTAACTATCTCCTTCAAATCCCAATGTGAAACATATCCATTCACAATATTTTCACATGCACTCACTAGATTGTCCTTAATGCAGTCATCACAAAAACATGTTTTTTCTCTTACTTTAATTACTGGAGGTTTATGGTTTCCTGTAGTCATCACTTGATGTAAACTTCTAATACCAGGAATCGTTTGACAATTGTAAGGATTAGATCGATCTATATTTGTTACAAATACAAAAAATAATTGTCATATTTCAAAATAAATATTTAATTAAAAACTCAACTTGATTTGAAAAATACATTAAAAATAAATATAACTTAGTTCACCTTTCACCTCCCAAAAGTAACACTTATTTTATTCAGTATCTCGAGTAGCAAAATGAACTTTGCACCATTCAACAATTTGATTTACACTCTCTATCCTATTCCCTGTATGTACATACAATATGCCTGTATATATAAAATTTAAAATATCTGCTACTAGAGTATTAAACATGCACATTTAAAAAATACATATATTTACCTACAAGTTCATATTGTCGAAGTGCACGTTTTATACATGCTCCTGCTCCATCATGCTCCCCTTTTCCATGTCCACTTTCAAAGAAATTTCATAAAAACCTAACATTGGTTCTAGCATGTTGCATTGCTAACCAATTAAATGCTTTTGCAGATTTGAATTGTCCTATGAACATGAAACATGATAAGTATCTACAATTATCTGTGTACATATATCAAATAGAAATAGACATGTCCAAATAAATATAAGTTAAAATAAAGTTAAATAAATGTGTAACTACTTCGTGTATACTAACTTGCATATCCATCAAACCAAATCCAGTGCTCTGAAACATATATTCCACAATTTCTGAGATCTTCAGAGAACATTGCAAAACAATGATCCACATAACTCCTATCATGAATTCTATCATCACTAATATAGAAATGAACCTCTTTGATGATGATGCGTTCATTTTCATCCAATATTTCTATCTGATCCACCTCAAATTGTCCATGTCTATAGGTCACTTGCACAAATATTGCAACTTGTTCAGAATGATAATATTGGCCTTGAAGCTCTGTATGAGGTGCAAATGTATAATTCTCAGAAAAATCTACAACTAAAAGTATACAACCAGGTGTAAAACAATTTTTGGAATCACGAAACTGTTTAGCTTGCCATCGTGCACCATGAAAATGTTGGATATGTGGTTATATCAATGGACGAAACTTGGTCATGAACTCATCATAATGGTATTCACTCTCCTTCAATACAATTTTTTTGGATTCATCTCCTCTCTTATTTTGGTATGTATCATATTCATGTCTCATCCATGAAACTAGTGTGGATTCATTAATATTCTCAACTTGCATAATTTCAAACAATTTGTGTAAATCTCCACAATCTTCACACTGATTTTTGATGCATTGCACTTTGAATTCATCTGAATCTTCTAATTTATCACATAATATGGACCTCACAAATTGTGTTGTACTGCTAGGGATGACCAAATTAGGATCAATTACTGCCATATTTTTTTAAAATGATTGCAAGTGTAGACCAAATTCAACATGATTTCTACAACAAGAAGTTTCATGCATCTTATTTATGCGTACAAAGGAAGGACGTAAACTCTCAAACATTCTCTGACATATTTTGACATTTGAAAATTCTTGTTTGAATGCTTGAAATAATTCACTTTGAGTTATATCTATGAAATGTTTTGGATGATCAATTTTGGCCCCTGTTTCTTGATCTTTAATTTTTATAGTATCACACCTATTGGAAGAAACACAAGAATGTGTGGTCCAAAATTCAATAACTTTTATTTTTACATCTTCAGAAATCTTGTCTTTTCGAGGAACTCTACAAATATTCACCCAGTTATTCTCAATGTTATCATCTAGCATATTTCTCCTCTTGATGTATCTCTGGACAGTTCTTCTAGATATATGTAGTACATCAAAAAATGCACGTACCTATTTTCTATGTGTCAATTTTGTACTAGATATAGTAGTCATCAATGCTCTACGTGCATTACTCAAATCACCTCCTCGAGTTGTGTTGTCAATTTTGTTATCAGCATTTTGCAAGTTTTCAACTATTGTTTTATTAATATTATGTGCATGGCTTTTCCTGTTATCAACACCCAACAACTCCAAAACAAGTCTCATATCTTTTCTCTTAAATAACTTGACAAATAATTGTGCCTGTCCAAATATACTTTTATCCTTGAAATATTCATCCCACATGTTCTGAAAATGCTTTCTGATAGTGTTATCATTTATCATATCTTTAGATGGAATTTAGTTTTAAAAGTAGTTCTTCATCCAAATCCATCAAATTTTTTATGCTTTCTAATTTGTCTCTATCAATAGAACTGCCAATTTCTTCCTCTTCATTACTTTCATTTTCTTCATGAATCTCATCTTGTTCAGGAATTTCAGTAGGTTGGTTTTGATTATGTTTTGTATGGCCTTTCATTTTGTCATCTCTTATTCTATCATATTTCCTTGATCTTTTCCTTTTACTACCCATTGAATATTTCAATCTATAGAAACAAAAATAAATAAATTTAAATTTCACTAAATATTAGCTAATGGTTCAATATAGAATACATAAAAATAAAAATAAGTAGAGGAGAAAAAAAGCACCTTCAAAATATTCGATCCTTTGCAATATTGATTAAATCCGCAGAATAATTGGTGAAAATTGCTTCAAAATTAATTGTCTTTTGAAAATCCTCTTCCAATTTTCGTTGTTCTGTATATTTAATTTTTTTTTTAAAAGAAAAAACAATTTTATTTTATATCAAACAGTGGCATTAACTGCTGGTGGTTTAATCTGCTGACGAGGGTTTCAACCAAAACCATTTTGGCCAAAACAGTTCTGGCAGAAACGGTTCCGGCCGAAACAGTCTATGTGGCATCTTATGTGACAGCCAAATAAGCAAAAATTAGAACTTCTATAAACATCTCACTTTGAAGGCCAATTTGACCTACTAAATTGAAGTTCTTTTTAAAACTAAAAATATAATTTTGTAGTTCTCAGAGTCACAATTATGATCATATAATTTTTTTTTAAATTTTGATTATGAATAATATGTTATAATTTGAAAATATTACACGTATATATCTTAAGATTATGGAAGATGTCTATTCAAAAATAAGAAAAAAATAGTAAACAATGTTAAAAATTTATTATTTTTTAATGTTGCACTAGATGAGAGAGTCTTCTTCAAGAATATATAATTTGTTTTAAAAAATATGTAGATTTGATGGAAAAAGTTTGACGGGAGAAAAAAAAATTGTCAATTTCTGATAACTTTGACTTTGACCAGTTATAACTTCAAAAATATTAGCTGAATTTCAATTTTCTTTTCAGTGCACTAGGTATACATGTAAACTCTAACATATTCCAAAATCAAACCAAAATATGAACATTTGCATATATTTGTTTGATAGGAAAAAAACTCTATATTTTTAGTATTTTTAAAAAAATTAAAAATACACTTTAAAAATTCAAAAATAAATAAAATTTTCACTCAACTTTTTAAAAAAAAATTATAGACATAAACTTCATCCAATTTTACACATTTCATTAGTTGACATCATCTTCAAATTCTAAGCACAAATGCGACTTTTATGTCGTTAAAGTTGAAGACTTTAAATTTTGATATCCCTTCTCCTTTATAAAAGGTGACACAGGTTTGTGCTTTTACTTGGCCATGGGTCTTATCTCTCTTAATATTTTAGACAACTTATAGTTTCATCTTGATAAGTGTACTACTCCTCAAGAAATGTGGCTCAAGTTCAAGACCTTGTTTGCTACAACTAGTGAATTCAAGGCACTTCAGCTTGAGGTAGAGCTTACATTACTTATACGTGATTCTTTCCCCACCATTGAGGACTTTCTGATGAAATTCAAGCAACAAAGATCATTGTTACAAGGTTGTGGCAAGACAAAGATAGATAAATAATACACTTTCTTGATATTGTCAAAGCTTCGGGAAACTTCCAAAAAAATTCCTCCATCTTTCACTCCACTATGGATGCATTGGGAACTCATTTCACCATGCCAACATTTTAGGAATGTTGTGACTGTTTGACTAGAGAACAAGCGAAGATTTCCCATTTGGATTCTCTATCAAGATCAAAGGCCACAACAATGGTTGCACAATAATCTACAATGAAGAAAAAACATACACTAAAGCCCAAGAGAGATTCAGTTGGTCATGAGCATCCCTCCAAGCCATCTACACAACCTCCTTCCAAACCATAATCCAACCCTAAGAAGGGTAATTCTTCTAAGTATAGTGAGTCTTCCTCCAAGACTAAGAAGTCCACAAGTGATCCTTGCAGTTTTTGTGGCAAGGAAGGACATCCAATTTCCAAGTATTGGAAAAGGTTAGAGGCTTTAGAGGACACCATGTAACAACATCACATCTCCTCTCCTTAGCAACCTTCCTTGTCTATGGGGAAGGGCCATGTTCTTCATGCATGTGCCTTGTCTTCGGGATCATCTTGGATCATTGATTTTGGTGCTTCCCACCATATGACTCACTCACAAGACTTGGTCACTACACTTGTTCATAGTGCCACATCACATATTGTAGTTGGCAACCCTATACAGCTCCTAGTTCTTGATTCAAGTTAGTTTCATTGGATGGTGGTTCTCTTTAGGACATTCTTCTCATTCTTGACAATTCTATGAAACTTCTTTTAGTTTATCAGATTTTCCTTTCTGGCTATGGTAAAACAGTTGAGTCTTCACCACATGATGTGGTTATTTGAGATCTCTTTGATCTTGATTCAGTTATTACTACTAGTAGTGTGGATTCCCAGTCTCACTTATACCAATTTGATGGTTTTGAGAGTCCAGAAAGTGTTGATTCTTTGCTTGTAGCACATCTAGACTGTGTGAGAAAGGTTTGGCATGAGCATTTTGGACATGTCAACTACTACTATTCACAACAAATGAGTACACATGCACTTGTTTCTGGGCTACCACATATCTCTTGCACTAATGGTGTTTGTTGTGGATGTGTTCTCGAAAAGCATCATCAAGATCCCTTTTCTTCGAGAATAGCCACTTATGCTAAGGCTCCCTTGGAGTTGGCTCACACTGATCTTATGTCCTTTCCTACTTTTTTAGGGGCTCGCTATGTGCTCACATTCATTGATGACTTCTCGAAATGTACATGGCTGTACTTTCTCAAGTGCAAATCTGATTTCTTTGACTCCTAAATCTTTAAGACTTTTGTGGAGAGGTAATCTATTTCTTCTCGTAGATGAATATGCATAGATAATGGGGAGAGTATGTGAATCATGCATTCAAAGATTTTTGCATTGAGCATGGTTTACTACATCACCTTTCAGTTCTACACACCCCTCAGTAGAATGGTGTTGCTAAGAGAAAGAACAAAACCTTACGAGAAATGGCAAATTGCATGATTCAATCACAGGATATGTAGTCTTCATTTTAGGCTGAAGTAGTTAATTGTGCCAACTACATTCAGAATATGATGTCCCACAAGGCATTGTGATAGATGACTCCTAAGGAAGCTTGGTCTCATGCCAAGCCTGATGTTTTTGCATTTCAATTTTTTGGCAATAAGGCATGTGCTTTTATTCCTGATGCTCAGAGAAAATCTATGGAGAGGAAGATTTGACCACTTATCTTTGTTTGCTACTATGAGGATGTGAAGGCATATAGGTTGTTTGATCTTGAGTCCAAAGAGATCTTGTTTCGATGAGATGTCCAGTTTGATGAGCTTTTTCATCTTCCTGATTCTCCTTCCTTGGATTCCTCCTCATTGCCTACTCCTTCCTCTTCATATCTTAAGAATGTTTCATCTTCTAATGATGATGTAGATGATGATCCACCACATCCATCTCCACCACCACCACTAGTTGCTCCACCTTTGAGTCAGTTGGTCCTTTGGCAAGAGATCCTACAAATACCCATCATACTCGCACTCAGAGATCTGGTTCTAGTCTTCTGAGTCATGTTATTTCCGCAGATCCACTAAGATTTTTAGAGGCAATTAGACATCCAGAGTGGGATTTGGACATGGATGAGGAGTATTCTTCTTTGATGATGAGTAAAAAAATTAGAGACTAAAGAAAGAGAATGTTGAATTGGAGAAAACCTAAAAGTGGAAAAGGAAATCAATGATAGAATCACAAAATTTTAACAAAGCATGTAGAATATTGATGAGCAATTAAAAAGTAAAAGTAAAAATAATTACTCACACACTCAAGTTTCACATGTCCAACGTAACATACCTTATTTTTTAGGGACACATATTTGTGATTTTGACAAATTTAAATTATAAAATCAATTATAATTTTTATTGATGTAATTCTTAATATTTATTTCTTTATATGATTATGGAGTTTTAAATCTTTCTTTTTAAAAAATTAATAAAAAGAATCTTATAGTAAGCAAAAAACAATTCAAAACAAAATGTAATGTTTTAAATATTTTATATAGCATGCCATATTCATTCAAATCATTGTAGTCACCTAATGTTGCATCAAAAACATATCCAATTCTTATTTTCTAATTTATTTATCATTATTGTATTATTTTCTAATGTATTTATTATTATTGAGATATTTTGCTAGATTGTTTATCATTATTTTTAATTTAAAATCATTTAAAATAAAATAAAAAATAATTCTTAAATAATATTTTTAATGGTCAAATAAAAGTAACAAAATTAGAATTTATGAAGAAAAAGTCTAAATGTATTCAAAAATATATTTAAGAAATTTATATTTACAAAAATAAAATATAAAATATGAAAATAATTGATAAGTAGGAAATCTTTTCTACAACAAGTCAAATTATGATATTGCTATCAAGATTTAATTTTGTAGTTTTTTTAGTCAAAATCATTGACCCATATATCATGACTAGTGATTCCACAACAAGTCAAAGTATGCTATTGCTATCAGGATTTAACTGTGTAGTTTTTTGAGTCAAACTCATTGACCCACATATCACAAGTAGTGATTCCACAGCAAGTCAAATTATAATATTGCTATCATAATTTAATTGTGTAGTTTTTTGAGTCAAACTCATTGGTCCATGTATCATGAGTAGTGATTCACATACGAATCCATCTCTCATGAGAATAAATGGAACACTTAGGGCCCGTTTGGCAACGAGAATACAAGTGGAATAGGCATATTTATATTCTTAAAATTTTGAATTCTCTATTTGGATGCACCAAATCGGAATTGGAATAGGAATAAAATTGGAATACGTATTCCAAATTTGACCAAAAAATGAGCATTTGCTATTCCACCTAAATAGGTGGAATAGGAATATGTATTCCTACTCCATTTTTTTAATTTTAAAAAACATAAATTTTTGAGTCCGTGAATTCCACATCAAATTCTGGGTGACCTAAACAAAAATAGAAATACGTAACCCCATTTTTTATTCAAGAATAAGTATTCCTATTCCCATTTTTATATTCCCACCCTCTAGTACTCATTATAATAAAGTGATTGTATAATCATAATGTTATTATCATTATATACTTCAACATTAATGCTATTATTATTATATAATTAATAAATACTCTCTATATATTATAACATTTTTTAAAAATAATATCAAATTTTTACCATTAGATGAATAATAGAATTTTTTTTCATCCATTTTTGTGCAAATATTTTTCTTTAGTCTGTTTCGTCCGCATACACGTCACATTGTCGACAGAAAACTCGCTTTGTACATTTTCGGCTGCTTTACGCCATCGCATTTTTGCTCTACACAGGTTTCCACTCCCAACTTCTTGATATCCATGACGTAGTTTTTAGGTTTCTGTTCGCATTGCAGTAGCACGCGGAGGCGAATTTTATTTAGTTTTATCATTTTTAAGAGTTATTCACTGACAAAAATGAAGAAAATAACAAATATAAGTTTTCTATAGCATCCTGGGACAAAAACATTCATATTAATTTGAGAATGTAAATTGAATTTTGGGGGAATAGAAATTGGGTTCTGAAATGATTGTGGAAGTTGTTCATCCTTGTTGAAGGATCAATTCCTCCTGATGAAAATAGAAAACTCTTAATATTATGCCTCGAGGATTTACTCAAAGTTGCTGATGTTGGAGGATATCTTGATACAACACTTGGTGAAGGTTTTGCAAATGGGGTTGCAAGCTTTGGGTTTAACTATGGAGGAAACTCCGTAGTTAAGCGCGCTCAGGCTGGAGTAGTACTGGGATGGGTGACCTCCCGGGAAGTCCCGGTGCTTCACCCCTGTGAGCATCACCTAGATCCAATGAGTGCTAAGTGTTCCATTTATTCTCATGAGAGATGGATTCATGTTGAATCACTACTCATGAAACATGAGTCATCGAGTTTGACTCAAAAATCACACAGTTAAATCCTGATATTCACATCACAATTTGACTAGCTGTGGAAATCATCTCCTACTTATCAATTGATGAGCTTAAGGGGCTTTCTACTGAATGGTTCATAAGGCACAACACTTGGTGAAGGTTTTGCAAATGGGGTTGCAAGCTTTGGGTTTAAGTGTGGAGGAAACTCCGTAGTTAAGCGCGCTCAAGCTGGAGTAGTACTGGGATGGGTGACCTCCCGGGAAGTCCCGGTGCTTCACCCCTGTGAGCATCACCTAGATCCAATGAGTGCTAAGTGTTCCATTTATTCTCATGAGAGATGGATTCATGTTGAATCACTACTCATGAAACATGAGTCATCGAGTTTGACTCAAAAATCACACAGTTAAATCCTGATATTCACATCACAATTTGACTAGCTGTGGAAATCATCTCCTACTTATCATCTTGATACAAGTTAATCATGATAGAAGTTTCTAGTTTCAGTTTTGCTTGAAGGCATTGGAGAGGTTTCTCCATACCATGTACATGTTCTACCATAAACTCTTCTAGTATTTACTAAATTCTGATATTGCTATCAAGATTTAACTATGTAGTTTTTGAGTCAAACTCATTGACCTATGTTTCATGAGTAGTGATTCACATGAATCCATCTTTGATGAGAGTAAATGAAACACTTAGCACTCATTGGATCTTTACATGAATCCATCTCTCATGACAATAAATGAAACACTTAGCACTCATCAGATCTAGGTGATGCTCATAGATGTGAAGCACGAGGACTTCTCGGGAGGTTCACCCATCCTAGTACTACTCCAACTCAAGCGCGCTTAACTACAAAGTGTCCTCCATGGTTAAATCCACTCTGCTTGCAACCCCATTTGCAAAACCTTCACTATGTATTCTATCTTATGAACCATTCATTATAAAGCCCCTTAAGCTCATCAACCGATAAGTAGGAGATATTATTGTTATCATAATTTAACTGTGGAGTTTTTGAGTCAAACCTATAACCCATGTTTCATGAGTAGTGGTTCACATGAATGCATCTCTCATGAGAATAAATGGAACACTTAGCACTCACTGGATCAAGGTGATGCTCACAGAAGTGAAGCATCAGGACATATTAAATCAACTATTTTATTATTGGATCTCTGTGAATTTGTACCTTATTCACAGTGTTCAATTATTGTTTTGTCTTGCTTCTTATCTTGATTGGAACAAGTTGAGATTTGCAAAGAATTTGTGATTTAGTTTTTTTATCAATATGCAACCTTCTAAGTGTATCTTTCTATATATTAATAAAATCTCAGGTCTCAGTACCTTTTACCAAAAAAAGAAGTATTTTCACTTGCCATGGCAAATCAATTTTTTGCTTTGAAGGTTTGAGTGAGGGTGGAAGACAATTGAGATGGCCTCTACTTTAGTAGGCAAAGGAGAGAATACCTACAACGAGTGCATTTACATCACCATTTTCGAGTTAAATTTGAGGACTGATATACAACCCATTCCTCATTGACTTCTTTATTGTATTAGCTGGTAGTAACACTCACACGAGATAGAATAGGCATAGAGGCTTCGATATTGAGATTTTGTTTATTTTTAGGCCGACGAGACTAGGGGAAGAGATCTAGTAGTCATCCAAGTTAACTTTGTGCATCTAGAACTCTTAATTTGTATGTCAAAAATTGTCAAATAGTTTTTGCCTTCATTTGCATCTATAATTGTTCTTTTATAAAAAATTAATACAAATTCTAATGTTTTTTAAATAATAAAGTTCATTTCCTAAAAAATGTCAAAATTAAATTTTTTGTTAGCTCCTCCAAAAATAATAATATAAGTTTGAGGCATTTTGTCAAATAGTTCTAGGTCTGGTGCCTTGCTTATGGTTCCATATTTTGGAAGAATGTTTACTAGAGAAGTTGCTTCCACGTTTTGCAAACATGTTTTAACATGTCTATTTTAAATAAAAGCTTTAGGGGTTAATCCTGTTGTAATGGTTATCTGCTAGTGGTTGTCCAACTTGTCTGTAATGGACCAGCCCTCTTATTTTGGCTGCTTTTATTTCAAAAACATGTCTATTTTTAAAATTCAGCTCTATGTCCACTTCTATTCGGACTGATAATATTTTGGAAGAAATAACATTAAGAAAAAAGTTGAACTTTTGAATCATTGGATTGTCCTATGAACCACTTTGTCAAATAGTTCACATGCCTTTTCAAAGCGTACCCATTACGCGTCCCCTTGCAACCCCTAATAATCGGCAGCAGGCTCATACGGAAGGACCAGCGCTTTTCCCTCTCAATTTGATTGTGTCTTTGGAGACTAGAGTCCCTAATACCTATGCTCAATGTGCGTAGGAAACGAAGGCATCTTTATCGCTCTCCTAGTTACCTCTTTCCACCCACTTACTTAGGGCAGGGATAAGGTTCAAATTATATCACATGATTTCCATTCTCCTTTCTTCTTTCTCACTTTCTATCCATTCTTCCCATGTACTCCGCCATTTGTGTTCTATCTTGTAGATTTATTTAATTATTCAATAATTTTATTAATTTTGATATTTAATATAATATTACAAATGTTATATAAATAAGTGTAATTTTAAAGTTGTTAGTATTAATGATGAATCTTTCTAATTAAACAAAATGTAATATAACAAGAGCTCTTGGTGAGCTAGAGTCCTTGTCTTTTGGAGAAGGGGGCTAGACAAGACATATTACATAGCATGGTGAATAAACAATAGGAGCATAAATGTGGAATCATAATAATTCCTTGCAATAGTTAAAATTGCCAAGATTAAAATGTAGTAAAAACTTTGTATGGCATAGTTTCTCTCCATCTCTAGCATCTTACACAAATTTCATGTCTAACCTTGGAATCTTTATCTATACATTGTGTCTTCTTGGCATAGGATATATGTTGCCATAAATGACAACTCCATTGCTATACTAACTTGTCTTACTTAGCCATATTGCCTATAAAGAACCAACTAGTGATGTTTGAAGGTGTGATCAAGGAGCTAAAGAAGGACATGGACGAGTTCAATAAGTGGATTGAAGACTCCACCAAATTTTCTATCAAGGTCATGCATGCATGCTCTGCCACTCTCAGCATGATGTAGGAGGAAATTACTGGTACCAAGGGCAAGAACAATGAGGACTACATGGAATTGTTTGAGTTTCTTAAGGAGGAGTGGACTGCTACATTGCTATCCAAGCAATTGGGTGGAAGTGCTAAAAACTAGTTTTTATGGATTATGTTATGTTTTTCTCTTTGGTCAGCAGAAGTCTGGATTACTTTTAAAACTTTTTAATCAAGACCGGTAGTGTCAGCCCTACATGGTGAAGTGTTTATATTTACTTTTAGTTTAAAGACTTTTCTAATGATACTTTTAATAATTTGCACTATGGTTTGTATTATGTTTTTGATAAAGGTAGAAGTAGGGTTGCTCTCTTTTCCTGTGAAGGTGCTAGTTGCAATTAGTGTACTATTAATGCACTAATTCTATTGTTCCATAGGCCAATATCCTCTTACTGCTTTTATCATTAAAAATAATTGTATTAATTTTTTTTTACCATTAATACTAATATTATTAAGAAATACACCAATATTCAACATAATATTTGTTTTCCGTTAAATTTAAAATTAAATAAAATAAGCACTTTACCTTCTCATAAAATGGTGAGACTTTACAAAGTAAGGTTCAACATTTTATAACAATTCAAAAGGATAATAATAATAATACATTATTTATTTCTAACATAAAAAAATGCTTTAGCTAATAATGCATCGTGGGGCCTCTCCACTTTATTAAGTAAATTTGTTGAGAGAATATATTTGTAAAGGTATAAAGCTCATCAACTTTAATTTTTTAACATAACCTTGAATAATTTATACCCATTGTGATGGTGAGGGTAATGCTTTTAGAGAAGATAGTCATCAATTTAGCCGGTGACCGTCCCATCTTTGACTGATATAATCCGAAGCTTTAATAATCAAACACAAAACCACACCTATCGGTCATCTACTGAGGATTTATTAGTATTGATCGTATAAAAGGAATCAGATTTGCTTTCTTATTGGCTCCATATTATTGATTGCCCACAAAAAGCATTAAAAAAACAAGTTGCTTGAGCACACGAGAGAGGGTACTATCCATTTCTGACAAAGTCTAGTGGTGTGAATGACACTTATTAAATGTTGTTGATAATTTTTCTAATTTTTTCAACTTAAAAAACAATATAAACCCCAGGAAATTGTAGCAGACCAATGGAAAAACAGACATAAATCAGTATAAATTAATTTTAAAATAAAAAGTTTTCTAAACTTTAGAATTTGAATTTTAGAGCAGTACAAATTAATAGACAATGGGTCAACTGAAAACATTAGTACCCTACCTATAAATACGCAGGGACTGATAATAAATTATGTGATGTCACATTAATACATTAATAAAAGTATGATATGATATCTATACTTCCCTTTAAATTTAAGTTTGCAATCCTTCTCTTTGTTTTTCCTCTTCCTATGTTAGATTATTGAGGGCAATCCAAAATACTATTTTTTTAAATTAACATAAACCAAACTTAAAAAACTTACCTTTTTTTTTTCCTAGAAGCTTTATGTGACAAGACTCAACAACAATTACAAATGGATGGCTTTAAAGCAAGTAGGTGGCAAATATCTAGATCACTTTATTTTCCTCTCTACATTTCCTCTTCCTAATGATAGAACACCAAGTGTGATCCTAAATGTCAAACAACAAAGCATCTAACTTGTACACGAAAAAGCTTCCATCTAATAATAAAAAACAGCATCAACATGAATTTTATTACAATGGAAGTGTTCTCGAAGAAGTTGCGGAATATAAATACTTTGGCATCGATTTCAACAAAAAACTAAGCTGGTCTAGCTGCAGGTATAAAAGGACATTAGGTGGATGGAAGGCTTTCTACGCTCTTCAGAATAGGTGTCGTGTGTATATGAGCAATGTTAGTATGCTAATAGAAACCAAATTTAAATAAAGCTTCTACAAACTAAACAAAATTCATAAACTTCAAGATAGACTAAGATGAGCTCTCAATTGAGAATATGAGCCATTAATGGGCTCTCTCAATGAGAAGCTCTCTTGTTGAGTAGCTTTGTCTAAATAGATAGGATGTATGCTCAAGCTTTATGCTTCAAAAAGGGCTTCAAATGGAGTTGGAATTTGGGTGTGAGTGTATGGTTTTGATCTAAAATGGATTCTCAAAATGGCATTATGACTTTACTTCATAGATTGTGTTATTTTGCAAAGGGGAAGGATCCAATTTATAGGCAAGAGGCTTGAGGGATTGAGGGCTAAGATGCAAGGATGGGAAAAAGCTTATGGAGGGCTCAGATTGCATGAGAGGAGAGCACATGGATTGTGCTTCCTTATAGCCAATCAAGGAGTGACACATGTCACATGGTGAGAGGATGGAGGAAAGGGGAAGGATGAGTCAACAAAGGAGGCTCAAGGGATAAAATCTTCATAAAGACCCTCATAATGACTTGTAAGAGCAATAAAAGGGCTTGTAAGAGTCATTTATGACCTAGTGGACTTCAAAAAGTTTTATGGTTGAGATATTTTGAGGGTGATGAGAGCAATTTCGACTTGAACTTGATTAGGAAGGTTTTAAGCTTGTTTAGTCTTGTGCAAATGATTAGAGGATGGATTAGAATGGTTTAGGATTAGCTTAGGGATAGGCAAGTGGATGGCATTTAATGAGGGTGGGTGAAAAAGGAGATATTTGTTAACTTTGGCTTGGGTTAGTAAGTTTTAACCCATGTTTAGGGAATGTGACAAGGTTAGGAGGGGATTAGGATTAGGTTTAAAGACATCTTCTAGAAGAGTCTAGATTTTGGATGAGGATAAAGACTTTCTAGAATAGTCTAGAATTTCCTAGGATGAGGATGAAGACTTTCTAGAAGAGTCTAGAACTTCTTAGGATGAGGATAAATTATATTTTTAGGAAATAAATAAAGTTTTATTTATTTCAAGGGTTTGGGTTGAGGAGATATTTATTAAAACTTTTTTAATAAACATGAGGATTAATATTTAACCTTAATTAAATATTTTGAGTTGGGATTAGGGGTAGGAAATGATGGGATTAGCCTTTAATCAAAATTAAAGAAGGATTAGAAGATTTTGGAAGAGGTTATTGGTCATAAGGAAATTGGCCAAGTTTTGGGCAAAAAATAAATTTTTTATTTATTTTAGGATTTTTGGTCAATTTATTAATTAAATAATTAATAAATAAGGAAATAATGTTTAAATAAGATTTAAACATTTTTGGGAGGGATTCCTTAATTAAATATTTTTAATTAAGATAAAAGGATTTAATGGCATAAAAATTAATTAATTAATTAATTAAATAATTAATTAATTAAAAAATGATGATGTCATCGGGAATTTTTCAGAAAATAAAAATACTTTATTTTCTAAAGGATTTTTAGATGTCTACATTTTGCCCCTCTTTGACGTGATGCTGCAAGTGGCATGACATCAAAGATAAGAAAATAAGATGCCCAAGGCTAGAGCAGAAGAGGAGAGAATGGACTACGAGTTGCCCCCTCAAGAAGGCGGCGGGGAGAGAAAGCGAGGCTCGATGGCTTCTTGAAAAGTACAAGAATCTCGGATGAGCAAGGAAACTCAGATTGGCAAAGAGAAGGGGCTAAATTAGCTCAAACTCTCACTATGGGAGAATGATAAAGGAGAATCAGATGCACAAGAGGAAGCAAGCTTAAGACTTTAGGGAAGGTGGAGGATGAAGGAGCAGAGCGCTATAAAAAGGAATCCAGGATAGGGAGATGGATGAGGGGATTATAAAGCTGATGCAATAGGATTTCAAAGAGTCAGATTGGTGGAAGATGGGTTTCGGAGATCCCTAGGACTAGGATTGTGGATCTCGAAAGATGAGGCTTGGTGGATTGATTTGGATTGGTGGATCCCTAAGACTAGGATTGTGGATCCCTAAAGCTAAAGGTGAGGAGTGATTCAAAGAGATACTGATGCATAAGCTGGGGTAGGAGAGACGGATGTAGGATATGGATGGGGGATAATGGAGATGAAGGGAATCCATTGAAGCTTTTTGAGCGGGGGGATACTTCAAAGAGAAGTACCACCATGTAGTTGAGCACTAGATTTGCTATAGGACTATTGGTTAATTTCCAAGGTTACCAAGAACATCAAGGCCTTTTCACCAACCATCCAAAGGACTGACAAACTAACTAAAAACAAACACGCAAGGATTGCCCCAACATCACACATGAATCCTAGAGGAAGCAGCGTGGAAACGACATTGGAGAACCCACAAGCAGAAAAGAAAAACAAACGAAAGACCTAATCAAGACCTTACGCTCTAATTGCCCCATTCGTAGCATACCATGATATAGAAGATCGTGGCAACCTTGAGGAGGGAACAAGGAGATTGCTTGGAAAAGATACTTCAAGACCCAAAAGGGAAGATCCCAAATCAAAAGAAAGCAAAAATCCAAAAGAGAACTGTTTGCCAACGAGATGGGTAGGATGAGGTACTAACGGACCAAGATCAAACATGAGGAAAGCTATATCCTACAAGGATCTATCGAAGAGCACCTAAGCTGGTGGATCTAGATGAGTGATGCGTCTGGCAAGCTGAACTAAGAAGGATAACACTTTGGTGACAGGAGATCTAGCTAAAGGATGCATTGGAATAGCTAACCAAGATGTGCGATGTGTGCAAGATGCTGATCAAGGAGGAACTGACAAAAAAGCTAGATAGATACAATGGTACTAAGCTAAAGAGGATGTACAAGCTGACAGACCAAGATATTTACAAGTGGGCTAAAGCTCAGGATGATAGGATAGCGGAATGGTTCGATGTTGTGCAAGATGCGAAAGCTAAGGGTGGGGTGATAGCGAAAGATATGGATTTGGCAGGATGCATCCAATGATGATGAGAGATTTTGTGACCAAGGATAGCTAGAGGAGCAGGATGAGATGGCTGGATAGGATGGTAGATAGCTAGGATTATGATGGATATAAAGAGATGACATTGGGTTTGCATGAGGATAGCCTAGAGCTAGATACCAATGACAAGGGAGGATGGACAAGACAAGATCTCCAAAGAATATAGTGCCCCCAATTAGAAGATAACATGTGGAAGGAGGTCTTATGATGGATGTGATAGGATTGAAGCTAGGATGGAAAAAGCTGAAGGGGCTAGGGAGATGGATGATAGCTGAGATGATTGGCTGAAGCTACATAAGATTAGTGGATGGTGTGAGATGGAAGCTGGAGGATGGAGGATAGGTGGATAGATTGGAAGATGGATTTGGATGTCAAGAGATGACCAAAAGCATGAGGGTGATAGGCTAAGCTGGGGATGGCAAGATTACGCATGATGCTTGTTTGCCAAGTTTTCATCATGGTACTTGTCCAAGGCGCTTGAATTGCCAAGTTTTCACCAGTGGACGCTTTATTTTTCTTTTCTTTTTTTGACTTTTTGACTTTGGACTTAGCTGGAATGATTTTGGCTTTCTTCAGCTATTTTGGCTTTTTTGGGATTTTTCACTGGCTATTTGGAATGTTCAATTTTGTTGCTAGCTATTGGTACACCAGATGTGTGATTTATGCAATAGATCGGATTAGATGGGATTGATGGTAGGAGATGGAGGGATGAAAATGCTGGAAAGGAACATGAGATGGGGATGCTTGCAAGAGCAACATTGGCACATGTTGGGACGGGTGTGAAAAGAGCATATGGGGGATAGATGGTAGATGCGGGTGTGATGGAGGATTTGTGGAAGCGTGCTTGGGGATATAGGCACCCAAGATGGAGTTAGGAGATGGGGGACATGAGTCACTAGATGGGGGATTAGCAATGGTGGATGCCATTATGCATTGGGTTTCAAATTTTTTCTTGGGGATCCACATGGTTTTGGATTTTCTTTTCATAGGCTTTTGCATTGTTTTGCATTCTTTGATTGGATTTTGCCTTTTTGGAGTATGTCTTTTAGAATAGACATATGATTGCCTAGGATGTGGATTTTTAGCTTTATGCGTTTTGAAGTTGGCATTCACATTGCTGTGGTAAGCTTTGGGAAGATGGTTAGGAGAAGCTTTGTGAGATGGAGAGGATATGAAAGAGCATGTAGGGGGATGATGATGGATGATGTGCCCTGATATGTGCCTTTGTTGATCTTGCATAGAAATGGATGGAATAGGATTTTTACGATGGCTGATAAGAGGATGGAGGATGGTAGATTTTGGGACATAGGGACCCAAAATGAATTTAGCGGATGAAGGGGGGATATGGTAGGTTGTTTTGGGTTGCAAAGATGGTGGAGGGGGGATGACATAAGATTTCTTGAAGGAGTGATGGGAGGCTGGCATGGTGTGCTTGGAGATAGGCTTGGTTTGGGGGTGTGGTGTACCAACACCTTTAGATGGTGAGCCTTTGGATACATATCCAAGACCATGAAATCCTAGATTTTTTTGTGCAATAATAGGCTCTCTGATTCCTTGCTCTTGTGGTCCTAAACCTTGACCTTGATAATGCCATCGATTGAGCATTTGAACAAGCTGAGGAAACTTTTTGCTTGCAAAAAATGGTAGAAGTGATTTATTAGGTGTATTGCAATGGGGAGATACTGTTCTTAATTCTTCTGCTGAGAGAGGGCCACCATGGATGAATGTAAGTGAACCAAGAGGGTAGATTATAGATGGTGGAATAGCTTGGATAGGTGGTAATATGGAAGCATGGAGCGGGGCAGATGGAAGGATAGGATCTTGATGTAGCTGGTGGGATGACAAGATATCTTGTAGTGGAGGAGATATGGCTTGAGGTTTTGGAGATGGAGGAGATGGTGACTGCACTATGGATGGAAGACATGGTACGATGATATCTTCATTTATGCTTTGGGGGATGTCAACATGCTTTTGGGAAGGATCTTGATAGGATTGGTTTGGAGTGGATGGTGCGATAGGAGGTGAAGGGATGGATTCTTCAAAGGCAGCGGATGGATAGATGGGAGATTCAGTAGTGGAGATGGGTGAGTAGAAGATGGATGCATAAGGGTCATTACGAGAGATTTGGGAAATGCTTGGAGGCGATGTAGATAGGATTTGGAGGGATTTGATAGGTGGTGGGATTTTATTGCTTGCGAGAAGTGGAAGGATTTTAAGCAATTTGATGGATGGTATGGGGATGATAGCTATGGGAGATGGAGGTGATATTATAGATGGGGAAGATTCATCACTGACTACTTCACATGGTTGGATTAGATGACATGGCTTATCGACTATTGGAGGAAACTTTTCTTGTATTTCCTCTAGGAGATTCCTTGGAGACTCGTGTGTCGAAGGTGGAGGTGGATTGATAGGAATAGCTAGTGTGATGGGGGTGGAAGATTGGAAGCTTGGTTGATGGGGTGATGGAGGGGAAGCTGGAATATCAGATGGCATGACTAGATAGTTTGGAATAACTCTTGAATTTTGGGGGATGCTTGGGGGAATGTTTCTAAGGCTTTCAATATACCCGTCATAGTCAACAAGATTTTCATCATCATTGGAATAGGAGGTGGCGGGAGCAAGGACAATGCGACCAAACACATCATGATAGGATTGGTACTTCATGCTTTGATGGTGAGTTTGATGGGGATGGGGTCTTGCGTATGGATGAACACGGATGCTCATGGTTGGATTTGGGTTAAGCACAGATTTTGGATTGGCTGATGAAAGATTTCCTAGGGAGAGTCAAAGTTGCATGACAGACCTAAGGAGGATTGGCTGGAGATTTTTGGCTTTCCTGTGGATGGAAGACTTCAAGGGAATGCTGTCAAAAAGTGAGAGTTTTGCTTTCCTATGCGCTGGATTGGTGGAGATTGTGTCAACTTGAGGATAGACTAATGATCCTATGGGCATGACACGAGATTGACCACTTGTGGATCCCAACCTTTAGCTCAAGGTGATGAGGGATGCAAGTGACAAAGCTAGATTACCCTAGACAATGCTCTGTCAGAGGGATAACCTTGGTGAGATTGGTTGATTGGTAGGATTGATTGGATATCAAACTCTGGCAGAGTAACAACAACTCTTTAAAGGCTTGGGTGATTTTGGATTGGGTTGCTAGCTGGCTGGGGGGATGATTTGGATGGACTTTGGATTTGGAATTGTTCTAAGGAAAAGAACTAGATAGATTCGGTTGCAGCGGGGGAGCTTGGATGATTGTCTGATAAGGCAGTGACTACGCTAAGTATGCCTTGAGCTGGGAGATTTCTGCTTTTCTAAGATTTTGACCAAAGTTGGCAAACATTCATTCAAAAGCTATGAACAAACAAGCAGACAAAATTTTGGAGCAAGCACGTCAAACACACCAACATCCTAGGAAGCTTTCTACAAGGATGAAATTTGGTTTAGCTAGGGAGTCCTCGATATACGCAAGGTACGTGAGGCCCAAATCCGTAGATGAAACCAAAAAGATGTCACACAGCCGAGAGGAGCGGTAACCCACTTCTCCTCTTTCACTTCTCAAGGGTATAAAGTTCCTTGAGGCTTAGCCCGAGTGACAAAATTTTGATCCCAAGAGAGGTGTCTTTGGATTCACCTCCCAATTTTTATACTCCGCCGGAACGCTGGAGTTGAGGTCGTCCCAAGGGGTGATGAAATCCCCAAGCAGGCCTCCTAAAAAGCTAAGACAAGATTTTGGATCCTAATCTTATGCACCCAAGATTGCCTCGAAAGACGACAAGGGGAGAGAAGACTTGGATAATCTTGGGCTAAAAAACAGAATTCTTTTCCAACTGACGCTTAAGTTTTTTGATCTAGACTTTGCAAGCACTCATGTTTAAGATACAATGTTTATTCCAACTTTGAAGCATCGACAAAAATAAAATCGATCGAAGAATGTGAACAAGAAGAAGAGTTAGGGTCAACAAAAGCAAACTCGCATGCCCAGAGGCCCTCCACGTCAAGTATCGATTGATTTTTCTTTAAGGCATTCAAGATTGAGTGTGAGTTTATTTTAAGTCCAAAACAAAGGTGTGTGAGATTCGATTTCAAGCGCGCGCCCGGAGGCCCTCCACGTCAAGATTTGTCCAATTTTTATGCCAAAATGAAGTGTGAGCGAGATTAATGTGCATTCAAAGAAAATTTGATTTTAATCCATGGCATTCAAGAGTGTGTTTAGCAACATGCATTCAAAGACAAGTGATTAAACATTCAAGTTTTTTCCTTTGAGCATTCAAGATTGAGATTTTGTGTGTTGTTTTAAGAACTTTGAAGTGCTTTGTTTTAACCTTAGATCATTCAAGATTGTTTTTTGGACTCAAAAGTGAAAATGACTCTTTGGACTTTGGTTTTCATTCAAGATTTTGTGTTCTAGTTTGCATATTTTAAGCCCAAAAATGATATTCCTAGATTGTTTTGATGCATGAAAATCCTAAGAAACATTCAAGATTTTGCAATAAGACATTTGTTTGGAACAAATAACAAAGCTTTTAGGACAATTTTTGGCAACCATTTAGGACTCTTAGTTTTCATGAGATTTTTTAAAAGAACTTTAGTGTGCACTTAGTGTTGATTTTGAACCTTTTGAAATGGAAACTTGAAGTTCTTTTTAAATTCTCAAAAATGAAGTGTTCCTAATTTTGCATGAATGCATCTAAAACCTTGATGTTGCAAGGATGCAAATGATTAGATTGGTTTAGTTTCACTTGTTAAAAGATTTTTTCTTTCTTGCAAATTTTTAATTTTTCAATGGATTTAAGTATGATTTGGGGGTTCATTTTAAGCACTAAAAAGAAGTGTGTATGATTTTGCTTCCTTAAAAAAAAATGGCCAAGATCTCCCACAAGAAGAAGAAGAAGAAGTAGATGGAATAAGAAGAATATAGACAAGAAGAGGAAGAAGAATTTCAAGTTCTTTGTCCACCTATAAGCTTGAAAAATCTGCAAACACTATGAGATAGATTATGAATTCCTTTGTCTTCTTCATGCTCATGTGGACCTACAAAACCAATTTATACAATCCTACCAATCACAAAAACAAGAAAAATTAGCCAAAATCAGCAAATAACATACAAAACTTGACTAAAAAAGCTAATGAAGATGACCCATGCGGGGTCCCACCGGGCGTGCCAAAATGTATATGAGCAATGTTAGTATGCTAATAGAAACCAAATTTAAATAAAGCTTCTACAAACTAAACAAAATTCATAAACTTCAAGATAGACTAAGATGAGCTCTCAATTGAGAATATGAGCCATTAATGGGCTCTCTCAATGAGAAGCTCTCTTGTTGAGTAGCTTTGTCTAAATAGATAGGATGTATGCTCAAGCTTTATGCTTCAAAAAGGGCTTCAAATGGAGTTGGAATTTGGGTGTGAGTGTATGGTTTTGATCTAAAATGGATTCTCAAAATGGCATTATGACTTTACTTCATAGATTTTGTTATTTTGCAAAGGGGAAGGATCCAATTTATAGGCAAGAGGCTTGAGGGATTGAGGGCTAAGATGCAAGGATGGGAAAAAGCTTATGGAGGGCTCAGATTGCATGAGAGGAGAGCACATGGATTGTGCTTCCTTATAGCCAATCAAAGAGTGACACATGTCACATGGTGAGAGGATGGAGGAAAGGGGAAGGATGAGTCAACAAAGGAGGCTCAAGGGATAAAATCTTCATAAAGACCCTCATAATGACTTGTAAGAGCAATAAAAGGGCTTGTAAGAGTCATTTATGACCTAGTGGACTTCAAAAAGTTTTATGGTTGAGATATTTTGAGGGTGATGAGAGCAATTTCGACTTGAACTTGATTAGGAAGGTTTTAAGCTTGTTTAGTCTTGTGCAAATGATTAGAGGATGGATTAGAATGGTTTAGGATTAGCTTAGGGATAGGCAAGTGGATGGCATTTAATGAGGGTGGGTGAAAAAGGAGATATTTGTTAACTTTGGCTTGGGTTAGTAAGTTTTAACCCATGTTTAGGGAATGTGACAAGGTTAGGAGGGGATTAGGATTAGGTTTAAAGACATCTTCTAGAAGAGTCTAGATTTTGGATGAGGATAAAGACTTTCTAGAATAGTCTAGAATTTCCTAGGATGAGGATGAAGACTTTCTAGAAGAGTCTAGAACTTCTTAGGATGAGGATAAATTAGATTTTTAGGAAATAAATAAAGTTTTATTTATTTCAAGGGTTTGGGTTGAGGAGATATTTATTAAAACTTTTTTAATAAACATGAGGATTAATATTTAACCTTAATTAAATATTTTGAGTTGGGATTAGGGGTAGGAAATGATGGGATTAGCCTTTAATCAAAATTAAAGAAGGATTAGAAGATTTTGGAAGAGGTTATTGGTCATAAGGAAATTGGCCAAGTTTTGGGCAAAAAATAAATTTTTTATTTATTTTAGGATTTTTGGTCAATTTATTAATTAAATAATTAATAAATAAGGAAATAATGTTTAAATAAGATTTAAACATTTTTGGGAGGGATTCCTTAATTAAATATTTTTAATTAAGATAAAAGGATTTAATGGCATAAAAATTAATTAATTAATTAATTAAAAAATGATGATGTCATCGGGAATTTTTCAGAAAATAAAAATACTTTATTTTCTAAAGGATTTTTAGGTGTCTACATCGTGAAGCGGAGTTGTGGGATTGGAAAACTATTCAAACCTTGTTTGGTCTTCTTGTGCTGCCAGTTGTTCTTTATGGGTGTGAATTATGGGCCAGCAGCACTACTATAGCACAATGGAAACAAATCGAAGGAATCCAAAAGCGCTTGATTACAAGCAAGTTTAAAATTAAAAGCACTGCTCCATATGACATCATGCTAAGTGAAATGGGGGCTGCGCCTATTGAGGCACTTGCTATGGTTCACCTTTTAAGCTATCTAAAAAGAATCGAAAAAATGGAAGAGGATAGATGGCCGAAAGTTGTCTTTAGTGACACACTATGTAAGCGAAAAAGGACATGGATGCAACAAAACATCAAGTGGATGAGTAAATGGAATATTCATTTCAATATGTGCCCCACAAGTAATAAAGAAATAAAGGTCTTTGTTATGGAGAAATTCTACAAGAGAAATTGGGGAAGCGAGATTGGGAGGAAGAAACTATATTATATAAATGAGTTCAACCCCACTTGTGATCAACTCGAAAAAGTGTACATAGGAGCCAACATTTCTTGGAGAGCTAAAATTCTTATTGCTCAGCTGAGAACCAACTCTCACCAACTTCGTTCTGAGACCGGGCGTTGGAAGAGGCCAAAGGAGGCTTGGGAAGAGAGAATTTGCAGATTTTGCAATTCTGGGAAAGTGGAAACTGAACAGCACTTTATTCTAGAATGTGAGGCCTACAAGGATAGCAGGGATAAGTTTGCGGATACTATATGTGACAGTTCTTGGCATAACCTGTTCAACGAAGAGTACATTGAGCAATTGGGGGGGCTCATCATTAGTCTACACAAGAGGCGAACAGCGCTACTTAAGTCTGCTTGAGTTGTCTTGCTATCCCATAGGCTATTTTTGGCCTCGTGGACGTTAAAATTTTATCTATCTATCTATCTCTTTTTTTATGAAGGTCATCTACGAAATGATTTTAGTTTCGTGATATGGAAGCACGCGCATTTGGCTAAGCCTCTTTAGCTAAGAGACAAAGACTGGGCGGTATCCATTCTCTCAACTCCATAGTAGGCATGATATCGATATCACCATTTATTTCAACATCAGATCCTTACACTCAACAAATTCATCGTTTGCTTTCTACTCCCTGACAGCCATCATCTCCCTAACTCTCCTCTGCCTCCTCAAGACCCTGAGAGCCAATCCACATGGCACTCGGCTGCCACCTGGACCGAGTCTGTGGCCTGTGATTGGCAACATCCACCAGCTAGGCAAGAGCCCGAACGAGTCCCTCTTCCAGCTGGCGAGAATCCACGGGCCCCTGATGACCCTGCGCCTCGGATGGCGGACAACTGTCGTGGCCTCCTCCCCCGCCATGGCCAGGCACGTTCTCCAGACCCAAGACCCCTCCCTGTCAGCACGCACAGTCATCGACGCCGCCACATGTCTCTCCTACAGCGACCACTCGCTCGTCTGGAGCGACTGCGTGCCACGCTAGCGCACCCTCCGCAGGATCTGCGCCGCCGAGCTCTTCATCGCCAAGCGCCTCGAGGCCCTGCACCACCTGCGCCGGGCCCAGGTCAGCAGCATGGTGAAGGCCATCTACACCTCCACGTCAGCACCAGTCGATATCGGCCACGCGGCCTTCCTGGTGAGCCTGAACTTGGTGGGCAACCTGATATTCAGCAAGGATATGTTTGAGTGGGACAAGATGTAGGAGTCGCGGGAGTTCAAGGAAGCCCTCACTCAGATGCTTGTTATTGGGGGGAAGCCCAATTTGGCGGATTTTTCCCCTTCCCTTAGGGCTTTGGATCCTCAGGGGATAAGGAAGGAGCTCACTAAGCTCTTTAGGGTTATGTTTGGGATTTTTGACACGTATATCGAGGAGCGGTTGCAGAGGAAAGGGCAAAAAAGTGAGGAGAGGGGGGAGGAGGAAAAGGAGAAGGATTTTCTCGATATTTTGTTGGAGAGTAAGAACAGGAGTGGGGAGAACTTTACCAAGTATGAGCTCACTCGCTTCTTTTATGTAAGTAATTTTTTTCAGCTTGGGTTTTCTGTGTTTGATAGACCTTATTAAAAACTTTCATTTATTCAATTCGCAACAAATAGTTTGGTTAGGATAAGGATACGTGCATCTATTCTCGTATATTATAAGTTTGTATTTTGATAGACCCACATGATTTAGATAACTTTTTAGATCTCATAGAGTGTTTAGCTTGATGGATGTTATTAAACGCTTTCTTTCATTCATTTCTAAAACAAACAATGGATCAGTTCGGTTAGGCATAAGGGATCTGAGAGTTGTCAATCCTAATTATGTGTATTATAAGTTTGTATTTTAGTACATGGTTTTTACAAGTTTTTTAAGAAAGTGGTCATTATATATTTTAGTATTTTTAGTAGCTCTTTTTGTTTTTAATCTATGATCATAGCTCAAGTATTTGTTGTAGAGAGTTTTTTTTTTCTCTTCAATTTTTTCTTGTTTGATGGGCGCTATTACAAACTTTTATTCATTCACATCAAACAATGGATCAATTTGGTGAAGATAAGAGATCTGGGAACCTTACATCCTAATTTGTATTTTAATATACACGATTTGACAACTTTTTAGATTTCATAGATTGTATTATAAGTTTTAGAGAGTAGGAATGTGATTGGGGGGAACATCGCCAAGTATGAGTTCATTCGCTTCTTTTATGTAAGTCTTTTCTTTTCCTTTTCCTTTTTCGACTTTACTTGTGTGTGTGTGTGTGTGTTTGTTGTATATTGGTCGATATTAAAAAGTTTCATTCAATGTGTACTTTTTCCCTTAAGTTAATAGAATTGGTATCTTTAATTTTTAAAAAGTTTCATTCATTTATCCTTATAAATGAACATGGACCTGTTGAAATAGAGTTAAGGATCTAGGATTTGTTCACCATGATTTGGTGTATTATAAGGTGGCATTTCGGTATACATCGTTTTGACAACTCTATAGAGTTGTTCAATGGATTTAATATGAATATCTTCCATTGATTTATTTAATAGAACCCTTTTATTATTAATTGAGAAACTTTAAATAGCCCTCTTTAATATGAATATGGCTTAAATGTTCGTTTTGAAAACCAAATGTGTTTTTTTTTTCCTTTTTGATAAAAAAATTTATAACGTTGATTCAATAGATCAAATAACTTACGCTAATTTATATAATAACCCCTCCTCATCACTAACATAGGAATTTTCAAATAACCTTTGTTAACATGCATATCAAGCATTATTCTAAAAATAGAGCATTTTTTTTCCTTATTCTCTATGGAGTTAATCATTAGAGTGTTTACTTAACATTAATTTATTTAGTGGTTCCCATTTACCACTTAACTCTCTTTAATATGACTATAACTTAAATAATTGTATTAGAAAGTGAGTAGTTTTCTTATTGACCAAAATTCTATAAAGTTATTCAATAGCTCAATTATTTAACACTAATTTATTCAATAGTTTGCACTCACCTCCAATGGAGAAAATTTAAATTAACTATCTATCATATGGCCATAGACTTGAGTATTTTTTTTTTTTTTAAATGATGAACTATTTTTTATCAATCTAAAGTATATGGAATTAGTCAATTCTAGTTGTTAAGGCTACAAACAAAATACCTCATTTCACTTTGATAAAGATTTAAACCCAAAATTAGCAGTGTCTAAATGACAACAATTTTGATGCTACAAAATTAAAGAACCTAACTTATAGAAACCATCACTCAAGAGGGTTCATTTAACACAAACTTTTAAAACTTTTTTCACAAAGAAAACATTTACTACCTCGAATCTTATCGATCTTTTATCAAAATTATTTAATTTTTCTTTTGAAGATAGTTTCTTTAATTTCATTATTGTTTTTATGAACTTCTAAATCATAGAAATGTTCGAGGTCTAAACGTGTTGTACTTTAAATTTCTACTATATAATAAATTTGAATAAAAATTTAATTATAAGGTTTTTAAAACAATTTATTAAGGCACAAAAAGATTTAAGATATTTTTAAATCTAAATGAATTTAGTGAAGATTGTTTCTTGTGAATTTAAACATCAATAATTAGGTCATAGTTAAAATTCATATAATATTATTTTAGAAATTTACATGATTTTTTTTTCTTGTATTGACCTTCCTATTGGATCTTATAGCCAAGTCTTTGGAGTAAATTAGACCTTTACAAAGAATGTTTTCTCAAAGATTAAATCTCTAGCTCTAGCTTTGAGAGTTCTAAAAACATATTGATTTAGAAGTTTGCTATGTTTACAGGACATGTTCACTGTAGGAAGTGAAACAACTAGTACTACAATTGAATGGGCTATGGTAGAACTCATATGTAACCCAAAGGTAATGGAAAAGGTGAAGGAAGAATTGGACAAGGTAGTGGGGAAAGAAAGATTAGTACAAAAAAGTGATATTGATAACCTTCCTTATCTTCATGCAATAGTAAAAGAAACATTTCGTCTACACCCTGTTGCTCCCCTTCTAATCCACCATAGAGCTCTTAACTCTTGTGAAATAGAGGGATATGTTATACCTAAGGATGCTCAAGTGTTTGTGAATGTTTGGGCAATTGGAAGGGACCATAATGTATGGAAGGAACCAGAAAGGTTCTTTCGAAAGAGGTTTATGTATTCAAATGTGGAATACAAAGGACAAAATTTTGAGTTGCTTCCATTTGGATCAGGGAGGAGAATCTTCCCAGGGCTCCCTTTGGCCCATAGAATAGTTCATGTAGTAGTGGCTACTCTCCTTCAATGTTATGATTGGCAGATTCCCAATGGACAAAACCCAGAAAAAATGGATAAGAGTGGAAAGTTTGGACTCACACTACAAAAAGAAAAACATTTGGTTGTGATACCCACACCTCGCCTACCACACCATATCTATAATTGATTTCTACAAAGAAAGGGAAAATATTATTTTCTTTTCTATACAACCATGTCTATTTATCCCTAATCAGTTACTTTTGTATTAATCTTTTCTAATATAAGTATCAAGCATGGATACTTTAGATGTTGTCCCTTTTGCTAACTTGGTTTATCTTGCATGCTCGAGAAGTAGTAGTTAATTTAGGTGGAACAAGCTTTTAAAATGGGTTTAGCATCGAGATGGATCATCCATGAACCTTATTGGAGTGAATAATGTTATTTTGTCTTGGTATTTATTATAACCAAAATTTCAAAAAGGAAATCATGTTAAGTAAGGTCACTATACCTAAGTTACGCCCACATTTTCTTAGTCATGTCATTCAAACCATTGAAATTTCTATTCTTTTTTAATTAAATGTGAATTTTAAAGATTATCAAATTTACAACTTTAAAATGGTATGTTATTTATTCAAATCTAATAGTTTTATAATTTCAACATTTTCGGTTATTCTCGACTTTATCCAAGATTTTGAATTTTTGCAATCAAATTCTCAAGCTAGATGTTATGTGAATTTCAAGTTGAAGTGCCAAATTTAAATTATTTAAAAATTGGAATTTTAAGTTTTATAAAAATTTGAACACTCTAAAAGTTAACAATTAGAATCTTAACTTTTAAAAAGTTAATAGTTTGGGTTGCAACATTTTCCCCACTAAAGAAGGTTAGCAAAAAGATTTTAAAATATTAACTAAAGGGTTAAGGTTTTAATTGAAAAGGTTGAGAAAGTTAAAGATGCAACATTTTCGTCAATATCTTAACTATTAAAATGTTGAAAAGTTAAGGATTTCAAAATCAAAGCTCAAAATCCCATCTTCAACTTTGTGATGAATTAAATAAGCACATACTAACAACTTCCAAAATAATGGGTTACAAGACATAAGCTTCTAACATTATTATAATTAGTTGGAGAATGGAGATAACAAGAACAAAGCATCAATCTCAACACATTTTTCACTATATATGCTACAATGCCAAAGTTGAGAGCTCGAGGACAAATTATGAACATTGATCAAATTAAGGGGAGATACTTATCTGACTTTATTTTGAAGATGCTCTCATGTATGCTTGATGAGAGGGCAATATAGTTCAAATTAATCTTGAACATAACCAAGGGCCACTCCATAAGTATGAGGAAATGTGCACCAACTATTTGACCAAATTATTGAGCTAGAACTTTTATGAGTTATCAAAGTATAGACGGTGCATGCCATTTGTTTGTCAAATTGTGTGCATATATGGAATCTTCTCACTCCATTATCATAATGGAAGCTTTCACAATGACATTAGAACCTCCTTCAAGGGTCACCCTTAAACATCACACAATACAAAAAAGATTAAGCTTGAAAAATAAAAATCAACTTTGATTATTTAACACTTTTAATCTACGAATCAAGCCTTACTTTGTGATTCTTAAGTCGTTCATCCTTCATGACATATTTTAAAAAGACATCATATTTTATTATTGAAAATGCTAAGAAATCTAGGCTCAAGTTAAAGATTATGTGGGCTAGCAATGTGTTGGAGTCAGCTTTGTGACTATATAGACGATCTCTGCCACCAAATAAAACCTATAATTGGCTTGGTATTGAAGCACTCACTCCCTTTTAGAAATCACTACAAATTTGCATCAGATGCCCTATTGGAATACAATAATGGAGTCTGTATGATCTTACTTTAGGTTTTTACCCCTCGCTCTTTGGCATGCTTCTAAGATGGGAGTTAGTAATATCAAGGGTGAACAACTTGTATCTAATCATGTGGTTTAGAATTTGATTTTCTAAGAAAACAAAAGGATTATTAAGGATCTTAATAACTATTTCATCAAGATCTTTGATGGTGGAAAGGAGGCTCAAAAGCTTTCGGAGACTCATAAGGTACCTCACTATGAAGTTGAGACCAAGAAGAACCTCTACCACTCCTCCAATATATTTAATTCTCTACCTTCAACTTGAGCTTCAAAGCCACCTCTTGCTATCGTATATATGTAAGACCTCAATCCTACAACTAGGATATACCACATCATCAAAAAATGTAAAATATAGAAAGAAACACACATAAAATAAGTTGAATTTCATTGTTGACTATTCAACCAACCATTAGGCACATACATAAATGATAAAAAGATAATTGATAATAATTATTCAATAATTGAATGTCTCATCATATCATTTAATAATGATGTTGACCTACACGACATACATCCATTAATACATGGGACATATTAATACATCAACCTGCTCATCATAATAATGAGTACATCATAAAACCTGAACATAAAATGCCTTAGAAAAGTTTCTATCTACAAGTCCCTATCTCCTAAGTTATTAGACATCGTTAATCTGCTATTTGAGATGTGAGCGTGGACCAAGAACTTTTACCACCCAACCACGAAGTGGTTAGCTGCCCTAAGGTTCTTCCTAACAAAAAGAACTCTTTAACCCTACCCAAGAAGCCTAGCAACCTGGAATGAGAAGATCAGATAGATCTGGTGTAGCTATGAAAATAACTGCAATAGCAACATACACCTAACCTATATAACATAATGATGATGTGGTAAGAAGACATATAAATAAGCATATCTATTGTTACCCATGAATGGTCCAAATTTATTTCTTGCACATAATCATGGCAATATTTAAGCTATGGTAGCCTATTATTAAAGTCCCATTGTGAATCTTAACTTTTTCGGCTTTCTTTATTTTTATGTCTCAGTTGAAAAAATCCGTGAACTTGAACATTGAACACTTTGTTCAGTGTTCAAGGTTCATAAGTTGATTAGTTCTCTTGGTCAAGTTGGGAAAGTCAATCGTCCCATGGATATTGTCGCCCATTGTCGACGTTGAACTTAAACATTGAACACTTTGTTCAAGGTTCAAGTTCATGGTTTTACCTTTGTGTCTAGTCTGTCATTATGAGTGAGGTTTCCAATATATCACAACTATTGAACTATTTTGTAGTTCAACGATTCATGTTCACCTGGTCATAAAGATTGATGCCTTCAGTACCACATGTCCAGGTAGACAACTCAGTGGGCGTGCAATGTTTACCAAATCTATGGAAAAAAATTGTATTGATTGGGAGTTAAAGGTAAAGATGTTAAGGCATGTTGTGGCACGTGCAGATCTCAGGTAATATTATAATGATTTAAATACTTGTCTCGTCATATGACTTGTCACTCATCCATATGCTTCAAGGTCCAACAGCACACAAAACAAAGGTACATGTAGTAATAGGAAGCCTTCTTTCTCCAAAGGCAATTAGGGTCAACAATAGCAGCAAATGTGATCTTACCCTCCAATACATAGTGTGGCAATTGTTCCAACTCTCAGAACTTTTGTAACTCTCAGCACAATATGCGTAATCAGTATAGTCAGCATGCACAGAGTAACCACTCTATTTCTAGTAGGGATGACCATCAGCAATCTAGTGCACCTCCAACAGGTAGAGATTCTAGTAGAGGTACAAGGAGTTTTTCATGTAGACAATTTAGGCATATTGTAGCCAACTGCCCACAATGTACTTCTCAGTATTTGGGACAGAGGCCAACAACATATGAGCCTACATTTGATGATGTTGGGAGATCACATAGAGTTTTTACAGCAATAGATCATCACTAGGAAGATCATCAGGGTAATGTAGTTGAGACTACAAGAGCAATCAGAGGTGCACCTCTTTCTATTTTATTTGACTCAGTTGCTACATATTCCTTCATATTACCCTCTATCATAGTCAAGTTTGAACTTGAGGTGGTTAAGCAAGACATAGGTTGGCAGGTGGAACTATCTCTAGGAGCTAGGATAGTCACAGACTCTGTAGTGCATGAATGTGAGATGGACCTAGGAGGATTCATTACTTCAGTAGCCCTTTGAGTCATTCGTCTTAGGTCATATGACATAGTGTTGGGCATGGATTGGCTAGGCTTGCATAGAGCTAGCATTGATTGTAGGAGGAAGATTTATCAATGTAAGGATGACTAGGGTGAGGACTATAAAAAAGTAGGCATTCAAAGAGTTATATCCCTCTGTATGATCTTCGTAATGCCAAGTATTTGTCATTACTATGAGTGAACTTGAGGAGGAAGACCCTATATCATCCTATCCTACATAAGTATATTGATTTTTTTCCTAGTGAGATCCCAAGTATTCCACCTAAGAGGGAAATTGACTTTCACATCGATCTCATCCTACGAGTAAAGCCCATATCTAGAGCTCCTTACCGGATGACCACTCAAAATTTGACTAAATTACATCTACAACTAGAGGAACTTTTGTCTAAAGGTTGTATTAGACTGAGTATTTCTCCATGGAGAGCACATGTGCTCACTATGAAGAAGAAGGATGGGTCGTTATGATTGTGCATTGACTACAGACAGTTGAACAAGGTAACAATTAAGAATAGGTACCCTTTATCGAGAATCGATGACTTATTTGACCAAATCAAGGGAGACAAAGTGTTCTCTAAGATAGATTTGAAGTTGGAGTACCATCAACTACGTATTCATGATGTTGACATACATAAGACAACCTTCTACACTCAATATGGACACTATGAGTTTATAGTGGGTCCATTTGGTTTGACGAATGCTCCATTAGTATTCATGTGCTTAATGAATGGAGTATTTCATTCTTACTTAGACTGTTTTGTAATTTTGTTCATGTTAGTTAACAATTTTTCCCTTCTTGTTTTAGTTTATAACTTGACTCTAAAAATGCCTAATGTGTGAAGAAACAAAATGATGTTAATGATAGAATGGGTTAGTGCAATTTAATGTCACCCACCCCTAAATTAAAAGGTACAAATCCCTTATATTTGCAAAGATTTTTGTTTGGCCATGTCTTTAGTAGATTAGTTTTGGGGAGGGATGCTCCTAACTAGAGAGCAATAGAGGCTAAAACCAAGATTTCTGTAACCACAAAAAACCCAGGAACGTTAATGATTTAAACAGCCCACATAACTAGTGGAATGGATTTTGAAAGCTATCTTTCAACTCTTTCAAATCTAAGCCTACTCCTATTGCTACTTTAACCACTATCCATACTTCTAATGAATGAAAGGATTTAATGCAGCAAGGAGAAGAAATAGAAATGCATATAAGGGACAATTGGAATCTCTTTTACTGTCAATACTTTACAAAAATGGAATCCAACAAGATATTAATAGGTTCCCATACACTTGTGCTTCAATTTCATGATAACTACTTTAACATGTATGCAACCAAGAAAAAGAGAAAAAATACATATGAAAGGCAAATAGAATTTCTTTAACTAAGAACACTTATCTAAACTAGAATTTAGTAAGAGTTAGCAACTCAACATGTATTTTTCCTACAATTTCAAGGGAGAAACTAGTCTAAATGCAAGTGATCAAAAAATAACTGGATAAACCATGTACATGGAACTACAAAGTTTGTTCAACCAAAAGTTTGTTGATTCTCTATTCAACTTTGAAAATTACATATATAGGTCCTCTTAGGTTTGTCCAGTTATATTGTATGATTACATTTCATAGCATTTGAATGGGAATAACTCAAATAGGAATGACAGATAATCATTTGTTACAAAATGAATTCATGCGAAGAGAATTTCTATATTTAGCTATAATAAACAGAGGAAGAAAAGAGAGAGAAATGGAAAAAATAGGACTAGAGTTTCTTTGGAGCCATCTTCAATGTTCCATTAATAAAAACCAACTCCAAAAGCTTAGAATCTTGAAAATTTGTGTAGTTGGTTGACTCGTCTATGGGTTCAAGGAACTTTACCTTCGTCCTTTCAATATCGACCAACTAATTATTCGTACTAACATGTGACTCAGTGTGCAAGTCATTAAGATACATGTATACTTTCTCAATTATCTTCTTCACATCATCCTACACACTTTTCAACTCTTGATCATCTTTAAGGAGACTCACATATTTGAACCCAATCGATTGCTTCCAATGAAGCAAGGGATCTTTGTCAGTTATGAGTATGGCAAGATTGAAGGCAACATCAACTTTCATGTCAATCACTTCTTGGATCAGTCTCAGTTCATCTTTAAGCTTCTCAGACTCTGTCAGCATTGCAAATTGATGTGAACACACTGCCTCCCTTAATTTATGTGCATCCAAAATCAAATTGTGCAAGTTCTCAATAAGAGAGGGAACTTGTGACTTGAGATCTATAATCCAAGCTCGAGAAATCTGTCCAAATTGCCTCTCCTACTACAATTTCATTAATAAGTTCTTATTTTCCTCTACACTTGGATCAAATGCTCTTAGCGTAGCACTGTCCACCAGTACTATAGACAAATGATCCAACATAGCTCTAATATAGGCAAGCAATTCCTTGTTTAAATCCTTCAACATTTCTTTTGTTACTTTCAACTCGTCCAATTTGTCTTTAATCCTGTAATTTGTGGATTTCCATATATTGACCATAAAGTCATGGATTGGCAGACCTATATCAACTAATGCTATTCATAAATCACTAGGAGCTAAACTCCTAATTCTTCCTTCTTTCTAAGGTTCGGCTACCTCTACCACCATGTGTCCTATATCCAAATCTATAGCCAAAGTAGCAAGAATCTCCTGGTTCTTTTCCTTAGATGTTATTTGTGATGGTTGTCATGTGAAATCAAATCTTTTGGTAGGACACTCCCCTCCATTCTCCTTTTCTTCTTTTCAATAGCATCTTCTAGCCAAGAATCAACTTGAAGGACATTGAATGTTGACTCGAGAGTTGTAGGATCAAATAGCTTTCTAGTTATGGGAGGAGTCTCCTTTTTTCTTGTTAAAAAATGGAAAGGATGGATTTTTAGTAGCAGAATGCTCAGGAATATTACATGTGTCACCTTGTTATTGAGGAGTTTCTAGGATTTTTTGGTCACCACCTTGTCCACCTTTTGAAGGATTATCACCTAGATGGTTGTCCTCCCCATATAAATTAATGATTGGCATGGTGGCCTATTACCCTTATTTACCCTTTTCTTTTTCTTTTTATGCCTTACCTTTTTCAACTTTTCCTATGTCTAGTAGAGAACCTCCTTTGCAAGTTGGAGGGACTTGGATATTCTTCTTAGGTGGTTGATCTCCACCTCCTCCACCTAATTCTTGTGAAGGACCCATAGATGTCAAAGTAGAAGTAGTTATGGTAGAGGTGGAAGTTGATGAAGACTGGGGAGCACTTGAGGATTCTCTCATGGAAGAACTGTCAGCTCCACTCCTTTTCCTCCTCAATCTAGTCCACTCTAAACATTTATTGGTCATTTTCACAATTCCCTCCATTGGGATCTCCAATTTATAAATTACTAGGCCCTTAGGTGGGATGGACAGAATAGGCTTGTCCTTTATCTCTTTTTCATAAGTTATGGATGTCATATTAGATTTTTCAGCATAAATATTATCCATGTTAATGTGCACATTATATAACTTGATTTTCTCCACAATGAACCTTGCACCCATTTGGAGATTATTCTTCACAAAGCTCATAGGATCAAATTGAGGCCTAATGACTTCATAATCTTTGAATTTGAACTTGCTCTAAAAGGCCTTAACATGGTTCTTTGCATCAAATATTGATGCACATGAATTGGATCCTATCTCAATTGGAAAGGGGATTCCAACCTTCTTGTTAGCAACATAAAGAGAATTCACTTCAAGCACTTGCCTGCAAAGCTCAATTAGCACAACTCTATCATCGGGATACCTGGGTAGCCTTCAAGGGAAACCATCAAAACCACCAATTTGGATGCAAGAAAAAGAATGGAATTGTATAAAGAAATAATCAAACTGAGTCACCACTATAATGACCTCTAGAGAGAATCTTCTTTCAGGGCACCCCTAAAGCTCCCTACACAATCTCACAGTGAATGCATCATTTATCTCCATGAACTGTTCATAGCTTCTTTCTAGTTGAAGACAAGGATAAAATTCATATACTTTGATAGATTCATCAAAATATTCATTATAGGGAAGGCCTAGCCATAAGTGATGTGTTTCTAGGGCATACATTAGATACGAAGACATGTAAAAAGAATCAAAAGCCTTAGTTGAGTTCATCCATCTTGTGAATTCATCACACAATATATGTACCCAATCTAGATATTGTCCTTCAACACATACATCATGGAATAAAAATAAGTGATGCTCAATTAAATTTAATGTCTCTTTGTGTCCTTTTAGTCTCAACAACAGAACTAGTATATCCATAATTTCTCTTTTCAGATTAGTTCCAAATGGAGTCTTAGGCAACTTATTTTTTGAAATCCTTGGTGGTTGAAACCAAGTGCTCAGAATGTCACCTTGCCTCAAAGTTATCTTCTCATTATACATGGAAGCAAATGACCCAAAATCAATATCACAAAATTCATCTCTATTTGGAAATCCAAAAGCACTTTGCATCAGAGCTCTGTTGAATGTCAGCAACATAGAATCATTCGACATCTTTATCTTCTGTGTCGTGTGGTCATATTGGGAAATTCACTCCTAATCTAGCTCAGGGACTTGAATGGCCATAGGGAATCTCACTGCTTCAACCAGACCACTCCACTTGAGTCTATTTGTGACTAGGTGAATTGGTTGAGAATTCAATCTTCTATGTAGATCAGATAGATCACAAAAATGGAAAGAAGTGTCTATTAAATCTTTTAATTTTCTCACCAGACTAGGTAATTTGCTTTGCATCTCAATCCTCAAGGCCATGGATCACATAAACTTAAAACAACTTTACACATAAAAAGGAATAATGTCATTACAAGATATCATGGAAAAAGTGCCCATAAAATCTTTTATTTGATATAAATATAACCGCTAAATTTTGAATCTCTTGCATCACATGAGTGGGACACAGAAAGATGAGCAAATCTGACCAATTAGGAAGATAACTTTTATATTTGCCAATAATACAGTGGGGAAAAATGTTAACTATATTAAATGCATCTTTAAGAGTTATTTGTACCACTTATATTCATGTATCTCAGCTTTTAGGCTCGAGCATGGAAGAAATGACACATTTTTGATGACTAACTATGTTCTATTTAAGAGGCTCCAAAGGCCATGAGGAACAATAGCTACCCCTTTAATGGGTTGAAGAAATGACTAATGTTTCTCCTATCACAACTCACTTATTTAATGTTTTGGGCACATAGTTATATGGAGATTTTCTAATACCTTCAGAACTTGGCTTATTCACCTTCAGTCGAGTGCAGAGCACTCTAACTTCTTTTCCAAAATTGAATGCTTCCTTCTAAATCTTCTCTTTTTATAATTCTTCCAAGCATAGCACATCCCAGGTATCTTCGATAAATATTCTATTTGAAAAGTGACCCTTCATTTTGTTATCTTTTCCCTATTATGTACTCACTCATTCAGTGCATAGTCAAAAACACCTTTCTGAAGGGAACTTACTTAAATTAAAGTAGTCGACTCAAAAAGCTTCACTGACTTTTCCAAAGGATCATCCAATTTTAATGTGAATTCTTCTGAGCATATATACTTTCATTATTAACCATATCTCTAAATTCGGACAAATGGCCTATGCTATACACGAGTAGAGCATCGAAGATTATTCTCCACTATGACTATTTTTCTCACCAAATCCACTTAGTTAAATGTTCTTGTTAAAGTGTAGCTTTAGTAGAAGTAAAGTACACTATATATTCTACATATATGATTATGTGACTTATACACACACACACACACACACACTCTCTCTCTCTCTCTCTCTCTCTCTCTCTCTCTCTCTCTCACACACACACACACACACACACACACACACACACACACACACATCATTGTTATGTGTTTACTAATAATTATCTATACTTAACCTTGAGGTTTTAGATTGCTATCAATTATCGTTTATATTAGTTTACTAAACCAATCGGTATTCTCAATAACTAAATCATGGACTTGTAAGGCCATGACCCTATGTGTCCTTTGGCCATGTCGAGTCATGTCCCTACAGGAACATGACTCTTTACTCACGTATATATTATGCAATGGCTAATGAATAGGATCATTAATTAAAATGATAATGCTCTCCTTCTCTTTAGCAATTCAATCTTCTTTCAAAACATAAACAATTGTCAGTCCATATACAATCAATATAATATCAAAAGTCAAAGATTATATATTATTACTATTTTGAGTTATAATCAAATTCATATTATACTAAACTATTAATACTATATCGGTATCCTGCAGTTTATAATCAGAAGAATTAAAAATATATATGTGTCTCTCTATCAAAGATCCTACAATCACTAATAGTTCTATACATGTTTTCTTTCTGTTAGTGCCTTTAGGATTCAAAAACTCCATATATATATATATGGTAGAGCTTCTCCAAACTCTAATTTTGGAAAAGAAGAGGTGTGGCTCTACAATGAACATTGCATAACATCAAGGGGAAACTTCCAAAATCATAATTTTGCCTCCAAATTGCTTCTCAAAAATGATCTAGCATGCATTATATCATCTAAATTCCTTCCAAGAGTAAAATTGATGCAAAATATAACAAGAACTTATCTGGTTTCACCGATTTCAGAAAAATGGGTGTGCGCTCTGTAATAAACATAGCATAGACCAAATGACTGATTTTAGAGAGCCTTTAGCTTTATCAATAAAACTCCATAAATTTCCCCAACATAGTTAGAATTTACCAAATAACTCCAAGAACACAAATTATTCACAAAGAACTAAACATCTAACCAAATTGATGTGTTTCAGAAAACTCTTTTTGTAGATACGTTGCTTGAAGTCATAGATACCTTTGCAATGACAGGAGAACAGGCACTCGTCGGAAAACTCTTTTTGCTTGAAGGCATAGGTTTTCTAAGATTGCCCAAAAGGGTCAAATTCTAGCTATGCCTTCATTTGATAAAATTGGCCTTTGGCTCCCAAGAGCATCTATGTCATCTTTTCAAAGAGCCTTTTGGCACATGTCACTTGGAAAATGCATTTTGGTCAAATATCCTTCATATGGATGCTGACTTTGATGTAAGTGGTTCTAGAACACACACTATAGTAATTAGTCTTTCTAATACCGAGGAAATGCATGGAATTTCCCCTTTCAAACCTATAATCACTTAGCCTAACTGATATACACTACTTGCTTGATGCCCAGATTGGTAAACATATAGAGGAAGGAAAGAAAGAAGGCCCCCAAGGGACTAGCTTAATTTTGCATATAAACTTAGTTGCCTTGAATTATGATCAAACTAGAAGCTTAAAAGAGCGAGACTGAAAGACTAACAATGGTTCTTAGATGACATATTGATATATTCTGAATCTCAGGAAGAACATGAGAAACATCTATGGCTAGTCCTTCAGTACCTTAGAGACAATTAGTTCTATGCCAATTTGGCAAAGTGTGACTTCTTTCAGTTTGAGATACACTATCTAGGACACATCATTTCAGGAGATAGTATCTCGGTCGATCCTAGAAGATCCAGGCGATCGTAGATTGGCCTTCACCCACTACTGTATATGAGATTCTTAGCTTTATGGGTTTGGTTGGATATTACCACAAATTTTTTCATTATTTCCTCTAGAGTTTCATACCCTATCACTTCCCTCCAGAGAAAGGGGAAGAATTTCATTTGGACAAAGAAGTGCAAGGAAGGGTTCCTAAAGCTCAAGGAGATTTTGACTAATGTACGAATTCTAGTAGTACCCCATCTAGTGGGTTATTCTATGGTTTGCATTGATGCTTCCCTAGAAGGGATTGGAGCAGTCCTAATGTAGGACGGATGTGTGATTTCCTACGAGTCTCACAAGCTCAAGGATCATGAGGTAAACTATCTTGGACACCATCTTGGGCTAGCTACAGTTGTTCATGTTCTAGTGTTATGAAGACACTTATTGTTGGGTCATTGTTTTCAACTTCATAGCCAACATCATAATTTGCAATACCTTCACCCAACTTAATTTGAATGTCAGGTATAGGCGTTGGATGGAATTTTTATGACTTCAAGGTGAAGTATATTCAAGGGAAGGAGAATGTTGTAGCCGACGCTTTGAACTGCATGAGACATGAGATATTAGTGTTGACTCTTATGTGGATTTGAGGAGTCGTATACTTCAGGAACTTCCCACATATACTTTGATGCAAGAGCATCTTGGGTCTAAGTGCAATCTTGCATCAACCAAAAATATATCTTGTTTTTTTTGTACCAGTTAGTTTTTCATGAAGTAGTCATTGGTGTTGTTGGTTTTGTGTTATGCATGGTTAACATGAAGTTGAGGACTTGTCCTTGATCATCCTCCTAAGTGTGCAAGCCTTTATTATTTGTATTTCTAGAGTTGTGAATCGTTCTTTGTGGTCCCTCTTTCCCATGTTTTTCTTCTAGCGAGGTGTGTTGTTTCTTTTGGCATGGTCTCTTATGATAACATGGCATGTTGCGAAGTTAGAAAATGACTGCTGGGACATGTGTGGAACCGCCTTTGAGTGTACATTTCTTTATGTTTCATTTAGCTATGGTTTTTATTTACTCTTCCTAGATTTGGCCTATAATGTAATTAAATGCTTGACTAACCAACTTGTGGCTTAGTTGGCAATATAAGAAGCTTGGTTAGATGTAGAAGAGGTAGAAGAACCATGATGATTGGGAAGTAACATGAAATATTGAAGATAGGATGCGATATTAGAATCTAATATTATAATTTCCTTTGAATATGGCTAAAACTCAGAACGCCTCACAGTCGGGCATGTTGATAGAATTTCTTTAATTATTGCACCAGTGTGGTTTCCAATTGCCTAGCCTCATATGAATCTTGTTCTCCATTGTTTCATGTGATATTTTATATTTCTTTTGTGTGTAACTCTAAGCAGGACATGTTGTATGTTTAAGTTTGATCTTTATGCTTGAATATACCCTGCCTTCAGTAAGGTGGTATCAAAGTTCTTTATTTCTTGCAGATTGGATCATGGAGAACTTTATTGGATTGGTTGTAGGGTGGAAGATTTGATATCTAACCTATAACTTGCATAAGGTTATAATCTTGTTATTAGAGTGAGGTTGTCATTGCACCAAAAGACCAATATGTCAATGCTCGATACAACCACTCAATTTATAGTACACAAGAGACAGATGATCCTTTGTCACAAATCTCGAGGGGAGTGCTGAAAAAATTTCTAACAATCTCCCCCTCAACATTACCTAAGGGTATGAGGATTTGAACCTATGACCAAGCTCTGATACCACTTATTAGAGCAGGGTTATCATTGCACAAAAAGATTGATCTGTCAATTCTCGATACAACCACTCAACTTATAGTACACAGTAGGTGGTTAAACCCTTGTCACGAATCTCGAGGGGAGCACTAAACATATTTCTAACACTTGCAAGAACTATTATCAAGATGGTTCATGTTAGAGGAAATGTAGACAATGTTATAATAGACATGTTGAGGTAGATTACAACAAGACTTGAAGTTGTGAAGACAATGTAGAGAAGAGAAGTACATCTTGAAGATGTTAGTGTTGAGGAAGAGAAAGCATCTAACCCTAATCCTGAACCTAAAGTTGAACAAGATGAAGAAAGACTTCTGAGAGTTTTTTCTAGAGAAAATGTTAGACCTATTGTTTAAGTTAATTGTTATGATGGAAGACTTGAGACTAATGTGTTGTTGGATTGGATCTTTGAAATAGAAAAGTATTTTGAGTATGAAGGTACTCCTGATAATAAAAAGATTAAGATAGTAGTTACAAAATTGAATGGTCATGCATCTCTTTGGTGGGATCATTTACAAACTGATAGATAGAAGAAAGGAAAGGGAAAGATCAAGACATGGATGAAAATGCTTGGAAAGATGAAAAATAAATTTCTCCCTATAGATTACCAAGTTACCTTGTTGAGGAAGATGTAAAATCTAAGGCAAAAAGACATGAGTGTGAAAGAATATACTAAAGATTTCTACAAATTAGATATTAGATCTAGACATGATGACAGTGAAGTTGAAAATTTGGCTAGATACCTGAATGGCTTGAGAATATGAATTCAAGAAGAGATCAACTATGTTAAGATGGATAGTGTGGAGGAAACACATCAAATTTTTTTAAAGGATGAAAAAAGATTGAAAAAGAAACATGATCAAAGATAGAGAGGAAGAGGTGGTATATTTCAAAGAAGTAGAGGCAAGACTTATGGAGAAGGTAGTAGACCTGATAATACGTTGCAAGATAAAGGATGGAAGGATGAACCTATTAGTAAAAGAGGTAATTGCTCTAGAGGGAGCTATATTGATTACTCTAGAAATAACAATAATGGAAAAAGGGAAGAAAGATCTTGGTGTAAGGGTACTTGTTACAAATGTGGAGAAGAAGGTCATAGAGATTTTTAATGTACTAACTCTAGAAAGAAGACTAGAAGTAATAGAAGAAATACTTTGGCTTGTGAATAAGTTGATGAAACATCTAATGAATCTGAGCAAGGTGAGAGTTTGATGGTGAGAAGAGTCTTTTGGAATGAGAAAGCTAATGAAGAACTTGTTCTAAGGAAAAGTTTATTTAAGACCAGATGTAAGATCATTGGAAAATATTGCAAAGTAATGATTGAGTGTGGAAGTTCTAATAACATGGCATCTGAAGAGCTGGTTAACAAATTATAATTGCAGAGGTTGATACATCCTATGCCTTACCATGTTGCTTGGATCCAGAAGGAGCATAAACTACTTGTAAGTGAACAATGCCTTGTCAAATTTAAAACTAGGAATTATCATGATGAAGTTTTGTGTAGACCTTAATAGTATGATAGACAAGCTTTGCATGATGATAGATTGAATCAGTATACTATTTGGGTGACCAGGAAGAAACAATGTAATGACCCTTACTATAAAGGCCACTGAAACCCTCAAACTGGACTTAGGAATTTTGCCAAATAGTTGGCATGTAACCGAATAAGGCTGCAATATTACTAATTTTTGTACAACAAAACCTCAATATATGATGCCAATAATGTATGAACAACAATTCCAGATTATAACACTACCAATCTAAGAGATAGATGACAATATGAAACTCAAATATGAAGTCCAATGCAATTCTGATTTTATGACAACAAATAGAACTAATTACAATGAGAGACTGTCACAATCAAGCTCTTGACAATGTAATGTTATGACATGAACAATAACCCAGTTCAGATTTGGAATGCAAATGATGAAACTTATACAACAGTTATTAATGACTGGAAATAACTATTTATGCAATGACAGTGCTGACTGTTCTAATCTAGAACATGCAATATTTTGGCAATCAAAATTTCAGTTTGTGCACCTGGAATAGCTCCAATTTTGCCGGATATGAATGCTGAATTAATGTCACACGAAGACCTCACAATCTGCCCCAAACCAACTCACAAAATTGCTGCTGCTACCTAACTGACAAGGCCGTACAGATACGACCTGGTATGGCTGCTAGATAAAAATATTGCAGCATTTTTTGTCACTCCAAAAGCAATAAATATGGGCGCCTAGGGTTGCTAAATAACCCCCTAAAATATGAAATTCATCCGTCAAGCCAATTAGGAGTTATGAGCAAAAACGTGGGTCCAAACCCTGGACTGGCAGTCTGAAAATAATGCACAACTGTGTCTACAAACCCTGTTAATCAATCCACAAATGCTAGGGCACAACTAAAACCCTTATTCCAACCAAAGTAAACCCTTATAACTGAATCTCAATGAAGTCCAAATGAGATGGCTGAATTACCAACTCCTCAAATGCAACAATTCAGGTGATATTTCACACCCTCAAAGTCGCCAATCCAAGGGAGTGATTCGTTCCCAAAGATCAAATAATAATTTGCAGACCCAAGAGACTACAAATTTTCTCCACAATGGAAGAAGTAGAAGAAATCTCAAATCCAAGCATGTCCAAAATGAGAGGCCCAGCCCTCTATTTATTCACTTTTCTAAGAAGTTGCTAGAACTTCTAGAAACATCCTTTATAAAATCTCATTATAATGCACTTTTTCTAGAACTTCTAGAAACATCCTTTATAAAATCTCATTATAATGCACTTTTTATAATAAAGTAATTTTATAAAATAAAAAGTGCAACTCAACTTAAAATTATAACATGTAGGCCCCAATAACACATAATAATAAAATATAACCTCTTAACACTTCTTCAAGAGCAAGATATGACCATCTGATCCGCAAAATTGACTCTCTCTCCACACCATTTGCCTATGAGAGTCTGGAATAGGCAAAATCCATGATCAATGTCATGTCGAACTAAAGAGGGGACATTACAGTCTGCCCCTCCTAAAATTGCTTGGCCTCAAGCAATCTCAACGTTGGGTGCTGCAAAATAGCTTCCCCCTCCCAAGTAGCATCCTCAACAGGTAGATCTTTCCACTTAACCAAGTATTCTCTGATCACTCTTCTGCGAAGCTACTTTTCTCTGCTCTCCAGGATGGATTCTGGCACTAAAATCAATTTTCCCTCATCGTCTAAAGGAGGTAATACTGTGGAAGGTACCACATTCTGACCCAACGCCTTCTTGAGGTGGGACACATGAAACACATTGTGCACCCTGCTGTCTGTCGAAAGCTCCAACTCATAAGCCACCTCACCAACTCGCCTGATAACCCTGAATGGTCCGTAATAGCGTGGCTTGAGTTTCTCTGCACCACTCTTCTTAAGAGTAGATTGCCTGTATGGCTGCAACATGAGGTAAACCATATCATCCACCTCAAAACTATGCTCAGTCCTCTTCTGGTCAGCATACTGCTTCTGCTGGTTCTGAGCTGTCGCAATATTATCTTTGAGAGTAGCAACTATATCCTTACTCTCCTGTAATAATTCTCCTGCATTGGGTACTCGGCTGTCGCCCAACAACAAATCCAAGAAACTAGGTGCTTCATAACCGTAAAGTGCCATGAAGGGTGTCATCTGTATAGTGAGGTGATATGTAGTATTGTAACAATACTCACAGAGATATATCCATCTGACCCAAGCTCGCTGCTGAGCTGCCACATAATTCCTTAAATACCCTTCCACCCATTTGTTCACAATCTCCGTCTGACCATCGGTTTGTGGCTGATAGCTAGTACTGGGTGTAAGCTCCGTGCCATATAACCGGAATACCTCCTGCCAAAAATGACTCATGAAACGGCTATCCCTATCACTCACAATGTTCCGAGGCAATCCGTGCAATCTGAAAACCTCTGCCACCTGAGCTGCTGAGTGGGTAGTAGTGATAGGAAAGAAATGAGCATATTTTGTTAATCTATCTACCACCACATAAATACAATCCCGTCCTTGTACCTTGGGCAAACCTGTGATAAAGTCCATGGAGATGCACTCCCACTTCCTGTCAGGGATCGGAAGTGGCTGTAAGAACCTTGCCGGATAGGTGTGTTCTTGTTTGTTTTGCTGGCAAACAAGACACTCTCGAACGTACTGCAAAACATCAACTTTCAGCCCCTTCCAAGTGAACTGCTCTCGAACTGACCTGTAAGTCTTGAAGTACCCGGGATGGCCTGCTGTCGATGAGTCGTGACATGCTCTCAAAATCAGTTGCTTAACCTTTGATCCTGGGACTAGGTAAATCTTGTTCTTGTAAATGATTAAATCATCTACAAGTGTGTATCTGGTATCAATCACTGTTCCCTCCACTATATCGGAGGCCCATGTATCCCTGGCATACTCTGCTATAATCAAGTGTCGCCAATCCTCTGATATCTGAACCATAAGAGTGAGGTGTGGCCTTCGAGAAAGAGCATCTGCAACAACATTCTGAGTTCCCTTGACATATGAGATGTCAAAATCATATGCCTGCAACTTACCCACTTTTGTTGGCAATCATTTAGGTCCCGCTGTCCCAAGAAATGCCTCAAACTGTTATGATCAGTTTTAATACAAAACTTGCTACCCACAAGATATTGTCTGAATTTGGCCAAAGCATGCATGATGGCCAACATCTCCTTATCATATATACTGAATGAACACTCGGGGCCTGTGAGCTTCCTGCTCTCATAAGCTATGGGGTGCTTATTCTGCATAAGTACAACACCTACTCCCTCTCCAGATGCATCACATTGAAGCTCAAATGGCTTCATGAAATCAGGTAATGCTAGAACTGGGCACGTAGTCATTATCTCCTTAAATCTCATAAAACAGTCCTATGCCTTCTGAGTCCACACAAATTCCCCTTTTTTTAGTAGATCTTTCATGGGAGCTGCATGTCGTGAGTAGCCACTAACAAACCTGCGATAGAAACCACATAAACCAAGGAACCCCCTCAACTGTGTAAGGTTCTCTGGTGGAGGCCAATCAACAATAGCGCGAATCTTTTCAAGATCCATCCACACTCCATCTGCACTAATAATGTGTCCCAAATATAACAGCTCGGTCATCCCTAAGTCACATTTGGACTCTTTTGCATACAAGGACTCCTTCTGTAAAATGCTCAACACTGTCTCCACATGCTCTAGATGCTCCTGCCATGATCGGCTATAGATCAAAATGTCATCAAAAAACACTAGCACGAATTTCCTCAACTGATGGTGGAAAACTCTGTTCATAGTGGACTGGAAAGTGGCAGGTGCATTGGTCAGACCGAAAGGCATGACTACAAACTCAAAGTGCCCATAATGACATCTGAAAGCAGTTTTCTCAATATCCTGTTCACGGACTCTGATCTGGTGATATCCTGTTCTCAAATCAATTTTCGTGAAATAACAAGCCCCATGCAATTCATCTATCAACTCATCAATGCGAGGAATGGGATACCTGTTCTTAATGGTTCTCTTATTTAATTCCCTGTAATCAACACACATCCGAAGAGTTCCATCCTTCTTTTTTACCAAAACAATAGAAGATGCAAAAGGTGACTTACTTGGTCGGATGTGCCCCATAGCTAGCAACTCCTCGATGGTCCTTTCGATCTCATCCTTGAGTCGCTTTGGGTGTCGATATGGTGTGATCATGATAGGCTTAGCACCTTCCTCCAGCTCAATAACATGCTCAATGCCTCTGTCCGGTGGCCTGTCTGGTGGAATCTCACTGAATACCATTTCGTACTTAATCCTCAATTTTTGAATATCAGGATGATATTCCGTCTTATGTTGCTCCTCTTGTGTAGGTGTCAAAGTACAAACTGCTGCCCACTCTATATCATTATGCCTAGTTAATCTCTCCAACCGCCTAAATGAGATAGTCCTGATGTCTCCATTACGGATAGCCTTAAGCACATGAGTCCTACCATTCACTTCGAATTGTATCTCCATATCCTCTAGTCTCAGGGTAACCACCTTCAATGAATGTAGCCACTGCATTCCAAGTACTATATCCATGTCACCCATGTTGACCACATGATAGTCCGCCTTTAACTCATAGTTGTTCAGGCGCAAAGGTAGGTCTCGTACCATCCTGTCACAACGAAGAGTGTATCCATCAGCTACCTTGACTCTTAGTCCCACGAACTCCTCAGTAATGAGTCCACGCTTCTCCACGAATCATGCATCAATGAAATTATGTGTGGCACCTGTGTCCAATAATGTAATAACCTTCTGCCCAACCAAAACTCCCCGAAGTCTGAAAGATCCCTCTCTCTGGATACTAGATAGTCGTGCTTCTTGTAAATGTAGCTCTGTTCCCTGCTGTTGCCTTGCACTATCTATCTCCTTCTCTCCCTTTGCTTCATCAGGATCCTCATCATGATGTTTTGAACTATCTGAATCTGAACCTTCGTAATAAGCCCACATTGCTCGGTTGGTCTTCCCTTTTGGCCTCATAGGACAGTCATGGCCATACTCATACGGGCCTTTGCAATAGAAGCATAGCTTCTTCCTACGCAAGTCATTAAGTGTCTCCTTGTCCAACCTCTTACTTTCCTCCTTAGGTAGCTGTGTCTCTCTATGAAAGGGTTTCCTATCCCTATCTTTTCCTGAAGGGAAACTCTTTGCCTGGAATTTATTTTTAGAAGTTGAAGAGGAATCCATGTCACGAGCTTTCTTAATGGCTTCCTGCAAAGTGGGAGGGTTGAGAGCTTTAATCCACCCTCTCAACGGATCAACTAGCCCATCCATAAATAAAACCAATAGCCTCCATTCAGATACATCTGTTACTAACACTGCAAGTTTTTGAAACTCTGAAATGTATGTTTCCAATGATCCCCATTGTTTAAGCTGAGCTAATTCCTTGAAATGGAGTTTTGGATCCTTCTTATCAAAATGTTCAATCAGTCTCTCCGTAAACTCCACATATGAGGTAATGTGTGCATCACCCATAGTGATCATACCATGATGCCACCACTCGTGTGCTAACCCATCCAGGTGAATTGCTGCATACTTAATAGCTTCTTCCTCAGACATAGGGTTCAATTGAAAGTATGTGTCAAGTTTTTGAACCCAAGCTCTTGTTGTAGACTTCCCCGAGCCATCATAATATGGTAACTGAAGTTTCCCTACTTTCTTTCGTAACTCATAGCTCTGAGTCCTGTCATGTCCATGGGGCATATGCTTCATCCGCACATCCATATACTCTCTAAAGGTGATTGCAGCTGTAAAATCTGGACCTCCTGCTTCCCAATCTCTCCTCAGCTGATCCTGTATGTCATCTGGGGTTCTGGTACTGGCTGCTCTGGAGCTCTAGGAAGGAACGTGGGAATCATAGGTCTCGAACTCACTGTCCTAGCTTGCTGGGGTGCACGACCAAAATTGTTCCCAATTTGTTCGTCTCCATTATGTATCTCATCCTGATTATTCCCATTCTGATTATTACCATTCTGATTATTTCCTCCACCTATGTTAGCATTCAACCCCATTTGACAAGCCATCATCTGCATCATAAGCTCCATTCTCTGATTCTGTTCCTGTGCTCTTTGTTCGGCTAATCGCTGTCCCTATGCCAAGGTGTCTAATAACTGTAAAAATCTTTCCTCTTGCTGATCTGGACCGGCATTCCTGCCTCTATCCATATTGTAGTCGTAGTCTTGATCAAAGAATACCTCCCCTGTGTCTGTATGACTGGATTCTATATCCACCTGTATAGATGAGCTAGACTGTTCGCTCTGCAGGTCTGAAATCCTATCTTGTCTTGCTTTGGTATTGCGGAAATTATAAAGCCTCTGTCGCATGCTCATAAATGTTATGATTTTAGTGTTTTCACATTTCGTCAAACACTGTCCCTCCTATCCAGCTGTTCCAAATTCCCTATAAGACCTCCACAGGATGGCAGGACTTATAGCTCTGATACCACTGTAATGACCCTTACTATAAAGGCCACTGAAACCCTCAAACTGGACTTAGGAATTTTGTCAAATAGTTGGCATGTAACCGAATAAGGCTGCAATATTACTAATTTTTGTACAACAAAACCTCAATATATGATGCCAATAATGTATGAACAACAATTCCAGATTATAACACTACCAATCTAAGAGATAGATGACAATATGAAACTCAAATGTGAAGTCCAATGCAATTCTGATTTTATGACAGCAAATAGAACTGATTACAATGAGAGACTGTCACAATCAAGCTCTTGACAATGCAATGTTATGACATGAACAATAACCCAATTCAGATTTGGAATGCAAATGACGAAACTTATACAACAGTTATTAATGACTGGAAATAACTATTTATGCAATGACAGTGCTGACTGTTCTAATCCAGAACATGCAATATTTTGGAAATCAAAACTTCAGTCTGTGCACCTGGAATAGCTCCAATTTTGCCGGATATGAATGCTGAATTAATGCCACACGAAGACCTCACAATCTGCCCCAAACCAACTCACAAAATTGTTGCTACTACCTAACTGACAGGGCCGTACAGATACGACCTGGTACGACTGCTAGATAAAAATATTGCAGCATTTTTTGTCACTCCAAAAGCAATAAATCTGGGCGCCTAGGGTTGCTGAATAACCCCCTAAAATATGAAATTCATTCGTCAAGCCAATTAGGAGTTATGAGCAAAAACGTGGGTCCAAACCCTGGACTAGCAGTCTGAAAATAATGCACAACTGTGTCTACAAACCCTGTTAATCAATCCACAAATGCTAGGGCACAACTGAAACCCTTATTCCAACCAAAGTAAACCCTTATAACTGAATCTCAATAAAGTCCAAATGAGATGGCTGAATTACCAACTCCTCAAATGCAACAATTCAGGTGATATTTCACACCCTCAAAGTCGATAATCCAAGGGAGTGATTCATTCCCAAAGATCAAATAATAATTTGCAGACCCAAGAGACTACAAATTTGCTCCACAATGGAAGAAGTAGAAGAAATCTCAAATCCAAGCATGTCCAAAATGAGAGGCCCAACCCTCTATTTATTCACTTTTCTAAGAAGTTGCTAGAACTTCTAGAAACATCCTTTATAAAATCTCATTATAATGCACTTTTTCTAGAACTTCTAGAAACATCCTTTATAAAATCTCATTATAATGCACTTTTTATAATAAAGTAATTTTATAAAATAAAAAGTGCAACTCAACTTAAAATTATAACATGTAGGCCCCAATAACACATAATAATAAAATATAACCTCTTAACACTTCTTTAAGAGCGAGATATGACCATCTGATCCGCAAAATTGACTCTCTCTCCACACCATTTGCCTACGAGAGTCTGGAATAGGCAAAATCCATGATCAATGTCATGTTGAACTAAAGAGGGGACATTACAAACAAATATTTTTACCTTTGGGAGAAAAGTTGAGTGAAAGTCACTATACTACAATCCGAGTATGTTTGGTTGAGGAGAATGAGTTTACAAGATAAATGAAAGAACAAAATGTTTTCTATGCTTTGATTCCAAGGAAAATTGAGAAACAAGATGAATTAGAACATGCACCTGAGATTGAACCTTTGCTAACAAAATTTCATGACATTGTTTCTGATAATGTACCTAATGGTTTGCCTCGTATGAGGAGTATAAGTCATTGTATGGATTTGATAACTAGAGCCATTTTTCCTAATAAAGCACCACATAGGTTAACACCTAGTGAGAAGATTGAGTTGAATGAACAAGTATAGAAATTGTTAGAGAAAGGGTTGATTAGAAAAAGTTTGAGTCTATGTGTTGTAACCGCAGCATTGGCATGTAAGAAAAATAGAGAATGGAGAATGTGCACTGATTCTAGAGGTATGAATAAGATAATAGTGAAATACAAATTTCATTTGCCTAGGATGGATGACATACTAGATAGTTTGAGTGGAGCAAAATATTTTACAAAGATTGATTTGAAAAGTGGATATCATCATATTAAGATTAGAGAGGGAGATAAATGCAAGACTACTTTTAAGACTAATGAAGGTTGTATAAGTGGCTAATTATGTCTTTTGGATTAACTAATGCACCTAGTACTTTCATGAGGCTAATGAATGAAGTTTTGACAATTTTCTTGAGTAAGTTATTGATTGTATACCTTGATGACATTCTAATATTCAGTAAGAGTAAGGAAGAATGCCTTGAACATACCAGACAAAGTACTACAGAGATTGAAAGAGGAAAAGTTGATTATTAACTTGAAGCAATGTTTTTTTATGAAAGAGGAGATCATGTAGCTTGGTTTTGTAATTTCAGCTGATGGTTTGAAAATGGATCCTAAAAAGGTGAGAATAAATCTTGATTGGCCTACACCTGAGAATAGTAGAGAGGTAAGATCATTTTATGGATTGGCTAGTTTTTATAAGAAGTTTATTAGAAATTTCAATTTTATTTGTAATGTTATAACTAAGACTATGAGAGGAGATAAAAAGAATTTCAAATGGACACATGCCACACAAAAGAGTTTTGAAACATTGAAACAAAATATTGCAAAATTGCCTACACTTGTTTTGCCTAATTTCAGTAAAGTTTACCAAGCTGAATGTGATACTAGTGGAAGTGCAATTAGAGTTATTTTGAGTGAAGAAGGAAGAACTATAGCTTTCTTTAGTGATGATGCTAAGAAAAAATATTCAGTTTATGATCAGAAATTTTGTGCTATTGTTCAAGCTTTGAAGAAGTGGAGACATTTTGTGATGCCTAAGGATTTTGTATTCTACACTGACCATGAAGCTTTGCAGTATTTAGGAAGTCAGAATAAGTTGAATCAAAGACATATGAAGTGGGTTGAGTTCTTGCAGAATTTTTTTTTTTCATTGAATCATAAAAGTGAACAATTAAATAAAGTTGTTGATGTATTGAGTCGAAGAAGAAATTTGTTGATAGAGATGAGAATTGAGGTACTTGTTTTGATGACTTGATGTATTTGTATGAGACTGATCTAGATTTTGGAATACCTTGAAAAGTTTGTAAGGAACTAATAGTGAGTAACAAATGGACTGATTATTTCATTCAAGAGGATATGTTGTTCAAAGGAATTCAGTTATGCATACCTACAGGATTTATGAGAGAGAACATAGTAAAGGAGAAACATAGTGGTGGACTTGCTGGACATTTTGCGATTGATAAAATTGTTAAACTAGTTTCTGAGAGATGCTTTTGGCCATGGATTTATAGAGATGTGTAAGGAATGGTTAGAGGTTGCATAATTTGTCAAGTAGCAAAAGAAACTAGTCAGAATGTGAAATTGTATTCACTTTTATTTGTACCTGATAAACCTTGGAAAGATGTGAGCATGGATTTTGTTCTTGGATTGCCTAGATCTCATAGAGGTAATGATTATATTTTGGTAGTTGTTGATAGATTTCAAGGATGGCTCATTGCATACCTTGTAAGAAGGCCTCTGATGCATTACATGTAGCTGAATTATTTTTCTTGTGGCTTAGTTCGATAAGAAGCTTGGTTAGATGTAAAAGAGGTAGAAGAAGCATGATGATTGGGAAGTAACATGAAATATTGCAGATATGATGCAATCTTGGACTCTAATATTATAATTTCCTTTATATATGACCGAAACCCAGAAGGCCTCACAGTCAGGCTTGTTGATAGAATTTCTTAAATTATTACACTAGTGTGGTTGCTAGTTTCCTAGCCTCATATGAATCGTGTTCTCCATTGTTTCATGTGATATTTTATGTAGCTTCTGTGTGTAACTCTGAGTAGGGAATTTTGTATATTTAAGTTTGAGCTTTCTTCTTGAATATACCCTACCTTGCATCATACTTGGTATCAAGTGAGCCATGAGATTGATTCAAGAAGACCTTTAGAGGGATTTTTTTAGGCTGTCCTAGAATATGATGGCCTCCTACATCATACAGGGAGGATTTATGTACCACTATTGGATGAGCTTGGTACATTGATCATATATGAGGCTCATCATGCACCTTACTCGGCACATCTAGTTGTCAAGAATATGCATGCACACTTACGATGCAGTTATACTATTGGATGGGAATGAAGTGTGACATCTTTGATTTTGTGGCTAGGTGTCTTGAGTGCCAAAGAGTTAAGGCAGAGCACCAAAATCTAGTAGGACTTCTACAACCCAATCTCATTCCTTCATGGAAGTGGGATATTATTTTTTTGGACTTCATTGTTGGATTACCCATGATTTCTTGTTGACATGATGTTATTATGGTCACTATTGATCGATTGACTAAGGTGACACACTTCTCACTAATAAGGTTGTCCTACATAGCGGATTTAGTAGCCAATGTCTTTATGCATGACATTGTGAGGTTACATGGTATTCCCCGAAAGATCATTTCAGATAGGGATCATGTATTCATGTCCGCATTTTGGACATCTTTGTAGCATGATCTTGGAGCAAAGTTGAACTTCACCTCAACATATCACCCTGAGACAGATGGTCAGATAAAGAGAGTGAATCAGGTGTTGGAGGATATTTTGAGAATATATGTTATGGACAGACAAATTCTTTGGGAGGATTATCTATATCTAGTAGAGTTTTCATATAATAATGGTTATCATAGTTTGATTGGGTGGGCACCTTATCAAGCTTTGTATGGTTATCCTTGTCATACACTATTGAGTTGGGATAGTTTAGAGGATTGCATAATGTTGGATCCTGAGATGCTTTGAGAAATGGAGCAATAGGTAGTGCACATCCGTGAACATGTGTGTACATCATAGGATAGATAGAAGTATGCAGATACTCACAAGATAGATAAGCAGTTTGTAGTTGGAGAGAATGTATCCTTGAGAGTGCACCTATGAAAGAGTCCATTTTGTTATGGAAAGAGTTAGAAGCTAGCATCTTAGTTTATGGGGTTATTTGAGATTCTTAAGAGGATAGGTCTAGTTACCTACCTTCTTGCATTGTTGCCCAACTTAGCTTGTGTACATGATGTTTTCCATATTTATGTTCTTAGACAATACATTCCTAATGTGATACATGTTCCTGATTGGAATGTGTTACAAGTAAAGGACAAGAAATTGGCTTTAGAGCCAATGTGCATTCTTCAACATCGACATTTGACCCTTGGGGGTCGAACAATAGAGTAGGTAAGGGTCCAATGGGACCCTACTAATGAGTCATCAGCTAAATAGGAGGATGCATATAGATTACGGGATTTATATCCCTACTTGTTTATAGGCTTCCAGGAGTAAGCCTAATTCTAGGTGGAGGATGTAGTGCCTATCCCTAGTTCTCGTTTATGTTATATTATCAAATTCTTATAGGCCAATTTGCATGGTTATGTGGTATGATTTAGTGGTACTTGGTTACCTAATTTGGTTGATACTATTTACATGGTTGGGTTATATATTTGATGAGCTACTTCATACTCAGATATTTTATGTGTTCATAGTTTATTCATTTGGCGATGATGCTTTGTATAATTCATATAGTGATTTCAATTATTTTCATGATAACAGTTATATGGATGATTTATATGTGGTTTTATGGTTACTTATCCCGTACTTGCATGTGTATGGTGTACATGTATGTTTTACTTTATGTTTGACGTATCTAATGTGGTTAAGGGAGGGAGACATAGTCACCTACGAGTCGAAATCTACATGATGTACCACTCCCCACTATTGCATGTTTAGTGTAGATATATATTTATATGTACATGTTCAACTTTTATGCAGATTGCAAGTACCGGGCATCAACTTCATTGAATTGTCAAGATGAGCATGCCTAATCGTAGTATCTCAATGGTAAAAGAGGGAAGATAGTTCTCAAGTCCAAATCATAAACCCGAGCCTAATTGTCCTAAGATAAAGACAAGTATTTGATTCCTTACCCTTCTAAATTCATCATAGCGACATAAATTTAAGATCTTGACCTTTGAATTCGATTTATAGTTTACCTTTATAGTCAAGTTTCTTATTTCAGTACGTGGGTCATTTGTGATTTTAAAGAGTAATTAAATAAGCCAAAGAGATTATTTAAATGATTTAATTAAATGAAAATTTTTAAGAGAAAACAATTTAATTAATTTTAATTAATTGAGAAATTAATTAAATAAAAGAGTTAAACTTAAAAGATTTTTTAAAAGGCTAATTTTGGCATGATGATATTTATTTAATTTAACAATAATAATTTTAGAGGTTGCATTTAAATTATGAACTTTAAATATTATTATTATTTAAAATAATAAATATGGTTTCTAAAAACATCTTGCTAGTTAAAACGAAGTGGGAATAATTTTGAAAACTATTATTCTAATTAAAAACACAAAGCTTGCACAAAAGAATTAAATAAATTAAAATAATACAAGATTGTTTTAAAAAGGCATTTGCATGTTTGTGTAAACCAGAAACCCTAAGTAGGGTTAACTCTTTATAAAGAGAAAGGAGTTCATTTCTCCACACATAGGTTTAGAGGAGCAACTCAAGAATTGACAAGAAGGAATTTTCTGGTGGACTTTTGGAGACAGGAATTCGTGGACACAAGGATTTACCTATTGGTTAGCATCAAATTGAGGTAGAGTTTTGAAGAAACTTGTTTTAGAAATGTCCCCATAATTCTATCTTATTCATGCCTGTCATATCATTTTGCTTATGGAAAACATCTTTTACAATTGAAACGCTTGTTTGAAAAATCGATTGTCTTTCATTACTGAAACATCTATGAAAACAAAATTGAAGCCCTTAATAGAAAAACTTGATTTTAGAAAATGGATTCGTGGGTACATTTTTGAATCAAGAAAAGGTTATTGGTTGAATAAATTGGTTGAAAGTATTTTTCCTATTAGATCTTTATTACGAAAAGGATTTCTTTTATTATTATATGTAATTTGATTCAAATTTTAGTTATAGTTTAATAATATTAAATCTGATTTATTTATTGAAATGGAATTTAATATTTATTAAACATAATTATTATTTGATTTCCATCGTTGGATCTTTAAAAATAATTATATTAAATGAGAATCATATGTAAAGCTTTAAATTGACTATTTTGTTTTCCATGTGGTAATCATTGGACTCTTACAAATACATAGTATTAACATGAAACTTATATTTTGATCAATCTAAACTCAGAAACCTTTATTAACTGGGGAGAATTCGAAAATGAAAACTTCAAACTTCATTGCAAATCAATCTTATGAAGTTATATCAAATACTAAAATTGTTGAATAAATACACTTATTTTAAATGCATGTCGAGATGTTATGTTTACTTGGTGATGGTGTTTTCTGGGAAACCTAGTAGTTGGGCCAAATAGGAATGTCTACCAAAGGCTTGGGAAGTGGTTGTGTTTATGATGCTTTCATGTGATGTTGATTCTATAACGATTATTTCATTCCCAATCAATGTGTTGTATTCACGTGTTTCTATGATGAGATCTAGTTCTTCTTTGTAAGCTCATGTATTGTGTTTTCGTGGTATAACCTATTGGCTCCTGAATTAACATTTTTCAATAACCCAATGATAGGAACAAATATATCTAGGGGTAGCTCATTCCATCTTCAACATATCTATTCAGACCCCAATGCCAACTATAAGGCTACACTCCTTCAGGCTCTGAAAAACCTAGGTGGGTAGACCTTAGATTCATTCATATGGTACCAGTTTCCAAAACATATATCTAAATCTAGATAAAGTAGATTGAAAACCCATGAATCTTCTATTGCTTACACAAACAATATAGATATGAAATAGCCAATAGCACGACCTTTGAACTTGATAAGCTAAGTGACAAAAAATCTTTTCAGCTCTTCAACATAAAAGGGAAAAGACTTTGATTAATATGTTGATTTCAGCATAACTAAGATAGGAACAACAAAACATTTAGATCCTGTAGATTATCAGTGTCTTATTTATTGGGAAATTCTACAAATTACTAAAACACATCCTTGGAAATCATTGATACATCTCATATATCAAGACTCCAAATCTATCCATTCAATTTTTGAATCTCATACTCGACCTATCCCTTCATGAAATCAGCAAACCCATAACAGTAAATCAAGCATTTACATGACTACTTGAATCATAAGCAAAACATACCAAAACATACAACCTAAAACAGAATGCAATTGGATTTGTGCTCTTTATTCACAAACCATAGAAGATTACAAACAACATAAACATGAGATAAAAATCAGATTGACGATAAACTTGTTTTTGCATTTTACTTATTTCCTTGAAATAAATACATGAGGATGCATGGAATTAACTCATGAAACAACTGAATAGACTAGAACTGTCTCTAAAACTTCATTAATCGATGTTCATACAAGAGAGATGTTGGGCATGAATGGTGGGATCATAGTTAGAGCTCTGCTCAATAGTCTGGAAAACAACCAACATCAACAACCTAGGTGGTATTACAGCAATGGAAAACCTTCCAATAAACTGGAACCAACCCCCACAATCAGAGAAAAAGAGAAAGAAGAAGAAGAATCTGGATCTGATTTGGAAGTGACACATGTCCACTTGAATCTTCATCTCATGCTGCAACATCAACAACCTAGGTGGTATTACAGCAATGGAAAACCTTCCAATAAACTGGAACCAACCCCCACAATCAGAGAAAAAGAGAAAGAAGAAGAAGAATCTAGATCTGATTTGGAAGTGACACATGTCCACTTGAATCTTCATCTCATGTTGCAACAAGGCCTCTCTCTTCTCTCTTCCTTCAACTGAAAATCAGATCTCCATCATTCTATTTGAAAAATGTTTGAAATTGCCCAAATGATGGAGAAAGAACTAACTGCAAAAGATGTTGAATCTGATGCTAAAAATGAGAGCCAAAACATCTGCCTAATGTGCACAAAGGAAAAATAACATCTCTATGGATATTTTCCCCAAATCTGGAGCTAACAAACTTCTCTATTTTCTTTCCAAGTGAATCTAAAGCTTCATCATGAAAAACACCTGTTCTATTGAGAATGCCCTTGATTTTACAAATTTGCCTATATCTTTCCAACTGAAGACCTACGCATATTCTAACTGGAGATTCGAAAAATCCATCTTCTCCCATTTCCAACAGTGTATTACACTTCACATTTTGGATAAAAATGGACCCACTGATGCTTATTTGAAAATTCAAGCCCTTGGCCATGAAATGGAAAACCTTCCAATAAACTAGAACCAACCCCCACAATCAGAGAGGAAAAGAAAGAAGAAGATGAATCCAGATTTGATTTGGAAGTGATACGTGTCCACTTGAATCTTCATCTCATGCGGTTGCAAAGCCTCTCTCTTCTCTCTTCCTTCAACTGAAAATCAGATCTCCATCATTTTGTTTGAAAAATGTTTGAAACTGCCCAAATGATGGAAAAAGAACTAACTACAAAAAATAAGAGCCAAAACATTTGCCCAATGTGCGCAAAGGCAAAATAACATCTCTATGGATATTTTTCCCAAATATGGAGCTAACAAACTTCTCTATTTGCTTTCCAAGTGAATCTAAAGCTTCATCATGAAAACACCCGTTTGTTGAGAATACCCCTGATTTTACAAATTTGCCTATATCTTTTACCACTGAAGACTTGCACATATTCTGATTGCAGATTTGGAAAATTCATTTTCTCTCATTTCCAACGATATATTACACTTCACATTTCGGATAAAAATGGAGCCACTCGTACTCGTTTCAAAATTCAAGCCCTTGGCCATGAACAGAGCTTTTAAAAGTTCATAAATTTGAAAAATTATATAGTTTTAACTATGAAGTATAATCAAATTTATTTCAAATTTAATTTTGGAAATATTTAATTTTAATTTTTTAAAATTTCTCGTCTTACCTCGAATCACCAAGCGGGACCCACATCTTCTCAAGCGTAAGTTTGAAACATTGGGATTTTGGCCTCCTGAACTTACGATCTTCAACTATGTTGGTTGGTCTATCAGTTTTCCCGACACCTCCATATCATGGGCCCCACGTGCGAAGTGTACCTTATTGCTGTCCATATATAAAAACACGACTTCTCTCCCTCCCACAAAACATGTGGGATAAAATTCAATGACTTACCTCTGACTTTGCAATCTAATCAAACACGGTGCCTTCTTTGCTATTAATGCATTTGTTTGGAACCTTTTTTTTTTTCGGTCATCTCCACAGATTCAACTCAAAACTAAAACCATACTAACCCTCTACCTCTCACGCATTATTTGACTCTTCAGATTTGAACAACTTCCCCATTTTTATATTCAATTGCAGTTCTTTCGAATCTACATTGAGCTCTATGAGTTTGGTCATCCCGTGACTAATTGGTAGAGGATTTATCCACTTAGGCTCGAACTATGCCTTTGAAACACATTCCACAACAACGACTTTCTATTTACCCTTCATTCATGATTGGGCATCCTGCCTACACATTTTATTTAACAAATGCAAGCACTACTCTGTAAATAGGTTCTGCACGTTCCAGCAGTTCCAAATAGTCATTTAGTATAAGATGCCTCCCTTAAAAACAAGTGCATTAGCAATTTGAAGTGCCAACTCCTTCACCCACGCGTGCAAGAACTCCCTTGCAAGCCTCACCTTCCTGAGCGATTTGAATTCTTCTTTAACACTCCTCACAACGTGGCAGGTCAATAGCATCATGATTTCATTTGCCCTTACCCTACTGGAGAAGTTCTCGTTTTGCATGAACAAGAAGTGTTTTCAGTAGGTGCTAATTTCAAAAGGAAATCGGATGCTAAATTAAAACTTAATGGAAGCTGGGATATTATTACCGTTCTATCCATGCATCCTCCCGATCCATCCATTTCCAACAGTGATACATAGATATTTCTATTGCTCGTGAAATGGGATAACTATTTCTCTCAGTTCCACTTATTGTAACCCTCCAATCATTATCAATCGATAGAGAGAGTATTTAGGAAGGAGTATAGCATTCTTACTAATAGAAACTTATTCCATTATGTAAGCAATATGAGTAGGTTTGTCTTAGCAACTATAGGATATTGGGATCTCATACTAGTTCGGGTCATAATCCAAGCTGGAGGATTTGATAATGAAGCTTAAAACCATTCAATACGTCCCTTCCCATAACTGCCATAACCGGTTTGTGGAAGATATTCTCTAGTACGAACTTGTTCCTTTATTTTCAAAACAATGATGTTGACATTTTTGGCATCAGCCAGCTCCAGTCGTGACACACCTTTAAGTGATGGTCCCCATGAAAGCACATAATCCACAGGGGAAATCCAACTATCACCCAATAATACACTTCCAAGTTTAGCTTTTATATCTCCAGCCTCAATTTCCTTGTTTTTCTCCTCCACTGGAGAAAATGAAGTCTTAATCTTTCTCTTTATGTTGTCGTGGCTCTCCATAGCTCTACAACGATAATCTCATGCGTGTTGTATTTTTCTGATTTCCTCTTTAAGCTTTGACTGTTCAGATAAGGCCACTCCTCGTCTATCTCCACGTTCCTAAACATCTCTTATATCTAATTTGATTGCATCCCTGACTAAAAAGAAGATTTCAAAACATACTGTTTGATATTCCTCCCATTTGTTGTGAGTTGGATTGGGTAGAAGATTTAATACTGGAAGGTTTTTAACCTTACTATCACAACTCTTGCATAGAGAATGTCTCTTCATATGGGAAGTACATTCACTGGGACACCCCTAAGAGTAATGAAAGACACACCAGTATAATCAACATTTATACTTCATGGGCTAAAATCATAGTTCTCTTCTTGGTAAAAGTCAAATCTCTTTCCCGACAACTCTAACTCACATTCAAAATGCCTTTCCACATATATAGAACCACATCATTTATTCGGTCAAATCCCACTTGGAAAACAAACCATTATGGCAATGATACACACATTCGGGTTCCATCCCATTAAAAGAAAAGCCATGAAACAATATCTAATAAGAGAGGTTTTAAACATATGTCTCAAAGAAATGGCCATTTGATGAGATGGAACTTTAATGAGTACGAGCACTAATGCTCGATTCTCTCCTTTATTATTCTCTCTGTATGAGGAGACATCATTTGAAATTGAATGATGATTTTCATGTACCAAACATTTAACGATTATAATCATTATAACAACTTTTAAAACAACTTCAATCTCCAATATCTTATCAGTCTGGTGAAGTTAGTCGGACCCTAAAGTGGGTCCGGCCTAAAAAAACTTCGAACTGAAACACTTGACCCTCTGATATGATCAATTGATCACCTGGCACTGTTTAAAATCAAACTCGACCACAGATTGATCATTTAAGACTCAGATTACCTTGTTTTTGCAAACTATGATTCTCTGATAGGAAGGCCTATGAGTTAGCTTTAAAAATTGACTAAATCAAAAAATCTGACCCTGAAAACAAGCATATTGATTCTCTGTTCCACATTCTTGTACCTTGTCAAATTTTGTGTCATGACGACATCTGGGTCAAAAGATATTGAATGTCAAAGTTGCTCACTTGAAACTACCTACAAACAAACATGTTAGAAAATGACAAAATGAGTTCATTTTTGGCTTCGAAAATAGGTCAAACGGACACTTGGAGACACGAAAACTAGGGCATTAGTTTAGTGTCACAAGGAGAGTATAAATTTGTGATTTGGGTTCATAACAAATAACTAGACAAATTTGGCAAGTGGTCAAAGTGGGGTACTCAGAATTGCAGAATTGGGAACACTGGAAGGATAACATTTTTCACAAACGGAATGAACTTGAGAAAGTGTGCAGATGGATTGGCCAAAACTTGAAAATTGGCACACCTAGAGAATTTTTAGAGTAGAGCACAATGGTGCAATCCATATGGTCTCATCTATCATAGATTCATAGTTATGACATCCCGAATAGAGCTACTAATCAATCTACACTTTTATAAACTATTGAAACTTTATAAATTACATTTGAAATCGCATTTGAAAACTAATCAAATGGATTCACCATAGGCTCGGATCTAGACATATTATGTGTCTGACCCCTAGAATACAATGCAAAAAGAAATTTCTCATTTTGGTCAACTAGGTCAAAATTATAACTAGTCAAACATGGCTTCCCATAATTCTGAGAAAGCATCAACATGACAACAATAAACAACCAACTTTGAGCGGATTCAAAACATATCAAGACGACTTGAAAACTAAAGCATAGGTTCTCTAATATGCATACAAAACACCCTCAAAGCAGCGAGTCATGAAACTTAACCAGGTGCAAGATATTCAATTACAAACTAGGCTTCCTGTCACTGTTTGAAACTTTGGCAAAAATGCAAATTTGAACAATGCTCAAAATGACACTTCATGAAATGATTCAAAATGCCAATTTATCATTATGGTATGCATGCATATACTGAATGTAAAGTGTTAGAAACATGAAACACTTCATAGGCCTCAAAATGACAATCGGGTACACATGCATGAAAAACTCGTATAGGGGCTCAAATTGACTCAAAATTTAGAATGGTACTCAAAATCAAGGCTTCAATTTTGAGTCCCAACATAACCTATGAGCTTTGATCGATTATCTATTGGTGCTTTCCAATTGCTCAAATAAGACTGATATGATTAGTGTGATCTTATGGTATGTACTTTTATGAGCTTAGGGTAGGTTATCTATATGTATGTTGGAAAGTGGCTTGCAATGGAGGTTGGAGCCCTAAAGAGGTTGCTTGGATAACCCATTATAAGTTGTATTAATAAAAGATAACATTTCATTAATAGGATTAAAATGAATTAACAAAAATAAGTGTATTACCTCATCCATGCCTCGAGCATTAGTACAAACTAGGATGGGAGTAGAGAGGATGCTTGGTTGCGACCTTGCCTTGTTAGTATGTCTTGCCTGTAAGAAAGGATACTGATGCCACATAGAGTTGCTAGGGGCCCAAGGTCCTGAGAGAGTACTAGGGTAACCTTAGAGTTTACTCATGTGATGACACTCACTTACATGCATGTTTGATTTCCTATGTGTGTTTGTTTGACTCAGGGATTATACATTACTTGTGTACTTGGTACCTTTGAGATAGATTGTTATAATGATTCCTTGACCTAGATCCTTGTTATGACTTTTGGATTGTTTTGATTAAGTAAAAACAAGTTTTGAAAGGACCCGAAACCTTTTACAAAGGACAAGAAAGATATATCAATGAGGATCTTAAAACAACTGTGGAAAACCACCCGACAAAAAAGAGAGATACACCAAAGTTCCCAACAAGAGGGCAAATAGCCCAAGAAGCCACAAACCATCAAGATTTACATTTTGGTCTAGTATTTTGAGAACATAAAGACATATCAAATGAAGGTTTGGAGGATTTGTGTTTTTTTACTTTAACTGATGTCCAACCATTCTCCACCTTCCCAGTAGCCTTCTGCCAATCCCCACTAACCCCCAAAACCCCCATAGTAGGAACAGTGTTTTGGACAAAGTCAACAGTAGAAAAAGGAACAACATCAACATTATGACCCAAAGTCGTCAAAGGGAAAACAGATGTATCAACAGAGACATCAACAGACGACGAGTCAGAGACAACATTCTAATTCAAATCTGTCGTAGGGATAGCATTTGAATAATCGGAAATAGTAACAGAATCCTCAACAAAAGTGAGATCAGTATGAGAAGAGCTATCTGAACCATCCATCTCCATGGATACTTTCTGAACCGTATAGTGATCATTCGAAACCCCCACCCACCAAGAAGTGATTTCTTTGATCTAACCTTGTCAAAGGAGCATCGCGTAGTGAGATGGCCGATTTTATGGCATTTCCTACATCTGAAAGGAATACCCTCATAGTCAAGAATCTGAATCCAAGAACCATTTGAAGAAGCCAACTTCAGCATTGTTGGGGGCCCCTTGGAGGTATCCATCTCGATACATTGTCCTATAGACATTGGAAGAAACCAAATCAACCAATACGAAATCCCCAAGGGCATCCCCAATAGTCTTTAGGACTGAATCCTACCAAAAATGAAGGGGAAGATTTGACAACCTCACCAAAAGAGGAATCTTATTAAAGGTTTTAGTAGTCAGATTAAATGTCGCATACCACGATTTGGCCATCCTCCCAAGAGAAACCACGACACAAGATGGCATTTATGTCAACAACATTAGAAAATTTCACAATAAAGAAACTCCTTGATTCCCAATATTTGGAAATCCAAGCATGCACATCTGAAAGAGAGGGCCAAAAAACCCTAAAACAAAAAATAACAACTGTAGAGGAGTAATCCACCACATATGAATTGATCTCATCCACAATATCTTGTTCAAAATGAAGCACAAGCAGATTACTTCATGCAACAGGCTCAATCGAACGATTGACAGAAGGCGCAACCAAACAGAGCCCCTTCCACACAGGAGCAGAAAATACCTACCTCATAAGCGGCCACATCTGCATAAGAAAGGGGAAAAAACGAGTAGGAGAAATAACTTGAGCACCGAGTGTAGGACCACCAACCCTAGCTGCTGCAACCACAACAAGAGGGCAAACAGAGGTCTTAGAAGTATGGTTTGGAGCAGCTTGGACAAGCAGAGCCGTCGTAAGGGCCAGTACGGCCAACCTAGAAGCCGCTATAGGAGAAGTCGTAGGAGGAACAAGGAAAATCACAAGAAGAGAAGCAAGAGTTTTCATTGCAGGAGGAGAATTTTCTAAAAGAGTTTATGAATTTTGGATTGTTTATCCATTCGAGAATTGAGATTATCTCCTTAACACGGTGGGAGTGGTCCATTTAGGTTTGACAAGGTGGGGTGGTAGTGTTTATTATACTATTGAGATCTGACAGTTGGATGTTGATACTAGATGTACCTTGTGTAGTTGTTCTATTCTTCTTGTGATTATGTTTTATGGTCATATTCAAGTATATTGTACTTTGATTATTTGAGATCCTCTGAGATGTATCTTATTATGATGTATATTCTTTTAGCATTTCATACCCTACTACATGTACAAAGGATGAGTATGCATTTTAGTTATACCATGTGGCATCTTATGTACTTTTATATTCTTTCATGTCATTTTGTACATATGAATTATTCTATGACATGGACTTTGTTAAATTATGAAATTTAAACTTAATGAAACATATATATGTGATCCAACATTAAGGAAACCTTGAGAGATATAACTGTTATTGTATTTCTTATGTGTGTATGTGAATTATTGTTTTTGCTTTGTTATCTCTTAATTATTTTAATCTTTCAAAAAAAAATAGTTTAGCGAACTTAGTGACATTATAGGTTAGTTTCTCTTGGGTTCCTTGGTGGGGCGTTGCATGATCAACCCTTTTCTCCAAAGACCTCTTGACAACATTCTCTTCCTCCAACTCATCCTGCAGACATTTGTAATCTTCTAGAGCCCACACATCAATCTTTTTCTTAACCACATCCTTGGTGATATCAAATTTAGCAAAAAGAGCCTTGTACTTCACATTAAGACTATTGATCTCACTAAACACCCATGTATCCATTCTAAAAGAGTCAATAGGCCTACCTTTAGCCGTTTGCAAGAAACCCAAGGATGACTTTGATTTGTCATTGAGGTGGTCAATGCTCAACTGGACAAACTCCCCCTTCATAACAAAACTAGTGATCTTCAAAACTTGATGTTGCCATCAATAATTTATTTGAATTATGATCAACATAATATAGTTTCATGACTTTCCTTTTAAACAAATAGTATATCTTAAAACAATAATCAAATGCTTCAATGATAAATTGAAATCATAAATGAGCCTTTTTATAATAATAATAGAAAAACAGTATCATTGTCATGTTTCTTGTCAAATGAAATGTGACTATGTTGAAAACTGATATCACGTAATGCAACTCATTGTTCATATCATATGCTCTATTTTGGTGAGCATATCATGCACGTAACAAATACAAGATGCCACAACATATAAACTAGACACATCAAACCCTTGACTTAGGGTTTATAACCAATTGAATATGATTTATAAAAATATGATACACATGCAAAGTTGTGACTGTGATATATTTGATGCTAACAAATGCATCAAAGAAGTGTGCTTCAAATGCTACCATATGACTGCAAAATGATGACTTGCAAACTCTTGATATAATGCAACCATCATACATGATGAATAACAAATGATAAATGTGACAAACCCGAAATGGGTTGTGTAAATGTATGACATTACGAAATAAACACTACCATATAAACCCACTCTAAGGCTTTTCGAAAGAATTTAAAAAATTATCCAAAACCCACGAGACAATACTAGATATAAATTTGTAATGCATGGGTATGAAACAAAAATTCAAATACATGCACAATATGAGCAAAATAACTATATCCCATGCTTATGAATATGTGCATAATTATGATAGACTTTACTAATCAAGCATAACAAAAACAAAACTATAGAAGGGAAATAAAAAACACTTGATTAAACACCAAACTACTATGCGAATATCTCTACAAGATCTTGAAAACCTATGTGCTTTGCATCATTTAAAAACTCATTATTAATTGCTTCAGACTTCCCTTCCAACTACTACCAACTATGGTGGCCAAGATGAAAATCACTTTAAATGCATATCCCTATGTCTTTCAAAATGTGACAACCTAGATTGTAAGAGCTAGGGTTTCATAATAAAACCACTTACATTGTGTTAGCAAAATTAAAGCTTTGAGATGTAAGTGTTAGCATGAACGTTGATGGTATTCCTATGGAGGAGTATCCTAGTAGTGTTGGAGACATGATTTAGAGGTTCTATGTTGCATTCATGACAGAGTTTGTCATTGATGTCAACATACTGGTTATTTTGTGAAGACTAGCAGAGCATCAAACAGAGCTTGTCTTCATGTGTTTCGAGGATTGAAGATCAACTTATATGCACATGGGATTATGTTCTAATGTCTACATGTTGAAGTTAAGAGCGCTTACAAAAATATGAAGATTGGACAGAGTTATGATAGATTTTGGTGAAGGCAACTTTCAAACAACATTTTTGAAAAAGAGGGCATTGTTGTTGGGATTGTATCTCTTAACAGAGATGAAATCTAAGATTGTGTCTCCTAATAGAGATGGAATCTAGTTGACCGGACTTGAACAAAGGTTGAAGACGTGTTAGAGATGTTGTGATTAATCACTCACATTCAAATGATCATCGAGTATGAAGTTATTGTTAGCATGAATATTGATATTACATTGGGGGAGTATCCTAAGCATTGAAGAGTATTGACATGTTGCATTCATGACTGTGTTTGTCATTGATGTCAACATAGCAATAAGTCTGTGAAGATTGGCAGAGTAACAGAGAGATCTTAGTTGTATGGACAAGGTTTTGTTTCTTTGATGATACGCGGCCATGGACATGTTCAGTATAGTGTCCTAATGACGTGGTTCAATGAGCAACATGTAATTCAAAGATGTACGAAAGTTGTATCTAATTTACAGAGAGCAGTTTAGAGACAGAGAACTTTGAAAGTAGTTTCTAATGTTTGTATATCTTTCATTTGAGATGTAATAAAGAGATGTGCGATTAGACAATGATAGAGGATAGTCAGATGATGATGTCAGTGAATGTGCAACCCTAGTATCGCATGTGTGAAGTTTTGTATAGACTATAAGCTGACAGTGCTATTGTAATTGTAATTAATTAATTATCTTATTATAACTAATTGTGAAAGCCTCAAGGCTGACTCAAGGAATTATTTTGAAGATATGCTATAAAGGAAAGATGTTTTCCTTGTTTGTAAAGTGTTGTGGTCAATGTATGAAGTGCGAAAAGGAGTAGAGTGTTTACTGAATGCAAGTAAGTGATCCAAGAGATTATTGGATGTGAGTTTTGTGATCTGGCTACAAGATCAAAAGGAGTAGAGGTTTAATTGATAGGACGAAGGAAGGAAGTACTATTCAATTTCTATTATTTTGCAAGGAATAATACAGAGATCATTTGGGCAGTGAGTTCATTGGTCTTAACCTTGAAGTTGTTCGGGCAGTGGGTCCAACTATCTTCCACAACTCCTAACAGGGTTGGAATCTCTTAATAGAGATTCAAAGTCTCCTAATAGGGACTAATATATACTAAATGTTGTTATAGACTCCTAACAAGGTCCATCCTCTAACAAGGAATATTTATGTTAGTACATCATCTTGTGGGTACCATCCGCACCGAGGTTTACCCTCTAATCAAGGGTTTCTCTAATTAACAAATTTGGTGTTATTGTGTATGGTTATCTTTCTATGGTTGTTGCATCTATTGTTTACATGTTTCAGATTTAATAAGGATATTGAGAGTTGTTTACATGTTCCTAGCAACACATTTTCATAGATGCCATGGTCACAAACATTAACCATTAACTTTACACTTATAAACATCAAGGCTAATATCTTTTCAATTTGGAAACAATCACTCAAGCTCATAATACTATATTAACATGAACAACCTCACTATCCAAATCCTCATAAACTAATCATGAAATGAACATGAATAACATCATTGATATTTATCTGAATTGATATCCATATAGACATAATTGAAGACTAAAACTATATACTAATGACACAATATCAATGCTAGGGAAAGCATTGACTATTGATTGTTATTGTGTTTGGCATCAAGGACAATAAAAAAATGAAGGTGGGGAGCAACACATAAGTCCTTTAGAACCCACTTTTAGGATCGTGGATGTGAAAAAATTATTAAATTTGCAAAAGAAAACTTGATTGGGCATTGAAATTCAACATGAGCCCACCTTGGTTCACTCATGGTTCATGCAAATTTGTTTGGGTTTGAATTGTGGTATTGCTAGTTCGAACCACAAGTTATGTGTTGGACCCTATCCAGATACACCGACGAACTATTGCTAAACCAAGGACAAATTCAAACCAGTCCAAATCTAGGGGCCTCAAGGGGCAGACCCAATAACATAGGAATTATGCAATTTATAAACACAAATGTCTTAAAACAAATAGATAGAAAAATAGCAAAATAACATAACATTTAGTTTGAAAGAAACGAAAAAAAACATAGATGGAAATACAGCCAAATAGCATTTAGTTTGATAGAAAAGAAAAAAAACATAGATGGAATTACAGCAAAATAACATTTAGTTTGAAAGAAAAGAAAAAAAAGTACATTGGGATTGAATCCAGCCTCACTATTGAACATGAATTCAACAACCAGGATCAAATACTAGATGTTTTGAATGGTGTATTGGAGCTTTCCTTTATTACCGTCTCATAAAATGCTTGTGATAAGAAAGGCCTATAGTTGCCAGTATCAAAACTCTTCCTGCACAAAAGAGTAAGAAAGGGAATTACAATGATTTTTTTTCATCTGCAAACAAGGGTCATAACATAATCAGACGTTTTGGCAAGCTTATGAATATTCATGTTGTTCACCCGTATGAAAACTCTTCCTGCACAAATTGGCAAGAATGGCAATTGCAATTATTATTTTTCCATCCCCAAACAAGCGTCAAAACAGAATCATAAATTTTGGCAAGGTTATGAAAGATTTATGGGGCTATTTCCCAGCTGAAATAGATTTTCCCGCATCTTACGGTTCTTATTAGCCCCGACATTAAATTCAAGGTTCAAAACAACAAGAAAAAGAAGTAACAAGGTCAATAAAATGATGCAAATGCCATAAGATGAGATTGAGATCACGACTGCAGAAAAGCTTTAGAGGCTTATTAGACTATAAATAAAATGAGGGAGGCCTGTTACAGGGAAAAATTCAACACCTTTGCGTTTGGAAAATTAGGAAAGATTCCTACATCCCTCGAATGCACATGTAGAATTCCACTTGTCCAGCTCATAATCTGGATAAGTCACAAACGCCCTTTTGCCACCTGCTCAAGCTATCAGAAGTCACAGATCAAATTTTCGATTTTCTATAATAATTTATTCCTCACGGGAAGGACTTCACTGAATCACAAGTTATGCATCCTTTAATCAAGATTTATTAAAATTGTGGAGAAACGTATGATATAAAAGCTCAAGCAGATTTGCAATCTGGCATAATGTGTGGCAATACAAGAAAGACTAAATAATCTTGAAGGCAAGTGGAATATTTCTTAGTCTACAACTACTTCAACTGAAACTCCACGGAACGATTGTACAAAGATTAGAAAAATGGCCATGAGAATCTCGTTGAATTTGATGTGGAGAGGATTGCTGACTATTTCACAAACTATGACACATGATGCTGTCATGTGTTTCTTGAAAAATTAAATAAATGTTAATTACTTGGATTGGTGTCTAAGATACATAATGTCGTGTTTCTTCCAGTTGTAACAGACATTATTCGTTTGAATGCGTGAGGCCAAATTCAATTTCCATCAAGAATATTGCCATCCTAAAATTATAAAAAATAAATCAGATTTTCAATAACTTGAGCAGGTCAAAGAAAGGTTTATTGGACCAATCCGCACATTGTGAGCTGGATTAGCATTTCTAGAATCTGGTAGAGGGATGTAGGAATCTTTGTGAGTGAGCAAGACAAAAGGTTGTTAAGATTCTCTTAAATGTCAACTGGCCTCAAACTATTTATTTTCTAATAAGCTTCATAAAATCTCAATAAAGCTTTTCTGCTAACATGATGTCAATCTTAAGCCCATTGATTCTGTTACAGTATTGGATTGTTGCATTGCCATTGTTGCTTCTTCCTTCTCTTCTTCTTATTTTGCTGAGATATGGGAGGACTAAGAAGGACCTCAAGCTGCCTCCTGGGCCTCCAGGGTGGCCCCTTGTTGGAAATTTACTTCAACTTGGGAAAAAGCCTCATGAATCTTTGATGGGTCTTGCTAAAACACATGGTCCTTTCATGACACTTCATCTGGGAATGAAAACAGTCATTGTAGTTTCATCCCCTGCCATGGCGAAGGAAATTCTCAAGAATAATGACAGAATTTTTGCAGGAAGAACCGTCATACAAGCAGTCAAATGCCTTTCTTATGATGAGCATTCCATGATATGGTGCCAGTATGGCCATCGTTGGGATATGCTCAGAAAGGTCTTTAATACAGAGCTTATGAGCTCAAAAAGACTGGAATCCATGAAATCTGTGAGGAGAGAGCATGTGTTTCGTATGGTTGGCCTTATTTTTGAAGAGAGAGGGAAGAGTGTGAATATTGGGCAGATTGTGTTTCTTGCTTGTGTTAATGCATTTGGCAATATGATTTTTAGTAGAAATATGTTTGAATCAGTGTGTTGTGCATCAGGAGGGGCAGAAGAGTTTAAGGATATTATTTGGAGAATAATGGAAATTGGAGGGACACCAAACATTGCAGATTTTTTTCCTTTCTTGGAATGGCTAGACCCCCAGGGCATAAAGGCCAAGATGACAGAATGTTTCACTAAGATATTTGACTTGTTTGACAAGTTGATAGATGACAGATTGAAAGGCAGAAGCAGAAGCAGCATTGGAGATCAGGATGATTTTCTAGACATCTTGCTGGATATGAGAAGTAATGATGGTGATGACAAGGCTCTATTCACCATTATGGGCATTAAATCTCTATTCCTGGTAAGTCCAATTGCATTTTTTAATCTACTCTGATGTCATTTAGCACTGATAATTTAATTTTAAACTAAATTTCCACTCTCTCAATGTGGGATCAATACAATCTCTTTTTTTTAAATGCACATAGTGTACTGTGACATTAGGAATAGCCATGCCAAATACTTTTCAGTGGGCCTAGTATGCACCAACAAAATCAGAGAGCATATGTATCATTGTATTTATCAAGATGTTTGGAATCTGGATACCCATATTAATCCTGCTTTGGCGCCTTAACTCTTATAAGAATTCTCAGTCTATTCAAAGATGTTGTATATATTATTTTCAGGCATCCAACTGTTAGATGTCAAGTCAATGTGCATGACCGACAACTGGGACTTTCTTGCTTTGCTGCTATGTCTGCAAAACCTTGAGGAGCGTTCTGAGATGAATAAGTCTTTTTGGAATTCCCTTCGTGTTTTACTGTTATATATTGACCTCCTTTTTAGCTTGAATATAGTGAAAATGAAGCAGTTTTCTATTCAGAAGCCTTTTTTTAATATTGATTAAGAAAAATTGGAAGAATTTTCATTTCACAGGAACAACTTAGGAGAAACGTTGGTCTTCAATTTCATTAATATTTCAAATTTTACAAATCCATATTAAACTTTCTTTTATTGATATTCATTTTATTTTTGAGTTCAGTTGTAAGTTTAGGTTCTAAAGACCAGTTCATAAAATTTTGAAATTAAATTTGGGTGGGTTTGTGTTTATTTGTACAAAAACATGTAAAAATTCTATATAGCTTAGAAGCATGAGTTAAGATTAGAATGTCATATAGTATCATAAAAACATATAATTTAAACAACAAAACTATAAGCTTTGAAACTTGTAATCATAGCATTATGAATCATGATTATACCATTATATAATTGAAGTTCAACATCAAAGATTCAAAACATTAAAATTAAATCGTCACAGACAGTTCAAATATCATTATTTCAAGTTTAACTAATAGATTAATCTTCAACTTCTTCGAACTTAATTTAAAATTTTCAAACCCTACTCAGACAAGCAGACAAACTGAACCAGAACCAGGTACCAGTTCGTACCTAGACTAATCCAGCAGGGTTAACCAGCCAACCAAGTAACTGACTTATCAATAATAAAAGGCTATGATCCAATTGCCAGTTTAAAACATAACAATATCAGTAGACTAATAGTAGACTAATAGAGGGCAGTGGTTCAGTAAGTGGCTTAACCAGGATTTATCCACTTCCATTCCCCACCAATTTTCTTTAATAAATCAAAGAACTTGAGAGACACGCAATCTAGATATAAAAAGATGCAGAGCATTTAACAATAAGCTTCGGGATTTAAAATTGTCTACGTAAGCAGGAATCAAATAAGCCTGTGATAAGTGATTTTTATATGTAATAATAAAATTAAAAATCAAAGAACAGTTATGATATTTTCTGATTTTTGATTAATTACTAAATGCTTAATAGTAAATCAAAATCAAGGTACAGCTGTATTCTAATTTTTAATTTATAGATTAAATGCAAGAAAATGTTTGTGATGCTGTGACATTCCAGTTCTGGATCTACATCTCTTTCCCCTATTGATACATAAAGACTAGGACCTGTGAGATTAATTAAACTATTTTATTTTTTGAGTTATACAAGCTATACAAGTTATATATATATATATATATATATATATATATATATGAGAGAGAAAGAGAATTGTACAACTTCTGACAAAATATATATATACATAAACCCAGAATCAGATTCTAGTTATTGTGAAAGTTGCATTCCAAGTATTCCTGTTTGGCACAGTTGGACTTCCATTGCCACCTGCAAATTGAACAGTCTACATAATTAAATTATACAATTTAGAAAATGTTTCCCGACATCAGATCCACTACATCAGATGATCAAGACCTACCCCCTCCTTGTTCTACTCTTGTCTCATCGTTTAACCATTTATTAAAATGGTGGTGTTGTTTCCTATGCCAGACAGTAGCCCCCTTGAACTTTTCAAATTCAGCTATTTCTACTGGGCTTTTAAATTGCAATTGTGTTGTTTCCTTGTTTGAATTATAACAGTATGAATATTGCCAAATTTTTAAATGTGTAACCAGTGATATAAACACCAGGTTGTACAGGACACATCATAAATTTTTAATCGTAAAAAGGTGGGCTATAATACTTCATTAAGTTTTCTCAATTCGACCTTATTCCTTATCCTCCTTGTCGTTGGATATGCAGGACATGTTTCAGGCTGGCCCAGATGAAATTTCCACAACCGTTGAATGGGCAATGTCAGAGCTTCTCAAAAACCCACACGCCTTAAAGCAAGCCCAAGAAGAAATCAGCAGAGTAGTGGGTTACAACAAAAGAGTAGAAGAATCTGATACGGAAAACCTTACATACCTTCAAGCGGTGATAAAGGAAGTATTTCGCCTGCACCCAACTGCCCCTCTTCTCTCTAACAGAGCAGAAACCTCGTGTGAAATAGCAGGGTTCCACATTCCAAAGCACGCACAAACAATCATTAATGTGTGGGCGATTGGAAGAGATCCAAATGTGTGGAGCGACCCCTTGAAGTTCAACCCTAGCAGATTCTTAGACTCTGATATTGATTATAAAGGGCACCATTTTGAGCTGCTTCCATTTGGGGCAGGAAGAAGAATGTGCCCTGGGCTTCCGCTGGGAAATAAGATGGTAAAATTGATATTGGCTTCTCTTCTGCAGTCTTTTGATTGGTCTCTTACCCACGGCCAGATGGTAGACATGGCAGAAAAGTTTGGTCTGGCTCTGCAGAAGGCTCTACCGTTGAAGGTCATCCCCACACCACGCCTGTCTATTGATCTCTACTGAGTTTGTGAACTTCTACTGCCTGTAGAGAATTATCCATGTTTTTCTTTTTAGGTCTACATAATAAAGTGAATAATGGTTGTCAGTAAAAGGACATTTGGCTTAATGGTAAAGTGTGTAAATATTTTTGATAATTAAAATATTAAAGTAATATATTCACATAAAAAGGGTCTGGCTGTACAAGATCATTTTGTAAAATTCATACAGCTCCAAGAGCAAGGAGGATCATGGCTGTCATCTGAACTCTATAAATTTTAAAAGATAGTGAACTTAAATTTTTTAAACTAAAACAAATCTATGTAGTGATTCACTAATTTTGTAATGTTTAACAAATAATAAGTATTTAAGCAAGCCATAGTCCAAAAGGCAAGGCAAGAGACCCACTCTATCAAACTTCACATGCAAACCGTATAGACCCAGCATTCACGTGCATTTTTGCCAGGATGTCAATTAGTCAGAAGGGAAGAAGGCATCATCGTTCTCCTCCACCCTCAAATGCCTCGAGAATCCTCAGGAAAGGGCCTTCAAATCATACAAGTTTCCTGCAAGAGCATGCACCTCTTCAAGGCACATGTTGTCAATCATTTGACAAGATAAAACTTCATCCAAGCCATTCGCCCGCGAGCCTCTTGGTGATAACCTAGGAGCTCCCTTCAATCCACCACGCATGCATAAGCAATTTCTTTTACAACAATCAGAAATTGCACAGAAGAGGAATTGGAACCCCATAAGTGGTTCATTCTTGGAACACTAGCTGCTCAAGGGTGGAGAAGCAACATTATGTTTTGGCCTTGATCAACTTGGTCGGCCATCACAAGATCTAAGGCAATGAGCTATCTTATGTAAGTTTTGGGACTCAACCTTTAATGAAACTTACTTGAACTTTTCTTTTTAGAATGGACAAGTGTATCCAAGATCTTTTATATAGAAAAGAATAGGGGAATTTTTTAGTTCTTTTTTATTCTTAACAAGATAGAAATGCCACTTTCAGGGACAAATCATGGATTCATGATGGTCATGATCTAATCATGCAAGCATAGTGTCCAAACTTCTCAGCGGACAAGTTTGATACCCGTTTTGCCCCATTGTGGGTCCAAATGCCAAGTCTACCCCTAGAGTACCAAGAACAAGAGATTCTTGAAATTATGGGTAACAGGGTTGGGATTTTCTTAAAAATAGACCTTCAATCCTACCATACTACGACTTCCCCATGTTGTATTTGTGTTCTCTTTGACACCTCCAAGCCAATCCCTCTACACATCAATCTCACCTCTAAATTTGGGATCTGGAAACAAGATGTTTCAATAAACTCCAATAGAATGTATGCCAGTCCTATCACCTTTCCCTCAAAACTTTGCACTATTGTCCTCTAGTTTCCCCACCTTCTAGTTTAATCCATGACCCCATGCCTCGAAAGTGTTCATGTTTCGTCAACTCATTTCTCCCATTTCCCACCATCTGCATTCCCAGACCTAACTAGTCTTTTTATTGCTTGTCTCTCCTCTTTTCTCTCATTTGTCTCCAACACTCCCTTTCATAGGTTTATTCCATCTCCCTCCATCTCTCCTCTATTTCACTCTCTCCTCCTCTAACCTCCCTCCCCTCCCGCTTCCTCTCCCTCTCCTTTAAACCATCAAATTGATGACTTTGTCCTTGATGTAGCTTCTATGTCAATTCCCCCCACTTTCTCCCCAATGTCATGGCAAGAGGTTTCAAATGCCTCCCACCTTCTTCCCCGATGAGCTTCGACTTTGATTCGGTTATATCCCTACAATAAATGCCCTTTTTGACCTCTACTTTGCCCAAGAAAAGAGGTCGTAATAAGAAATTTCTCTTCACACTCGATGACAAACAGGTTCCTCTTGTGAGCACATTGGATGGAAAGAAAAATAAATGCAAAACATCCGAATTAAAATTAGACATTGTGATTGACAGTCAAGTCAAGCTAATCTAGACTCAGATCTCTCGATTAATAAAAGAACAAGGAGTGCTACACATGCTCCTCGGGTGCCATGAGGATCCTATCATGGAATGTAAGATGCATTCTTACATCAATGCCCTTGAGACTTGGATCAAGAAACAACTCGATTCGAGTAATGCAAATATCATCCTCCAAGAGACTAAACTATCATACCATATGTTTCTTAAAAACCTGCCCAAAAGGAAAAAGTGGAAATCTTATAATGTGGCATCTCAGGGAGCTTCATGAGGATTGATTACCCTATGGAATCCCACAACTGTTTAGATAGATCTGATTGTAAATTATAAAATGAGCACAGAAATGGAACAAATGTAAACGAAGAAGATAAAACACAAGAACACAAGATTTATCGTGGTTTGGCAAAATTTACCTACGTCCACACTCTAATAAGAAATTACTTGTATTAATAAATCAATATATTACATAAGCTACACATAGCCATTATATAGAAAGTTCTTCAAACACAAATAGTTGAGGGATAATGAATAACTTATATGACTGTTGGGCTTCATATCCCAACAGTCTCCTCCATGAAATCCAACCAGTACAACCATGTTTCATGGCATTCCATGGTTCCCATTTTAAATCTTAGAGAGCAACAAGACCTTGAGAAGACTTAAAGGTTGTCAGACATTGTTCCAACACACTACAAATGAGCCTTCTCCAAGTCAAATTGGAGTCAAAAAAAAAAAAAACTTCTCCAAGTTTTGCAGGTGCAAGCTTCCCCAAAAATCTAAGATCAAAATTAACACTCTCCATAGATTCAAAATTATTTCCTCTGTCTGCAAAAAAAACTCTTAAAATTCTTCACTTCCAATTCACTCTCCCAAAACACCTTCCCTACACCAATTTCCTTGAATGCATGCTTAATGTCATCCAATTGTATGAAAATTTGTTGCTCATACATTCTCGCATGGATGTTCTTAAGTGTGTAGTCCAACACCTTGCTATAGTCTCCAATGCTCAAATTTTCTAATACTTCAAAATATTCCTTATAGGGACAGTGATAAAAACTAAAGGATTTCCTCTCACCATCGTGCTTGTCAACGTTATTAAGACAGCCAAAGCTACTACAACAAGCCTCCACGTATCATGTTTTTTAGTGGGAAATGAGATGTTGCAAGGAGTCGACAAATCTTTTATTTTGCAAATTTTTTGAGAGACCTGAATTTGTATGCAGCAAAGCCCACGTTGGGCATCATAATGTGAGCAGTTACCAATAACAATTGCCATCAAACTATCAAAGGTTCCCCCTTCACCATTTTTGAAGGGTTGTGACAGAGGTTTACCATGGCTTATGTCAAAGAGGTATGTAGGTTGTTTGGAAATATCACTAGGCCGAGGATTCTTATGTGGACAGTGACCACCAAAAGTGTCCCCTTGAACCGATTTGTCCACAATACACATATTTTGTAAGTTGTCTGATTGTTTGCCAGCAAGAATCTTAATCGTCTTGTGTTGTTGTTGATGGATAAATACCGAGTGAAATTGTGGATTACATATTGGGGAGAATTGTGGATTGATACCAGAAATAGTGGTCTCAAAATTGCTACCTGAGTTTTGACACTTGTTCAACAACCTCATAAATATATGATCCACTAAATTCCTCTTTCTCGAAACATCAATAGTCTCCTCCTCTTGATTTCCATCAAATAAATCCTTTCGGTCCTTCATTTAGTTGACAATCTGCCCATGCACTAAAGCGATTACATGTTCATGCCTATTCTCCAAACCCCTGGGCACATTAAATCCCCCACTGATAGGAAACACTAGGAAAGTGCATGTCATCTCAGACCAAATTAGATTATGATCAATGTGTTGTTCCACGTCTCTGTCGTTAGATGACTCTCCATCGTCCCATGCTTCACCTTTAAAACTAATAATATTATCTTTGCAAATAACAAAGTACAAAGAATGGTTTTGTTGTGCATTGAGAGGACAATCTTTGTTACCCACCAATATGGGAGTGTCAGGCCAATCATCCACAACCTTGGGTACCAATTTGTGCCAAGGTTGAATGACTTTGTTTATCACAATTTATAATTGTGTGGCAGGGAGTCTGTTGGGTAAATCATTGTCATTAACTATCTTTCGTGTGAACCATACTCTATTATGAGATTAAATCTCCAACACATTGCATATTTCTACTCTCCCCCTTTAGTGAATTATCTCCTTCCTCTGCCCCTTCAACAATTGTCCCTTCATCTTCTTCTGTAGAAAATTACACATCTGCCCTTTCACCATATTTCATGGCGAACTTCTTGTTTTCTCATTTTTCTTCTACTGGAAACTTCCCATGCTCTTCAAACTATTTTAGTTGCAACATCCTATAAACTTTCGATACAAAATTATTTGTCTTTGAGATTTGAGCTAGAGATAAGAGAAGCCATTTTATAATATACCAACACCATGCATTTTATAGACTCGCCAATCTTATCTTCTCTTGTTGGCTTCTGCAATTCTTCCATGATAACTTTCTTATTTTGCGCATCACCATTATCTGTGTGCTCAGGAATTGCAGTACGCTCAAATTTAAGAGCCTTAAAATCTTCTTCTGCTTCATCTTCCAACTTATCTTCCTAGCCATCCCACTAGTGCACATGGCGGATTCTCCAGCTCCTAGCATGCACAACCTCATCCTCTACCAAGCCCAAATTTCCAAGAAATTTGTTGATGATAAAATCAACTTCACCATCTTCCATCTCTGCTCTAGCCTTACCTTGGCTCTGATGCCAATTGTAAATTATAAAATGAGCACAAAAATAGACCACATGTAAACGAAGAAGATAAAACACAAAACACAAGATTTTTCATGGTTTGGCAGCCTATGTCCACATTCCAATAAAGAATTACTTGTATTAATAAATTGATATATTATAGAGGTTGTACATATTCATTATATATAAATTTCTTCAAACATGAAGAGTTGAGGGAGAATGAATAGTTATATGATTGTCGGGCTTCATATCCCAACACTAATTGACTCTAATCCAGATTGGTTGATGTCTAAACTGTCACACTTTGACATCCAATTCATGATCATAAATGTGTACGTTACAATCTCAATAGCTACAAAGTCTTAGTTGTGGATTAATTTGTCACACCTCATTCAAAATGTGTCACTGCAACAATTCATCCTAGGTGGAAATTTCAATGCAATCACCTCTCTGAATGAAAAATCAGGCAACATACTCTCTCCTCTTAAGGCCATACCTAATTTTGCAATGTTCATTCAAGATAATGGTGTGATGGATCTATCACTCTCCAATGAAAAACTCACTTGGACTAATATATAGGACTTCTCACATATTGTTTGGACACACTACAACATTTGGGGTCAAATTGTGACAGTAGGGTAATTTGTGTGGATTTTCATGGTTTTATTTTGCAATTGTCCTTGACGTCATCATAATATTGATGTTGGCATTGCAATTGTGATGCCCACGTGATTATAAACAAAAAAAGAAACATGACAGAAATCATTATGTATTTGATCAATTGCAAAGAGTTGTGAGCTATGAAGAGTGGAGAGTTGTAAAGAGTGGAGCCTTGCTTTCTATGCACGTTCCCTTAAAGGTCTTTTCGTGCTTGTGCCCTTAAAGGTCTTGCTCTGTCATTACCTTTATGTGCCTATACCCTTCCCTATTGTGTTAGGTATTTTTTATATTTATTAGGTATTCAACTCATTCTATAATAAATCTATAATGAGAGATCTAATTCTATTCCTAATTTTATTAACGGTTGTTTTAATTTCAAACTATTTAACTAAAAATTATTAAAAGAGCCCCATAGGATTGTAACATATTATTCTAGAAAATGGAACATGCTCATAACATTTTACAAACCCTATTTTCTACATTCCCATCATACAATTCAACAAACTAGCTGTGCCCATTAAGGAACTGTATATTTACAAAGTATACTCTAAAATGGCTAAAGCAAAGAAACAAAGCTTACCAGCAGGGGTAGGCACTATGTAGGAATTCTCATCTTTAAGCACCTCCTCACTTAATTGCATGCTAGCTATAATAGAAATTACTTGATCCATTCTCTCATCCTCCTGCTTTAAATCTCCACTAGCAATCAGTGGTTTTGTAGCCAGAGTGACCATCTGGGTTTCGTCACTTTTAACTATTGGAAATATAAGAGTTACTAAGAGGGGAGGGGTGAATCAGTTACCACTAAAATAAATCCTAGATCCCTTAGATGTCAGTACAAATTAAATTCTAAAAATTGAACTTTGTTGATGCTTGGTAAAGACACAGAAAAATGTTGTAACTCAATAAACATTGAAAATGCTCGGTAAATACTTAACATCAAAATCTTTAAGATGTTATATGCAATTACTATTACTTTAACTTAGATGAAAACACATAAGAGAAATAGTATGAACACATTTGACACCAAGATTTTAACGTGGAAACCCAATTTGGGAAAAACCACCAATTGCAACTAGTTACTGATTTTCACTCTTCTAAAGTGAGCCCTGTTAGGAGCCAACCCTGTCAGGAGCCAACCCTATCAAAGGTTACAAAACACATTATTAGGTGTGACGTTGTTAGAGGATTTAATCACCCTATTAGGAGTGGCCTTGTTAGAGGTCTTTGGACAATTCAATAGAAATGCCACCTTGTTAGAGGATTTACAAATAGTTGTTAAGCCAACTCTATTAATATATTTAAATCACTGCTACAATGGTTAGAGAGTAACAATGGGATGACCCAATTTCAGATGCAACTGAATTGCTAATTATAGATCTCAATTCTGGCTTGTATACTTGATCCTTCTTGATCGAATATATCTTTTCAGCTTCACAAGGATATTTAGCTTATCCTTCTGATTCGCTTCTTTTTAACATCATTAAATCTTCAATTATCTTCCATGCATTCGTACTTTCTAAATCTCAACTTGACCTTAAATTTATATCTTTCATATTGTCAAGTTGACTAGAATATAACTTAAAATAATTAATATTCATCTCCTCATTCGGCTAGAACCAATAGACAATTCAATTGAACTTAATATGCCAAAACAAGAAAATACTTTGTTAGTCAACCCTGCTTAGTAGACACTAACTTAGAAATGATTTTTTTGTGTTAACCAAGTGAACTTGGTCAACACTGCATACTTGCAAAGTTCCTTTGGTAACTAAGTAAGCTTGGTTAACACTAGTTCCATCCAACATTTCCTTCATTAATCGAGTGAGCTTGGTTAACACTCAACTTTTGCAAGCCTTTTCTTTGACGTCCGAGGAACTCAATAGATATTGACTTCTAAACTAGGCAACTCTAGAATGCTTAGCAAACACATAAAACTATCTTCAATCCCTGAGTGAGCTCGGCATATACTGGCTAGTGATGATATGACATTTTGTGTAACATCAGAGACAATACACAATTAATCAATTATCTCAAAAATCTCCCTCTTTGGCATTGATGGCAACACAACATGTCATAATACAATGATTTTTTTAGAGCAAGAGTAAAGTAAGGAATTATCTTTAGTTTCGTTCTGATTCTCATCCATGAGAACTCCCTCTATTAGTGTGAATTCTTTCTACCTTTGGTTTCTCCCTTTGTCAAAAAACTTCTATGTACTACAACTTTTTCTGATAGCAAACTTTGCCTTTGATATCAGACCAAGTTCATTCTCCCTTTTGGACATCTCTTTCTCTTTCTATTTACAAAATTTCTATGAGATATGATAGCAAACTTCTCCCTCTTTGACATCTCATGCCAAAGACAATGTTCAGTGAATATCAATGTACCTCAACTACTGATTCATTTGCAATATGCCCTTGTCAATATTGCACCAATTGAATAATCTTCAACATGTGCTAGTTGATGCATCACTAAACTTCATTTAGTGAGCTTCAGATAGGGGAATGACCCCTAGCTTACCTCCTAGATATAGAAATGCATCCTTAGGTAATGGCTTGGTGAATATGTCTACAATTTGTTCTTTTGTATTCACATATTCCAACCTTACTTCTTTGTCTTGTACCAATTCTCTTAAGAAATAATATTTTATAGCAATGTGTTTTTGTTTTGGTATGCATCACTGGATTCTTTGATAGATTCATTGCACTGGTGTTATCACAGTACATAATTACTAGATCCTTGATCTCTATCTTTATATCTGCTAATAGTTGTCTGAACCAAATAATATTAGAACAATTGGCTGTTGCTACCACATATTTTGCCTCTACTGTGGACTGAGAGATACAATTATGTTTCTTACTTGTCCAAGACACTAGTCTTTTACCAACAAAGAATGCTCCACCACTGGTGCTTTTTCTTCATCAATACTTCCTACCCAATCAACATCTATGAATACTTTTAAATCCAAATCACCTTCTATTTTGTACCATGAACCATATTCTTCAGTACCTTTTAGATATCTCATGATTCTTTTGACTTCCATCATGTGATTTTCTTTGGGATTTGCCAAGAATCTTGCCACCATACTGACTACAAATGCAATATCAAGCTTTGTATGCACTACATAATACAATATTTCAATCATTGATCTGTATGTGGTCTGATCTACCTCTTTGGAATCATCATTTTTGGAAAGTTTATGTCCAGTAGACATAGGGGTTCAACAAGTCTTAAATCTTCCATTCCAAATTTCTTTAGTATCTCCTTGATATATTTAAATTGAGTAATGTAGATACCATCTTTCTTCTATTGGATCTACAATCCAACAAAGAATTTTATCTCTCCAAACATTGACATTTCAAATTCTTTACTCATTTCTTCTGAAAATGCCTTGCATAAGTCATCATTTCTTGTGAATAAAGTATCATCAACAAATATTTCTGCCAATACAATCTTTTGTCTAGTCCTTCTTTGATATATAGACTATTGTTGTCATTTGTTCTTTGAAAAACAATTTGTACTAAGTAGTTATGAAGTATTTCATACCAAGCTCTAGGAGCTTGCTTGATACCATATAGTACCTTGTGTAATTTGCAAACCATGTCTCTTTTGCTAGGATCTACAAAACCTTTAGGTTGTTCAATGTAGACTTTCTCATCAAGAATTCCATTCAAGAATGCAGATTTTACATCCATTTGATAAACTTTAAATCCTTTGTGGGCTGCATATGCTAGTAAAGTTCTAACACCTTCTAATCTTGCAATAGGAGCAAAAGTTTCACCATAGTCAATACCTTATTCTTGAGAATAACCTTTACATACCAACCTTGCTTTGTTTCTAGAAACTTTTCCATTTTTATGTAGCTTATTTTTGAATACCCACTTAGTGCCAATTACATTTTTATCCTTGGGTCTAGGAACAAGAGTCCAGGTTTTATTCTTCTCTATTTGTTCTATTTCCTCATTCATTGCTTCAATCCAACTTTCATTATCCAAAGCATCTTTAACATTTCTAGGTTCAAATTCAGCAAGTAAAAATATACTTTTCAATTTGTTTCTTGTCATTGTTCCATCTAATTTGTCTCTAATGATCTAGTTGAGTGTATGATGCCTTCTAACATATCTTTCGAGCACAAGTTTTTTAGATTTGGAGTTTATTTTACTAATCTCTTCATGAACTTTAGTATTAAGCTTGGGTCCCACTATCTATGACTCATATCCATTAGACTCGATTTTCTCTTGTAGTAGCTTGGTAACCTCCGATTGTGACTCGAGCCCTTCAAACTATGAATCGGGTTGCACTATCTTCAACTCAGTAGCTATTGGAGATTTTGGGAACTCGGGAGGTGAAGCTTCTTGTCTACCAGATAAATTGGGTAGGATATCAGGTTCACAGTAGACAAATCTTATGTAATTCTCAAGCTCTTTGTTGCTTTCTTCTTCACTCTTTTCTGCAAACTCATCAATTCTCACATGTGCACTTTCTATGATTTTATGAGTAGACAAATTCAAATACTTGTATGCTTTACTTCTACAAGAGTATCCTAAGAATATGCCTTCATCACCTTTGACATCAAATTTACATTTCCTGGATTCTTTCAAGATATAACATTTGTTGTCAAATACTTTCAAGTAACTTACATTAGATTTTTAGCCATACCATAGTTCATCAGGAGTTTGATTTGAGTCTTTCTTTAGTTGTACTCTATTTAATATATGTACTGTAGTGTTGATTGCTTCCTTCCAGCATTTGATTGCAACATTATTTTCTATAATCAATGTTCTTGCACAATCCATGATGGATCTATTCCTTCTTTCAGCTATACCGTTATGCTAAGGTGTACCAGAGGTTGATACTTGTCTTTTAATCCCTTCTTCAATTAGAATTCATTGGAAATGAATTCACTACCTCAATATGATCTCAACCATTTCAAATTCTTTCCAATTTCTTTTTCTACTCTTGCCAGACAACACATGAATTTTTGAAAAGATTCTAATTTTTCTTTTAGATACATTACAATCATCATTCTAGAATAGTCATCAGCAAAAATAATAAAAAACTTATCTCCATTGTAACTCTCTATTCCAATAGGTCCACATAAATCTGTATGAACAAGCTCTAAGACTTCTTCAAAATGGTAGTTCGTGCTTTTGAAACTAGTCTTTCCCATCTTACCAATTTGAAAGTTTTTGTATAAACCCATATTAGGTTTCTTAAAGCTAGGAATACCTTTTACTCTTTTGTTTTTGCTTAGTTTAACTAGATTATCAAGTTTTACATGACATAATCTTTTGTGCTATAATCAACTTTCTTCTACTTGAGCAATAAAACATGAACTTTCACTAAGATCTAGATGGAATAGGTTACCTTTTATTTGTTTGCCAGATCCAACCAGATTTCCTTTTCCATCCAGCAGTTTGGCCTTCCCATTCATAAATTCTACCTTGAATCCAATGTTATTCAACTATACCACACTCAGTAGATTATGCTTTATTCTTTCAACCCAATAAGCATTATCACATATAACTTCATTAGTTAATGAGATACACCCTTTTCCTTTTATGCAATAAGGTTCATTGTTTCCAAATCTCACACTACCACCATTATAATATTCCATGTGCTCAAACTTTGTTTTGTCTCCAATCACATGATGTGATCAGCCACTGTCAATAATCCATGTAGCATTCTCACTAATAGGAGAGGTAAGTGTCATCTTATCTCCTTCATCATCAAATTCATCTTTTATAGCAATATATACCATGTCATCCTCACTGCTATCAGAATCTTTAGCCATAAGACAAGATCTCTTACCTTTTTCCTTGTATTCCTTGTAGTTTTTCAATTATTTCTTTCCTTTGTACTTATTTCTTTTATTTTCATCATTGTTTTCTTTTTTTGGGCACCTTGAAGTAATGTGAACAATTTCTTCACAAGAAAAGCAGATCAGAGGAATCTTACCTTTATAATTTCCTCTGCCTTTGGAATATTTCCTTTCAAGTAGGGCTTCAACAACTTCAAGATCATTGTCAAAACTTTCTTCTTCTTCTTTACATCTTGATTGATTTGCCTTTGATTTCTTACTATTTTTCTTGAGTGAGAGTTTAGCTTCAAATGCAAACTCAATACCTTTGGAACTAGGAACATAGTTATCATAGTTGTCCAATTCAAAAGTTGTCAATCTTCCAACTAGAACATCCAAAGTTATATTTCTATTTGGATCACATAAACAGATTATTCGAGACCCCTACTATTCTAAGGAGTAGGGATGAACTCATTTCTTGAATAACAGATACTCTAATTGCATATATAGGAAGAAGGGCTCTGAGTACCTTGCTTACAACTATTTTGTCATCAATGTTTCCTCTAGATGCTTTGATTGCACTCACACTTGCTTTGATTCTTTCAACATATTTTGCAATATTTTCATCTTCTCTCATCTTCATCAAATCAAATTGTCCTCTTAGATTTTCTACTTTAGCTCTTCTTACATTATCATCTCCTCCATAGATATCTTTCAGTTTGATCCACATTTCATGAGCTATAGTATAGTCTTTTACTTCATCAAATTCAACATAATTAAGAGCAAATACAATGTCAATCATCATGATGTTATGATTTTTCTTTTCAGTAATATCTTCAACTGATAATGTTCTAGTAGGAGTATTGTATTTAGTATTAAGATACTTGCAACCTGAATCACTGATAGTTTCCAAATGTAACCTCATAAGTCCTTGCCATGCTACACAATTGTCTCGGTTCAACCTAAGAATCTCTCTTCTGTAAGACATCCTGATCTTTAGCTTAGGCCCTTGAAACCTTCTCTGCAAGCACCGAAATCTCTTATACCAATTGTTGGAAATATAAGAGGAGTAACTAAGAGGGGAGGGGTGAATCAGTTACCACTAAAATAAATCTCAAATCCCTTAGATGTTAGTACAAAATGAACTCTAAAAATTGAACTCTGTTGATGCTCAGTAAATACATAGAAAAATGTTGTAACTCGATAAACACTGAAAATACTGTTGTAAATACTTAACATGAAAATCTTTAAGATGCTATCGATGATTACTATTAATTTAACTTAGATGCAAACACATAAGAGAAATAGTATGAACACATTTGGCACCAAGATTTTAACGTGGAAACCCAATTTGGGAAAAACCACCAATTGCAACTAGTTATTGATTTTCACTCTTTTGAAGTGAGCCCTATTAAGAACCAACCCTATTAAAGGTTACAAAACACATTATTAGGTGTGACCCTATTAGAGGATTTAATCACCATGTTAGGAGTGGCCTTTTTAGAGGTCTTTAGACAATTCAATATAAATGCCACCTTGTTAGAGGATTTACAAATAGTTGTTAAGCCAACTCTGTTAAGAGATTTAAATCACTACTACAATGGTTAGAGAGTAACAATGAGATGACCTGATTTCTTATACAACTGAATTTCTAGTTATAGATCTCAATTATGGCTTGTATACTTGATCCTTCTTGATTGAATATATATTTTTAGCTTCACAAGGATATTCTTCTTATCCTTCTGATTCGCTTATTCTTAGCATCATTAAATATTAAATTATATTCTATGCATTTGTACTTTCTAAATCTCAACTTGGCCTTATATTTATATCTTTTATATTCTCAATTCGGCTAGAATATAACTTAGAATAATTAATATTCATCTCCTCAATTGGCTAGAACCAATAGTCAAATTAATTGAACTTAATATGCCAAAACAAGAAAATCCTTTGTTAACTGACCCTGCTCGGTAGACACTAACTCATAAATGATTTTTTTGTGTTAACCAAGTGAACTTGGTCAACACGGCATACTTGCAAAGTTCATTTATTAATCGAGTGAGCTCAGTTAACACTAGTTCTATCCAACATTTCCTTCATTAACTGAGTGAGCTCGGTTAACACTCAACTTCTGCAAGCCTTTTCTTTGACACTTGAGTGAACTCGATAGATACTGACTTCCGAACTAAGCAAAATCTAGAATGCTCGGTAGACACAAAAAATTGTCTTCAATGCCTGAGTGAGCTTAGCTTACACTAACTAGTGATGATATGACATTTTGTGTAATGTCAACGATAATACAATTAATCAATTATTTCAACATTAATAGGGTATAATATAATGGGTGCCTTATGTTGGGAAATGCCAAGGGTAACAACATCCATATAAAGAAAGTGATGGAAAATGACTTAGATTCAGAAATGGAGCTAATGTTGGCATATGAGGCCTTTCCACATTGTTACATTTACAGTGTTATAGCTATTGTTTTCTCATTATGAGATTTCATGAGTCTACATGTGATTCATGTTGCATCTCAACTCCAAACAATGAGGAAAAAGATCAATACAATTTTCATGTACCCTTCCATGTTGCATCATCACAAAAATGAATAGGTATGGTAGTGGTGAATCCTTGTTTCACTGCTATCATTGTGCAAATTGGATGAAGTTTCATGCAAATTTGTGCATGCGATAAAACAACTAGAAGAAATCTATTCTATGCAAATAACTCAAGCAATTTTTTGGGATTGAGAATGAGTAGGTAATAATGATTATTACCTCTAAATGACTTCCCAAACCATATGCTATTCCTTGGGAGAAATTTTGGTGACGTTTCTACTATTTTTGAGCATTTGGAAGCTTTAAAAAGGCCATAATTTATCAATTACAATATTCAACTTTTTCAATGAAGGATATGTAAAAATGTCTATCATAGCATCACTCACAGTACTTGTTTTCATTCTCAAATGAGAGAGCCTAATTCATGAATTTGTCTTGGATCTATAATATTTTCTTACATATGAAAAACCATAGTGTGTATATTGTTTGATGGACTTCAAACTTTTATCAAACTAGGCATTATTGTAGCATCAAGGTTTAGAAGTTGGCTCGAATTATCCAATCACAAAATTCTAGAGATAGTTCAAGTTCTCCATCTATTTGAAAGAATATTGCATCTCTTCAATGTCTGCAAACAGTTTTCCTACAGCATTGAATATATCCTCAGCTTGTGTATTAATGGGTTTTTACAAACAAGATAGCCTGTGGTTGAGAAGTATTGGGGTAGGAAACTTGCATATTGGATGAAGATTGATCAGTAGCATGGCTAGAATGTTAAATGGTGTTGATTTATCACTGGTACAAAATATTAGAGCTAATTGTTAAATGTTTCTTGATTTGTTCTTTCTAAGAGTATTTTCATTCATTCTAATGGTAGATCCTAAGACATGATACAAAAAATCAAAATAGTTTTCCTAATCTATATATTTGAAAATTTATTCCACCTTAAATTACTTAGCTTCTTCTATCTTCCTTGTCTTTTTTCCAAGCTTACAAATGAAGCTCACATTTTGAAGTGTGTAACTTGTAAGCTATTTGAAAAATTATTCCACCTAACATTGCTTAGATTTTTTATCCCCTTATGTTTTTATATATAGTATTTATGAGTTTTAGTGTAATGTCCCCATTTTAGCAGTTGACCAAGTGTGTGTGCGTTAGCCTTGTTCTACATGGTCCCGAGGGCTAACGAAGGGTTTAATGGGATCTTGGAGTGTTTTGGCCTAGTCATTTCCAGTTTGGGCCAAAACGAAGTTGATTTACTCAGTTTCAGGCATACTTACTATTTTTAGTAAGTCGGCAGGACACAGTGTAGGTCAATTTTGGTGATTGGATTCGATACTCCTCGGTGAGAGCTTTCCGATGAGCTATCACTCGCATTATTCGGAGTCCGATTGTTAATACATTTTAATGCCTGAAGTTTTATTAAAGTAACGTCTAATTTAATTGTAAAATATTAAAGTGTTACTTTAATATTTATTTTATGGTGACGTGTACCCAAGGGAGACATAAGGGGTATTTTAATATATGTTTTATATTACACATCTTTTATCCCACATTGCCCATATGAGTTGAGCGGACCCGTGGGAATAGAATAAAAGGAAGCATCTATGGCTTCATTAGACAGGTTGAATATGAGAAGAAATTGGTGTGTGAGTTGCAGCTTTGTTCTTGGCATTTGAGGACATCTATCCTCTCTTGTAACATTCTAGACGTCATTCCCTTGGGGTTTGGCCTTTGGAATTCTTTCTTATTGGCTTCATTATCAGGCAGTTTAGTTGCATTTCCGGCTACAGGCAGATTTGATATTTTGCTCATATCTTCTTCACTACTTGTCTGACGCTTATGCCACTTGGAGGGAATGGTATTATAAAGGTAGTGGACTGATTGGAGGACAAAGTATTGTAGCAGCAAGTTCGTAAGCATGGGCTGGAGTATTATGACAATATTGCTGAAGTAATTAGTGAGTTGATAAATCTGCCATGTATTTGGTTTTATGAATTCTGAAAATAACATTTTATTAGTAGCAGTTCATTTCCACTTTGCATAGTATTGTAGTTTCTTTCTTGTTTATGTTGTATGATACCATTTCCATGCATGAAACACAACAAAAAAATAAACGTTTGATTTCCGAAGTTATAAGGGGTTTTAAGAAGTTGAATGCAAACTGTTTGACATAATTCCTTTCAGCAATTTGGTTTAGTTTTTTGGGACATCCAGGGGTGCCCATTACATTTAGATATCTTCAATTAGATATTTCTTGGCTTGATTTACAAAAAAAATTAATTAAAATTTTATGTATGAAAGTATGTTTCTTGTATTCTTGCAAAGATAGTTTTCTTCTTTTCCCTTTCATGTATAATTTAGGCTTTGAGGTGTAACAGTTAGGTCTTAGTATGTCAATTGAAATGCATCCGACATTCAAAATAATGGAAACATAAAATTAGATCAGTGATTCAATTGTTAAGAAAACCTAAAACTAAGGTTTCGTAGCTTCATACTCAAAGCAATGTGATAAATGGAAGAGGACATCATCACTTTCACTAAAATATACCACGAGAGGATAGATTAGGCATTGCATGCAGATGGATGTGCTAGCCAAGAGATAAATTAGATAGCAATACAATAGGAACCCATAACAAGGTTATTTTTATTAGTGAATGCTCACCTATTCTCTATCATCATTGTTATTTTCAATATAACATCCATTGTCAACATCCATGTATATTGGGTCTTCACATTTCACCTCATTTGCATTTCACACAAATGAAAACTATTGTATAGTGATTATCAATGTTTGTAATAGATTCATCAATTTTGTTCTTTGGATTGAAAACTTTCATCAACTAGAGAATCCATGTTTCCAATACTTTTAATCTTGACTTTTCTCTGCATGGAAATTTGTGTTACTCCATGCATATAAAGTTGGAGAGTGATGACTAAATCTTCATGGTTTGGAAACATTTTTGTAGCAGTTAAGGCAATTATTTGTAATTATCTTATGAAGTTTAATTGACCATTCATCTTCTATTTTTTTTTTTATTATTTGTCTATCTGAAGCATCAACATGAAAATGTGTCCAATAGAGGACTACATCATAAGACACCACAAAATATTTTTGTTTCAATTAAAGTGTAAATCTTGAGTCATTTTCATAGATGTGCTTGTAAGAAAATTATAATGATATAACATGTTATATATGCATTTTATTATAACTTATAATCCTTTTTGTTCCATGATTTACTTATGTTTGATAAAACAAGCTCAATTAGAATTTTAATATTGTTTATAGAATATTGATATTGGTGTAATTTGAATCTAACTTGGATATTTATTTTATAGATCTTTTAATGGCTATATTATACAAAGCGCCAATCTAGACTTTAGTTTTCATAAAAACCAAAACATTAATATAAGAAACACAATGGATGAATCAACATGTAAATACTTCATTGGCACAACATCTTTTACTATTTTAAAATGTTAGTTATCTTTTTCTTTTCTTTTTTCTATTTAACATCAATCTATTGCTAGTGCATGTGGTTGGCTAATTTGGATCAGCAAGTTTGATAATTCTTCTCCGGAACAAGTATAGTCATATTTTTACAATGAAATTTTTTTATCAGATGTTGGTTGTTGTGAAATTTTACTAAAGTGTGATGATTTCTTTTTGTTACTTCTAAATAGGTAAGAGCTTTATGTTCATGTTAGGAACATGTCAAACAAGCTTGAAAGTCAAGTCTACAACACTATTCCATATGATTTGAAAATCAACATTTCATCAACATGGTATGTCTCTCAATCAATCAATGGAATTATTTCATTTCCTATTATTATCTTAAACAAAATTTAGATACCACTTTCTATTGGACATACAATATTTGGAATCACTTAAAATGATATATGAGGATGTAGATTCACTTGTGACTGGCTTAAACAACTAGAAAATCTTGCATTATTTTCAACCAATTTGTATTTCTCTTGTAATAATCCATAGGTTGGTAGTAGACTTCACAAGACCAAAATTTATCATATCTTCTTCCACTATTTTTGAACAGTTGGGAAGTGATTGCTAACATATATTCAGACATAGACCTCCTTCCAATTTGTAGTGAACAAGAGACTTTAGATGTAATACAGTTCTAGATTCTAGTGTCTTATACTTGTTTAGATCTCCCAAATATCCCTGGTCAAATTATATTTTAGACTTACAATATTGATCTATTTGGAACAGAGAAATTTTGAAGCATTAAAGCTTCTTTATCTCTTTTCAAAAGTTGTACGTATATTATGATTTCATGAATGTTTTAATAAAGTAATTGAAGACAAATTGTACAAAAGTTGTGTAGGATGTCCAATATTTTAATATGGTAGGTCAATAAAATATGAGATCATTATCATGGTGTCTACGTCGGACCTAATGAGGGAAATCAACACCACGTTCTTGCTTGTAAGCTAACAGTTTTTCAGGTGCATTTTCTTGTAAAACATTAATTTTGTTGATAATTGTAAATGAGAGTTGTGTTGATGTGGTAGATGGAGATATAAATGGAGCATATTTATAGGGGTGAGATGGATCGATCATTGGGTGAGAAATGTGACGAATAGGGATGAAATGTAAATGTGAGATGTTGAAAAGGAATAATGGTGAATTTGAGCAAGGTGACTAGATTTTTATTTCAAAACCATATGTGCATATATAAATATTAAGTACAACATGTCCAATATTTTTGTAGATATACACATTAATTAGACCAAATTTTGCTTTCACAACCATATGTGTATATATAAATACTAAGTACAACATGTCCAATATTTTTGTAGGTGTATACATTAATTAGACCAAATTTTTCTTTCAAAACCATATGTGCATATATAAACATTAAGTACAGCATGTCCAATATTTTTGTAGATATACACATTAACTAGACCAAATTCTTCTTTCAAAGCCATATATGCAAATATAAACATTAAGTATAACATGTCCAATATTTTTGCAGATATACACATTAATTACACCAAATTTTTCTTTCAAAACCATATGTACAGATATAAATATTAAGTACATGTCCAACATTTTGTAGATATACACATTACTTACACCAAATTTTTCTTTCAAAGCCATATGTGCGGATATAAACATTAAGTACAACATGTCTAATTTTTTTGCAAATATACACATTAATTACACCATTTTTTCTTTCAAAACTGTATGTGTAGAGATAAACATTAAGTACAACCAACTCAATAAGGGTACAAGAATAAGTTATTTCTATAAAAAAAGATCATGTTAGATAATACAAGGGAATTTGATCAAACTAGGGAGACAATTGCTAGATTGTTGTCTAACTTTCAAAGAGAAGGCAATGACAAATGTTATTGTCCTTGCAAGAGTTGTAACGATGTAAAGACAAGAAGAATCAAAATCAAAATAGCTAAGAGACATTGTAGGGTGAATGGTCACACTAAAGGGGGGTTTTATTATCATGCATTGGTAAGTTTTTTGTTATATTGTTTTCACAATTAATATACATATGAACCACAAAACGAGGGTTTTATTATCATCAATTTTATATAGGTTGATCTCTCTAGGGTAGTACATGATATGGACCACCACATCTTGGAGGAACATGGAGTTGTGAATATGGAGGAACATTCAGGTGTGAATATGGAGGAACATGGAGGCTAGTTCTAACTATTTGATGTCACTTCCATAGTACAACTATCGCATGGACTTCCTAATTATGATGAAAGACTAGAAGATTAAGATGTCGTCATTGCAATGGTTTATTGTCACAATTGTGATAGTGTCAATATAAACTCTTGCCTCTTCCTTCTTCCAAGTTACAATAGTTTTATATGTCACAATTTTGATGGAACCCCTTACCTTTACAATTTGTGACAACAAAAGTCTAACACCCATCCGATGGGAGCCAATTCATGGTTTTGTCACTTAAGTTATGGGTGGCCATCACAATTGTGATATCCTACCATCACAATTCAAGCCCAAATATATTAGTGACAAATTTCTAATATCTCCATCTTGGCTAGCCACCACGTTAGTTCCATCAGTCATCCTACCCTTTATTGCCTCTGACTGTTATCCCATATCACTTGATATTGTGCCAAGGATAAAACCTCATAGAAAGGAATTTAAATTCAAGTTTAGAAAAATATGGCTCTACCACCCTCATCTACTCCCCCTAATCAATCAATGGTGGATATCTTCTCCATTTGTCAAAGGTACACACATGTATCCATTTCATATGAAATTGCAATACCAACAGTCCAAGCTTAATCAATGAAACAAAAATGTTTTCAAGAACATCTTCCAATAGAAGGAAATAATAGAAAATGATCTTAAAGAGAACTATGAGTTGATTATTCAGCATGGTTTAACACTTGTAATACATCAAAATAAGAAACATCTCTAAGAGGAATGGGAAGAGTTATCTAAGAGAGAGGAAATGTATTAGCAACAAAAATCTATGGAAATGTGGCTTAGAGAAGGAAATCGGAATACAAAATTCTTCCAAGTCGAGTCTAAGAAAAAGATAGCTCACATCACAATATTTTCCATCCATCATGCTACAAAAAACACCCTCCTATTTAATTTTGATGACATCCAAGTTGAAGGACTTCACTTCCTTTTAGGATTATTAGCTCCTCATCACTGAGGAATCTGGATCTATAGTTGATCATTTCATCCAACAGATTCCAAGCATAATCATAAAGGATGATAATAACTCTCCTTAAACCTTTTAAATTGAAAGAAGTTAAGATAGTGACATTCTCCATGTCACCTGACAAGGCTTCTGGGCCAAACGAATTTATAGCAATTTTCTTTTAGAAGTCTTGGGATGTCATTAGCTTTGATTTATTAATGGCCCTTGAAGAATCATGTAGAAGTGGTTCTATGCTTAGCCACTTCAATGCTACTCATATTGTGTTCATTCCAAATAACTCTTAGCCAAGGACATTCATTGAATACAAAGCTATTGTGCTATTCAACATAATTTATAAGATATTCACTAAAGCAATCTACTTGAGACTACAAAAAAATCTCATCCCAAAGATGATGTCCCCTCAATAAGGAGGTTTTATTCCAGGTAGAGAAATTGTTGAAGGAGCTATAGTGGCTCATGAGGTTTTGCACACAATCAAAACACACCAAATTCTAGCTTGTATCATCAATTTGGATATGACAATGTTGATTGGACATTCCTCCACAAGGTGCTTCTTGAATTTGGCTTTCACCATAAATGGTGTAATTGGGTAATGACATTCACAAAAGGTTCCCTCTTCTCAATCTTTATCAATGACTCTCAAGTGGGACTTTTTAATAGCACATAGGGAGTATGCCAAGGAGACCCCATATTCCCTTTTCTCTTCATTGCTATGGTAGAATCATTAAGTAGGATCATTTGTCACTCCCAAAATATTGGCAAGTGGATAGGTATTCAAATCCCCATTATGACATTGACATTTACTCACACCCTATTTGCTAATGGTATGCTACTATATGGACAAGCTTCAATAATAGAGATTATCAATAGGAAATGCATACTTGACTCTTATGGAAAGGAATCAAATTAGTCGACAAATCCTTCCAAATCAACAGTCTTTGTCTTCAACCCCTCCTCTGATATCCAATGGGAATCGTACATGTTAGGATCAACCATGGATAGAAATAACAATTACATGCAAATATAACCAATATCAAAAAATAATAAATCGCATAGAATAGAGCATAAGACAGAAAGATTTAATGTGGTTTACCAAATCCCTTAGCTACATCCAACAACAAGTCCAATATTATTATTATACAATGATTACAATTTGTAATCCCTTACAACTCAATACCATCGTAAGAAGCTACAATCTCATCAGACATAATCAATTCCCTAACCCTAAGTTATTTTATACAAACTTTTGTTGATTAAAAAATTAGGGTTAGAATAAGTTGTCTAATAGAAAAATAATGGTCGACACCTTTTATGGTAGTATAGTCACTTTTGGCTTTGGGCCCATTGCCCTTGAAAAAATTTAATGGAGGTGTTGCCCCTCAACCCTACCTTGTATTGCGATAGGGAGTGCACTTGGGGAGTTTCCCCTTGACCTTGTCTTGGGGCACTACCCCAAAACCCCTGTAGAAATAATCTAGGGGGGAACTGCATGAAATAAAACTTCAATTTTGATTAGGCTCTACATCACAATAATATTTTTTGGGCTTTAAGCATGAAGATCTATTGAGTTCATATTTAGGTATCCCCTTTTTCATGGGTGCTAATCATACCATTTATTGGAAAAATATCATAGACAAGTTAAAGGCTCATACTCACTCTTAGAAGGTAAAATGGCTCTCACTCTTAGGTAGAATATTATTGATGAGAACTTGCTTGGCAACCATTCCAAATTATTTCACAAGCTCTAACCACAATCATAATAAAAAATGAACATATCATAAATTTGGGGAGATAACTTGTCTAATAAGAAAAAGGTTACCTTAGTCTCAATTATGAATATGACTTATGGAAAATCAAAAGATGGAGTGGGTCTAAATGATATTTATCTCAATAATATTGCATCTAGAGCAAAAATTTTGTGGAAAATGTACTCTCAACCCCAATAACTTTGGGCTCAACTATTGTGAGAAAAAATCTTGGATTCTAAAAGTAATGCTAGAATCCTAACTATCACCAAACCTCATTTAGGGTCTACAATGTGGAATTTTATAACCCAATCCAAAGATGTTGTCTCTAGGTATGTCACATGGGATGTCAATAGTGGTGAGGAGGTCAAGGGGAACACCTACCTTTGATCAACACTATTGAATTTGGTCTCATTAACCTAATTGCCATTAAAACTTGGAGAGAAATATTGGATATGTTGATGTGGTTGAGATCCTCACAACACACACTATATTGAAGGATTTTTTTATTGCCCATCTATGTCCTCAATCAATAGTTGCTTGCATCCACTTTGGCTGACATACTAGTTTTCCTGAAAGGATTTAAAGACAGAGTCCTCTGGGCACTCGTAAGGAATAGAAAATACTCAATAAAGGAAGGTTACAGAGCTCTTAGACAAATTTATAATAGACTTTCCACCCAGAGACATTTCATATTGTTTTGTTGAAATATGGTTACCCCTAAGTGAGGTTGTTTTTTTTGGCTTGTAATCAAATACAGTGCTCTCACTAGTGATAGACTAGCCAAATTGATTATAGCCATCCAATTTTAGTGTAGTCTATGCAGTAAGCATATTGAAGATGCTGGCCATCTCTTTGTGACATATGATTTTTCTTACTTGGCTTAGACTCACATCCTTTCCATATTTCAAAATAATATGGTTCTTCCCAAAAAAATCTAGGATTTGCTTCAACAATGGCCTATTTTATTTGCATTTGGATTCCTTTTTTGGTTGTTTATGGGTGATTTCCCTAGAAATCATTCTTCACTCAATATAGTGGTAGAGAAATCTTAGACTGTTTAGACAATAGATGCTTAAGTCCACCCAATTCTTGAAAAAATTGGATCATGCCATATGTTACCTATGTATTAAACTTTGTTCACTTGATTTAAGCCTTTGGAAAAGAGTTTTAAAGAAGGTCTTGAACCTTGAACTTGAACCGATCAGTTCAATGTTAAAAGTTGTCTATCTCATGTAATGAAGTTTGATCACTTTTCATCTTATGTTTAACCCAAACCTTGAACTTGAACTTATGAACCAATTGGTACAAGGGTCAAAGTTCAAAAGTTCATCATCTGTAGTAATATGTAGCTGACATAAAATGTTTTCTTTGCTAGCAGAATTTGGTTCTTTTTCTTGAAGTTGAACTTTGAACTTCTTAATAGTTCAGTTCAAGTTTAGAGTTCAGTTCAATAGGGTTAATCTAAGCCATTTATGAGTTTATTTTTAGTCAGCATAATGTCCTAATATATTCTTGGCAGATCAAACTTGAATCTTCAACTAACCATTTCATGGTGTGAGAAATCAAAGTTCATAAGCTTGAGAGTTGGATGCCCATAGACACATGGTAGTATGGAGGTACTTAACCTTATATACATGAAAAACCTACATGTTTGAAGTACACTTAAAAAAGGAAAACATTATTTCTAAAAGCATATGTATATATATAAATTCAAGAAACAAACAACTAATAACTTGAGTTTTACTAAGCAATGCAACCAATAAATATAGTCTCACGCAACCTCAGAGCATCTCAACAAGGGCACCCAAAGAGACCTTGTTGGTATGCTCAAGATTGAGGGATGTAGATGTGCTCTCCAAACATAATACAAACCCCAAGATTGATTAATATGATCAATGATATGAACCTAACAAAAAATAATAAAGAATACTTCAAGCAATGGCTATGGAAGTAATCATTCTTGAGAGTATTCAAAGATGTCAGATGGTATGCAAATAAGTAAATCTATTAATTCAAAACTAACATGAGAATTCAAGAGAAATGCAAGAAATTAACAAATTGGAAAAGGGTTAGCCCTAAGCATGAATTCTCTAGAAAGCTCTAAAACAAATCTAGCATGATAACAATGCAATGAAGGGAGATGGAAAAATATTGAGACAAGGGCTCTATTTATAGGCTTGAGAGACATCTTGAGGAGGTGGCATCTATGTGGCATCCACATAGGTGTCATAAGGGAGACACATGGGCTAAGGGGAAAGTCATGCAAAAGTCAAAAAGAGCCATTAAGGTTTGAGTGGCTCAAGGTGTGCTCACACATTTGTGAGCAACCTTGGGAAAAGGAGTGGGGGCACAAAGGTGTAAGGTTCTTTTTGGAGAAGGTAATGAAAGAGGGGATCCTAAGGATTGAGTTTCTCACACGTGTGAGAAACCACTAAAGGATATTTAGGATAAAGAAGTGGGATTAACTAGTGGGCAGGCTTAAAAGGATGAGAGTGATGGGGGGTAGGCTAGGCTTTAGGTAGGATTTAGGATTAAATTAAATAATATATAATTTAATGGCAAGTTTAGAGAATTTAATAAAGTTGGAGGAATTTAAATAAATAGAATTAATTTAAAAGGGGATTTAATGGAGCATTTATGTATTAAATTAGTTTAATACAATATAGGGAATGTATTTGAATTTAATTCAAATACCTCAGGGAAATGAACTTATTTAATTAAATAAATAGAATAATACAACCAAAATAATTAATTATAATTTCATAGGAAATATCAAATGAAGTAATATAGTGCTTGGGATAATTGTAAGCATCTACATTTTGCCGCAATATCAGAATTACATTGCGTCAAATATATATATATATATATATATAGTATTAAATTAGTTCAATACAATATAGGGAATGTATTTGAATTTAATTCAAATACCTCAGGGAAATGAACTTATTTAATTAAATAAATAGAATAATACAACCAAAATAATTAATTATAATTTCATAGGAAATATCAAATGAAGTAATATAGTGCTTGGGATAATTGTAAGCATCTACATTTTTCCCTTCTTTGATGTAATATCAGAATTACATTGCATATATATATATGTTTCCCTAAAGAGGGGAGAAGTCATGAGTCATGCCATAGTAACAAAATGGGAAGAGGGTACCCCCTTAAGAAAATAGGGTAAAAGAGACAAATTTCGTCCATTTTTTCTTAAAAATAGGCATAGTAACAAATTTAGACACCCTCCTTCTAGAGGTGGTCACCCTTTGGGATGACAAAGAGGTCTTATAGCAGTGAGTGGATGAATACCAATACAACAAGATTTTTCCATCCAAGGTACACAGGACAGGGGACTGTCTATGATGATGTAGGAGGCTTTGTCTATGCAATGGCATGTAGCTCAAGCCCTCAAGGAGGTAGGATACTTTTGTGTATTATATTATGAGGTCATGTTGGCAGATCAAAGATTACCTAACTTCTAGGAGGCATCCATCTATTGGACAAATGGGAGTTGACAGAGGTTAGAGCCTTTGGTTGGGAAGTCGAGGCCTCCATAAGGAGGTGACACAGGAGGAGGAGGACCCTTCTAGCTAGGGAATTGAGCCACGGAGCTCGCAGTTTTGACATAGTGAGACATATATGCATGTGCAAATGTAGCTTCTTCTTTTTAGTGTACGATGATGTACCTATATGATGGACTATATGATTCCTTTTGTATATGGATTGTACATGGATAGTCATTTTTAGATATATATGATGACATGATTCGATGACCCTATATGTGTATGTTTGATGCTTTTATTGATGTGTTTTCATATGATGGATGTGATTTCTGTGTGTGATGCATATGATGATTGTATGATGAGGTTGTTGACATTGTGATGTAGGATGTGTGTGATGGGATGTAGTTTTTCTATGATGCACATATGATATCTAACATGTGTATGATGTAGAACCTATGTGATGGTGACTTATGAGATGTATATATATGAGTTTTATGACATTTGATCTTATTTTGTATGTATAGGACTACTATATGAGATGTATTGATGTAAATAAATATGCCTAACCTAGGTGTAATGAATGTAGCCGAATAGAACATATTAGTAACATATAAAGACATACTAAAATGAATGATAGGTATAATGGAAGATAATTCAACCTAATGAAAAATGAGTAAGGACAACTAAATGTGCAAAGTTTAACATGAAAATGCAATGTAACAATGATACCTGAAATAGACTTGTGTCAAACTTGTAGCTCGTAAGAGTCAAGTAGCTGACATAGAAGGGGGGTTAAAAAAAACCCTTGTCTCAAGCAAAGCATAATGATATCTTGTATTACATGAAGCCTAACTACATGATATCAAGGGATTTAGTTGTGTTCATATGGGAGAGCACACCCTAGTTTGATTTTGCAAAAGGAGTTATGCATCATAATGCTATAGTAGCATAGATGACAATGTTCCTTTTGTGTGGATGAGACTCTCAAATACAATAGAGACTTTAGGACAATAAATGTAGTTTTTATAGCCATTATGGAAAAAATGACATATATGCATTAGAGAGGTCTGGGCACACCCAAATTCTTGTTATGGATCTTGGTGGCAAGTGGGCTAACCCATTTCTCCAAGTGAGAAATGCATAACCATAACTCAAAACTAACATAGATGTACAAAAGAAACTCCAAACTAACATAGATGTACAAAAGAATTAAGAAAAAATATCATACTACAAATGAAACGTGTAGTCAATTTGAACCATTCAAGTGATACCAATATATTAAAGATCGAAGCAAACTTAGGGAGGTGACTATTGATACACAAAGGTGAAATCAACAAAAAATTACCTCATGACCAAGTAGTCATTCAGTCCATAGTTCTTTCCATGAACCTAATTCTAATGGTGAAAGTTATGATACCATTATAGGAAGGAGTAATCCTATGAGGCATTATTTTTCTGGTTTCTCATGCATATTTTATTGTGGAGGTTTGTTGGCAATTTCTATGAAAAGAATAAGTTTATTGAATCCTTTAGTCTCAATGTCAATTTGTTTAGGTTTTATTATAGTCACTGCATGGAAAAAAAGTCTCAGTGTAATGGGTGTAAAGTGAACCTTTACTGTAACCATGTGATGGGAAAGTGCCTCGTAGACTAGAGGTCTTTGACAAAAAAAAATTGTGAATAAATACCTCATAGACAAGAGGTCTTTTATTAGATGTATTAAAAGTGTGAGTCAGATAGAAATCCTGCACAAATATGGGATGAAATGGAGGAAATATGTGGAAGGGGGATGAATCTAATAGATAATAGATCTAGTTTTCTACAAATGACACTTGAAATATGTTTTCTACACATGGCACTTGAAATAGGTTTTCACCGTAGTACTTGTCTAGAGTGCTTGAATTACCAAATTTTCACTATTGCACGAATTATTTTTCTCTTCCTCTTTTACTTTTTCTCATTTTTTGAGTATTTTTGGTATTGTTGAGGTACCTATTTACCAAGTTTTCACTATAGTAGAGACTTTATCATGAATTTTTTTATTTTTTTTAGTATGTTCTTTAGGATCTTTTGTAAAAAAATTGAATTTTTGTCCATATTTTTTTTACTTTTTAGGATTTTTTGCAGAACTAATTGACACTATACAAGAACTATGGAACTCAAGCATAAAATTGCTTAAGATGTTGAATATTCATAGACTCAGAGAGTGGATCTCCCTCTGAAGTAGCAATCTGACATGCCCCAGAACCATACTTGGTTTTGATGATAGCTTGACCCAATTAACTTCAAACTTTCCTTTCTTCTATTAGTTGTGGAGATTTATCATGTTATGTTGCAACACTAAGTCACCAAACTCAAATTCTCAAGTTTTAACCTTTTTGTGAAATTGGAGTTGAAGGCGATGTTGATACACATAGAGGTGGTTTAATTAAGTGATACATCTCTCGTTGAGGATTTGCAACTCTTGCAAGTGAGCAACTCAGTATTCTTCTTCGTGTTGGGTAGATATTTTGCAATTGATAGTTTTTGGTAAAATTTAGTCTCAAAATAGGATGATCGGCCACAATGTGTGAGATAGAGTCTCTCCTACCTTAAAGGTAAGGCCCCCTCTTCTCACCATTCCTTGGATTAACTCAAGGTAAGAAAGAAGTCGTGAGATTTTGTAAAAGGATGTTACCAATATTCTTTCCTCTTAATTTTTTAGGAAATAATCTACTTACCCATGGATGAGTAATGGGTAGGGTGAAATCTCTAACTACACTTCTATCTAAAAGCTAAAAATGGTGATACCCTTAAACTGACACTAACTCAAAGGCTATCTTAAAAAGTATTGATTTAGCTCTATGTCCAGTCATAATTCTATATAAATAAGCTTTAATAATAGGGCACAAAGACTTCCAAACTAAAGTTATCCTAACTATTTTTTGAATTAAGAAAGGGATATAAGCTACATAAAAACCTTCTAGTCTATATATCTCTATAATTACACCTAGTCAAAGCTCTAGCTTCAATTGCTTCTTAACTTGTTTTACACTCAATTATCAAGAACACAAGATTAGATGAACCAATTTTAACATATTCAAATCACAAACAAAGCTTCAAATTCACACAAGTAACAATTGTACTCAATCAAAGTTAAGTTTTAATTGCTCCTTTGTATTTACTTTTTTATCAATAGTGTCACACAATTAAAGTTATGCTAGCATAATTTCTCCAAAGCTCTCTTGCATACAATAAAATATCATTTTACAATAAGAGGGGAACTCTTTTATATAAGCGAAGGAGTTGAGAAAAAGATGGAGGAAAAATGGGGAGCTATTAGAAATGCTTTAGAATAATTGAGAAGTGGGAGGGGGGGATTAGTTATTCAAGGTCCAAATGTCCAATTTAAAACATTTACATCAAATAAAGTAAGCCTTCAAAACTGTTCATTCATCCAAGCTTAAACATTCCTACTTAGCAAGTTACTATAAATCAACACGCAAGCATCATACATGAAAATCAACACATAACATAGTGATTTACATGGAAACCCAATTTGGGAAAAACCACCAGTAACATGCTACTCAATTCTCACTCTTCTGAAGTGATGCCCTATGAAAGGTATGCCTTGTTAAAGGCTACAACACGCTATTAAATGTGACCTAGTTAAAGGATTTAACCACCCTATTAGAAGTGGGCCTGGTTAGAGGACTTTGAACATTCACTTGGAATATCACCCCATCAAAGGATTTACAAATGGTTGTTAAACCAACCTAATTCCATAGGATTTTACCCTAACTGATACGATTGTTAGAGAGTAACAATAAGGGATTTGAACTAATTACAATTCACAACTTATCTTGTAGATTTCATATCACAATTCATCTCTTCACAATTTGCTTGGCTTTTAATCTATGTAGCTCTTGACAACTTGCCCTCCTTTCAAGCTTTGTCTCCTTGAGTCTTCATGCTCAATGTACCAGTGCAATATTTTCTATGACCACTAATTGAAGCAGAGTCTCTATGCTCTGTTCTTCCTTCTCCTTGATGCCTTCTTCTTGACACCCTTCAACCACTTCACAATTTGGCACACTAGCAACTTGCTTCTTGGCCTGTCACTCCTTAAATAAAAGTCTGGAAATGCTTTTCCCGCTCAATTCTCCCTCCTTTACTTTTAGTTCGAAATGATTAGTTCATTGAATCTAATCCACATCTTATTCCTTCTAGAAACATCTTGAAGAATCCTCTTGAATTGCCTCAAAAATGGTTTACATAAATTTATGTGTCACCAGCTCATCATCCTTATCCTCCGACTGGTTCACAAAATTCAAGGTAACAAGTTTTTCGGCTCATATTTAGCAAATTTTTTACCTTTCCAATAGTGCAGCAGCTCAACACTATTGAAATTTTGGTGCTCGACACATATTGTATTACTCGGCATTAACTACATTTTGCTAATGCTTGGCACCTATTGTATCACTTGGCACCTACTAAGTTTTTCTAATGCTTGGCACCTGTTACTTTTCTCAGCTCCTTTTGTATCACTTAACACATACTAGATTTTTCATTTGCTCGGCACTAACTAAGAATTTTCTCAGCTTGAACTAGCTTACTTGGCACCTACTAATGAACTTAGTTAAGCTTTGCTGTCAACCTTGTTGTAACTTATTCCTCTAGTGTTTCTAAGTATGGCCAACCTCTATATCTTCAAGTATATTAACAATACACCATTTAACCATTGTCTTAACTAATCCTAGCACTTCATTACAAAACCATAACTCAACCTTTCCCTTAAGTTCTTTTGTTACATCTTTGTTGTTTAAATCCTCTTCATCAATCAACTAAGTAATGGTACTTGGATCTTATAAGAAATTGTCTTTCCAGCAAATAGCAGGTTTGACATCAATGACAAAACAATGATTGAAAACATTCTTTTAACAACAATCTTCCTTCTTTGCAATCAATCTTCTTCATTCTTCAAAAATGATCTTTTCAATTAGATTTCCAACAGGAGAAACTCAACCAACTTTGACCTAGTCTAACTAAAAGAGAAATTATTGGGTTACATGCAACTCACATTACATGTAATTACATTTTTTCATACAATGCATCCTCTATGATCTAAAAATAGAAATAAAAATAAAATAACAATCTTAAATATTGTTTTTTAGTGCCTTGAATTTGATGATAAGATCACGTGCTATAGGAAGATTAGAGATCTTCATTGTCTTTGATATTGCTTCTATCCTTAGCGAATCAACATATGTTAATTCCACAACCTTGGAATTTTCTTCTAGAGAATCTTGCATGTGTTTTTCCAAAGATTGGTGTGAAGCAAATTCTTTCATTGTGTGAGAACCAAAATCTTTAGAATCTAAATCAACATTGACCCTGATTGTATATTTTGAAGTCATTATTTCAGCTGCAATTAGATTACCATGTTCATTAGGAATCCAACATTTCATTTTCTCTAACTCACATGTGATCCTTGTTTCTATTGCCTAGAAATCTCCAAGGGTTTCTTGCAACTTTGTTATCATTTTTCTCAATGTTTCTTCTTTGTATCCTATAAGTCCTTGATATCTTAAAAACATTTTACAGGATAGGATAATGTCACATGAAACCATAGCATCTAGATAAAACTTATCAATCTCATCCCAGTCATTAAGAAGCCCTTTCAAATCATCTACTTCTTGAGTCAAGGAGGAAATTAAGTCTTGTTCCATCGTCATCCATGTCTTTGATATGCCTAAGGACTTCAAATGTATCTATAATAGCTTGAACTCCTTTAAAAATAACTTCTCCTACCCAAGACTTGGTAGCTTCAACAATCCTTTTCTCCTTAGATGTCGTAAACACAACAACAACATTTTAAGAAGATTATTGCCGAATAACCTCACTTAAGTGAGAAACCTCATGTTTGAACTAATTTTTATTTTCCCATAATTCATGGTTGGTCTTTTATACATTGGCAAGCGCATATTGAGCATCCTATAAGCAACTAATTTGTGACTACTTTTCGATCTCTATCCTTGTGAACTAGTAATCACAATAGGTAAGTTCATCAACAGGTTTGTCCAACAATGGCTTAGCAACCTCTACAAACTTGGTTTTTACTAAGTTAACAAAGATCCTTGAAAAAATCTTATCTTTCAAAGATTTGGACTTAGTTTCCTTTACAGGAAGGTTATCTAGGGGTACAACCACTTTTCTTCTCTTCATTGTGATCCTGCAGGCAAGCTAAAAATTTCATCTATGGAAGTAAGTATAGTGGAGACCATTGGCATTGATCCTAATTGTATCTCCATTGTAACTGAGTAAGATTCAATTTGTACAACTAAATTCATAGGTACATGACAAGAGGTTCCTGTCATTAATAACTCAAAATCTATTAAGGATGTATCAATTTGAGAAACTTGACCCTTTGTGAGAGTTGGAAAATCATTGAACACATTCCCCAAATGCTCATATTATTTATTTGTTAAAATGTGAGGATTTTTTGAAGATACAGGTGTTAGAATGGGGTTGTTTCTTGGTCAAATAATGGTATTAGAAACCTACAACAATGGACTACCTATTTAAGATTGGACACCCTAATTGGTTTCTAAATGAATTATTCAATCTCATTTAATTATTGACCAGGGATGTAAACTTGGAATGGCATTTGCAAAGTATATGCATTAAAATTTCTCAATCATAAGATTAACCTATGAAATTCAAATGCTTGAGCTTTTAGGAAAACTATGCTAAAATAAGTGAATGAAATTACTCTAACAAAGCATGTAATCATGGGTAGGAGTTACTCTAACCGCCTATGCTATAGGAACAATCCACCAATTCTATTATTAGTGGTTGCAGTAGCAATAGAGTTCTACTTTATTTGGAAATGAAAAGGAAAATAAATTCTACTCTAACAGAACAATTCACTCACCAAGTGGGCCCCCTTAGATGAATAAATAGAAAATACAATCAAGATAAAAGATATAAATTTGAACTGTACATTATATTCATTCATAGAGAAAAATTACACTTGATTGAAAAATAGTATCACAATAGTTCTAATATGAAAATCAACTATTCGACTCCTTCCACCTTCTGGAAAGTTACAATAGTCATTTATTTGAATGAAAAATTATAATTATAACTACCTCCTAAGTCTAAGATCACTCCATTAATGAGGATCAATTACAAACTCATAAAGTTTCAGAATAGAAACATCATTAAACATGAATAGATCCTCCAAGAATATAGCATATTGAGGAAACTACATCCGCATTGCATGCAATAGAAAGTATGTCCTACTTGCAAAGGTCTTGCAATCCATGGTTTCTTTGACTATTCCAGCACCTCGATGTTGGTCCTTGAATGCCTATGGTAAACACCTAAAAAATGATTAATGTGCACACAACCTTCTATATACATATATATTTCATCATCAATTTTAGAAAAAAGGTGTGAATTTCCAACTAACACTCTTTCAAGTCCTATGGCTATAGGAAGAAAACTACCCAAAACATAGCATAGAAAAAGAAATATTTATCAACATGTATAACTACTTCATTATACCATTCATGTTCATGAATTTAAGCCAATATCATGTCTTTAAACCATTCATATTTCTATTTCATGTCTTCACACACACACACACACACACACACACACACACACAGACGTGTGTGTGTGTGTGTATAAATCCATGTCTATTTACAAAATAATTTGTTTGAAAATTAGATAAAAAGAATAATAAATATGGCCTTTTGGAGGCCCATCATTCCCCCAACTAAACTATTGTTGGTCCCTAGCAACCATGGAATTTTGAATTCTGACACAAATTCTCAAATCACTAGCCATATTTTCCCTAGGCTCATCCTTAACATAATTAAAATGCCCATAATTTTTTTTGAGCCTTCTCCATCATCGGACTTCTATAGTCATATCATGATCTTCTATGTTGTCATTCATTTCTAGTAATGGTTGAAGGAATATAGGATGCTAAAACCTTAATGGAAGCCAATAATGGTGCAGACTCCTTCCCAAGTTGATGTACCATGGGACTCTTGTAGTGGCAAGAGTTAGACTCTATGGAGAGTGAGGCTCCCTTGTCTTCAGATCATATGAATTTTGTAGCCATCTTTGTCTTGAGGCACTGATAATTTCTGAAATATCATGAGATGAATGTTGTTCCCAATTTGTAAAATCTTGTTCTCTTACTAGGTATACCTTATTAGCTCTACTTGGGTTTCATATAATAGAAATCTAGTCTAGAAATGTCCACTGGGAATGTTGAGTTTCACACCTCATAAGAGAGGGGGTTGTCATCTCATTATCCCTATATGGTGTAACTTGGTGCTCCCTACTTATTTTATTTTGCATCCAGGACATTATTGCCCTCAATTGCACATCTCCTACATAAAGGAGTGAGTTCCACTATGTATCATCTAGCATTACCAACTTATTCAAGTATAGTTCACACAACAATTTTTTTAGGGTCATTGGGATAGACTAGAATGAATCATAGAATTCATTAGGAGTTGCAATAGAGGGACTAAGCCCTTCTATAATTCTTGTCATTTTAAAATTAACAAGTTATTCCTTAAGGAATAATGCATATACTAGAGAAGGTGATATGCATGCCTTAAGATTAGGAATCAACCCTGTGATTTGTTTAATCTATCTCTTCAAAACCTCAATTTGGACTGATTTCTATTTCAGTTGATGGCCTTGCTCATTAACGACATTTTCCAAATTTTCTTTTTCTTACCTCATTGCACTTGCTTCCTCGAGTGACATTCCAACTTGCTCCATAGTCTTTTTCAAGACTAACTCTACTTTCTTCTTTATTGACTTCTCCAATTGGGCTTGACTTGTTGATTAGATCAGTTCCTCATAGGTTCCCAATCTATCAAAATCTTTATCTTTATTTTCTTCAAGGATAGTCTTAGCATATCCTTCTATGTCTTCTTTAGTGATCTCATGCCCAAAGGGCTTACCATATAACATTATGGGATCTACTGCCTCAATGTATGTGAAATTAGTATCCACCATAAAAAAAAATGTATTCCTTGTATTTTTTTTTCATGGAGGGTGGAATTTTGAATCTTTTTGTCATCTCTATTGGATATGTCTCCACAATAATGTTAGCACTGTCATTTACCTTCTCAATAAGGTGTGTATTATATACTTCAAATATTTTCTCCACATTTCTCCTATCATTTCTCATTATGATTGATGCTTGCATGAATGGAAATCTCTTAATCAAGTGGAAAACAATGCAATTGATCAAGGTTTGGAATCTGAATTGAGTGTTCTTTACCTTCTTGATCTTCTGCAATTTTTTTGTCAATTGCGCTCTTAGAATTTCACACAAATTTACCTTTTCTCTATCAACACAAATCTTATAAGTTACTTGTATAAAGCCAACTTCCATATCATCTACTCTTGAACTGTAGCATATCCTAGCTACTATGATTCTACTCAGGAAACCTAATATCATCTTGTTTAATCTTTCTTATTACTATCCCTCTACCATTGTACACAGATTTAGTGTCAAGCACTAATTTCTTGCCATTCTTCCCACTGATTGGTATACTTCCTTAATTACATAATCTAGTGACCTCATGAATAAGGTTAGTAGAGATATTAACCATATTATCTCCTAACCAAAACTTTCCATTATGAATTATACTTAATATCACTTTAGTCCACTCTTCGTTGTCAAATTCATAATATAACAGAAACATAACTAGGTCATTACCCTTTAGATATTCATAACCTTGTTGATAACTCATGTCTTGATTATATATCTTGTTAAACTTTTCTTTTCTTCTTCTCCTACTATCTTAATTTTTCATTTGAAGTGACTACTCACATCTTCTAGATGAATGACATTCTTAGGCATTCTCAACAATGTCGTGCTAGGGTCGCCAATCACACACATAACATGATTTATCTTTATTTTAGGTCTAGCTTTATCTTCCACATTATGAATCAAAGACTTATCCATATTTATACTTTGATTTTTGACACAATTCATAGATCAAATCTCAAGCATGAGAGTGAAATACCTCATTTTGACATATAACTAAGGCTTTCTGCTCTTTGCTCTTGAGAGTCTTTAATTCTCCTTCAATTTCATTGTCAAATTGCTCTTGATTTCTCCTTAACTCTTCAAATAATTGAATTATACTTACAATATTACTTGCATGGATTATATCTCTTCTAATTGATCTTTGCATTAATTATGCAACTACTTAATCTGTAAAAGCCATTTTTGATAACCAGTAAACTTGTTTTCATTTGCATTAACACATGAAATCTCCAAATGACATGAACTCTTAACTAGAGCTTCCTCTTGACTTGTTCTACCACATACTAACTTCTTGACCCTTCACTCGATCTCTAACCTTAGTTATACCTTTTTTATGCTCGATCTTTATTCAAAATTTGTTTAATTCAAATAGGATGAATCACATACAATAGTTGACCTTAGTCTTTCATCAGGTGAATCAATATTATTGTTCTTCCAATACTATTTGTGAGCTTGATGGATTTTTTTCCTTGACAAATACCTCTTTGAATTCTTCACCATGTTCTCTAAGTTCATATTTCTAAGTATTGTTCGTGTTATCATTCCTTCTATCATTTTTGTTATTGTTTCTCCTAAAATTTGAATTCCTGTTGATGTTCCTCATGTCCATTCCACATAATCTTGCTATGTGACCAAACTTATTACATAATTGACATACTGGTGTACTCCTTCTCTGATTATGCCCATTCTAATTAACTGGTGCTTTGCAATTCCTAGTAATGTATCTGAAATTGTTACATTTGTAACATATTATGTTAGTCCTTGTTCCATTTGATCTTTCTCCTTCAGTAGATATTCTTCTTTCATTACCTACAGGGTTAGTATCTCTAAAAACAATACTATTTCTATTATTACTATCAAATTTAGGTTTCCTACAATCAATTGCCTTATGAGTGAAACCATAACAATAATAACAATAGAAATTTATAATAGATTTTAATGATCCACATTTACAATCTCCCTTCATATCACCAACTTCATTACATAGAAATTTGAATTCATACCCTACCTCTTTAGGTGATTCAACTTACTCTATTTGCTTAGGTCCATCACTTTTATTAGTTTGACTTATATGTTCAACTTCTTTAGGTATATATTTATATTGAATTGGTTTGATCTCATTCTGATCATTCTTCCTAGGTTTAGGGGTTTCAACAACTAGATATAGTTCCTTTGCTTCTTTAGATTGTTGATCTCAGATTGGTTTTGACAAATGACTATCAACACACTTAAGTTATTTACTTAGTTCATGCCAAATAAGTAGTACATGCCAAGCACAACATGTATATATTAGACCATGTTGATTCGTAGTGAGTGTTGAACCACTCATGTACCAAGTCACTCAAGTGTCGAGTAGATAGAGTATACCGAGTGATTTAGGAGCCAAGTAAACAGTGGATACCAAGAATTATAGATGTCAAGTCACATTATAAAGATTAGTGCATGTCGAGCATCAAAGACTTCAGATGCCAAGTGAAAGAGTTTTGACATATTTCTTTGTAAAGGCACAAACAACTATGTAAACCATTTTTGAGCCAACTTAAGGATGAATTGTGATGTTTTGGAGATAAGAACAAATCTCTAGTTGGACTCCCTATGCAATTATATGAAGCCAATCAAAAAATGGGAAGGTTTAAGTGGAAAAATGAATGAATCTCAGCCATAGATTCATACCTAACCCTAAGTCACTAAAGTCTTCATAAGGAGGACAAACCCAGAAATTTATATGAATGTTGACGGAGTGAAGAGAATAGTTTTGTATGAACAAATAGAGCATTCATGGTGGTTTAGAAGTTATGAAGTGAGATTATATTGTAGAATCAATTAGAACAGAACAAAGGAAAGAAAAGGATACAAGAAAGAGACATCTGATCAAGAAGGATAAAAAAGACATCAGTTTAGAGGTGATTTGTTATCAAACAAGCAACTGCTAATCGTAGGATAAATGTTGAAACATTTTAATAGGTGATTTTAGTCAAAATATCTTAATAGAGTAGTCCTAATAGGCTATATGAAATCCTCTAACAGGGTGCTTACTTAATTGTAAGTTAAAGTCCTTTAACTAGGTATCCTTCTAATAGGGTTTTGAAATCCTCTAACAAGGTGAGACCTAACAGTCTTTGTAAGCCTTTAATAGGGTAGATCATGTTTCATGGTCAAAACATTGTAAGCTTCATTGGATACACTTTATTTCTATAGTAGTGAAGATTTGTGGGTGTCATCCCAACCCTAATTTTACCTTCTTATTGGAGGGTTTCTGAGTAATCATATGTGGTGTCATATTTGTGTGACTACTTATATGTTTACATGTTTTAGATGTACATGCTTTACATGTTCTTTTAGTTTATTCATTGAATGCATGAGATGGATGTGTGGTGAAAGTTTTATGGGTCCTAGTGTAAACTACTAATTCACCCCCCCTCCCTCCTCTCAGAAGTTTATCTTTCCTATTGTAATTCCAACACTTGGTATCAAAGACTAGTTTTCTAAAAGAGAAGCTTTGCAACTTTGAGGAAAGATCTTGAAATGGAAATCTACAAGTTGGGAAAGATCATTGAGAATCAGGGAATTTAGATACAACTCATTCTACATCAACTAGATGAAGCAAGAGAAGAACTAAAGAAGTCTTTTAAGAGAAGGAAAGAAATTGCTATTGTGGAGAATTACACACAATACAAAGAGATTGACAAGACCAACCTATTTGCTAATGGTGACTCCAATGAATTTGATGTAGCAGTTGCAGATCTGATGGAAAAGAATAGAGTCCAAGCTGAGGAAATCAAAAATCTCAAGTTAGAGCAAGAATCACAAGCCATATTGCTATGTGAGGTGATTGAACAAAAGATGAAAGCTATGGAAGACAAAGCCATGATTGAAGAAGACAAAATAATTCTAAGCAATAGACTAGAAGAGAAGTCAATAGAGTTAACCAAGATTTCCAACATGCAATTGGATACTTTAAGTCAAATGATGAATGCCAAATATGAATTAAATGTCAAGGACATTGAGATAACTACATTGAAATTGTAGAATGAGTAAATGTAGAGTGACCTAAAAAAGGAAAAGGAATATGCTAAGACCTTCAACAAGCCAAATGAAGCCATCAAATACTTTGAGCAATTATTGAGATTCCCTAGATCCAATAATGATACATTTGGACTGGGATTCACAAGTACTAAAGAAGGAGAATCATCCAAAAGTGTTGAAGAAAGGAACAACAAAGGTAAGAAATCCAAACTTACTTGTCATGATTGTGGTAAGAAAGGACATACTGCTAATGTCTACAGGAGAAAGACTACAAAATAGAATATCAAGCCTAAGCACATGGTTCACTACTATAAGTGCAAAAGGAAAGGTCATCAAGCACATGAATGCAGAATAAAGACCATGAATACACAAAGATTTGAATGATATTGGCATAATTGTCAAAAGTATGGAAATAGAGCTTTTGAATGCAGATCCAAACCTATGTGGTCATCAAATAGGAAAACAAAGGTAAGGAACAATGGAAACTCTTATAAATAGGATTATAACACAAGATATAACTATCATTATTGTCAAGAATATGGATATGTTCTTGAGAATTGTATCAAGACACACTTCAATGGTAACTACCAAAGGTGGTTGAGTCAAACCACATGTTTCAGTTGTTTAAAGACTAGTCACACCAGTAGATATTGTCCAACAAGGTCAAAGGCACCAAGTTGTGAATTTAATAAAGGCAAAGGCAAGACAGATGTTGAACATATCCGAGATGAGATGAACAAGACATGAAAGAAAAAGGATGATTGCAGCACATCAAATGGAGAGGGGATCACTTCACCCAATGGATCAAGTGATCACACCTCATCAAACTAGGCAATCAAGAGGTATGTGGAACTGATATTCAAATGTTATATCATACATCAGTTCCAAGGGATTTAGTACTGAAAATATTACATTAGCATGAATAAAGATGTAAGACGTTAGTAGAAATCCAAGATAAATCTTTAAGTTTTTCATGTTACTACCGAGCATGAAAAGTTTCCCATATGTGTCAAGTGGAATATTAGAAGATTTCAAGCTAACAAACTGGCTAAATTGATGTCGAGCTCATAGTGGTTGCTGAGTGAGCTTGAAACTAGTTTATGCCAAGCTTATAGCTATGTAAGCATTCAACATTTATTGCAGGGTTTTCAAAGTGTATTTGATTGATTTTAGCCCATTTTTCATCATTGCAAATTCAGGAAAGACTGAGTAGAGTAGAAGATGATCTAGAAATCCATCCAAAGTAGTTGCAAAAGATTTTAGCAACGATCCTTCATCATTTTGTTATATTTTATAAGGTATTTATCAAGAGCCAAGCTACACAGTTTAAATTTCATAAACCCTAGTTTCTCATTATGGCATCGAGTTCAAAGAATGTAGAAGGAAAGGAAATTTTAAATGCCTAATTAGTGAGTAACAAAGTTAAGTTGCCAATTTTCAAAGCTAATGTTGATATTGCTTATAAGAAAGACCCTCCTGGTGCATTGTCGATGATTCCACCGAAGATTTTAATGGTACAAGATGTAAGAAAATGTTATAACTATAAGATTGGTAGCATTGAGGATATGGAAATTAGAGAAGCATACAAAAAACTCTATGATAACAGTGTACTGAAGGAAGAATTCAAAATTGTAGAGAAAAAGGGATTAACATGAGCCCTAGATTTTCCAAATGTGTTTAAGATGGAGTGGATTAGGATAGTGCTTAGCCGAATTCATAATGGTTCACTATGGATGGATAATGCACCTATCAAGATGACTAAGAGGATAATCCCAAGGGTTACTAGTTACCCAACCCTAGATCAGCCTAAGACACTAAGAAGTGATTAAAAGGAGGTAATAGGAAAAAATACTGGAGTTATATGGAACAAGAGAGGCATGACAATTCACATAATCACTGATTCGTTGATAGACTTTGTTTTAAGGGTTATATCACACAAGTTCTATCTATCTAGTAGATTGAATAGTGCGCCGTATATAGCTATGGATGTTGGATATAAAATTGTGAAGAAAGATCATACATATGATCTAGCAAAGCTACAATTGCAACAATTGATGGAGAACCTTGGAGCAATCAGAAAGACAAAGAGTGCACAATGCAAATTTGGTTCTATATTGATTTGTATATTATTTTATGTGTAAAACACCTTTCCAACATTTGGAATAGTTGCATGGAAAACAAATAGATCAATACCAGTACATATTGGTGAATACATTGAGCAGTTAGGAGAGAACTTTGAGTCTGTGATCACTAGCTACTTTGAAGATTTCAAACAGTCAATGAAGAAAATATTCAAAATACTAGTGTCACTAGTAAAGAAACACTATGATGATGTATGTTTTCTTGTGGATGTTGATTATACATTTGTACAAGTTGCTACACTAAGAGTGGGATGGTTGAGGCCACTTGGTTATTAAATAAATGTGGATGAGGCCTCTGTAGCTATTACTGCTTTTCTATTAGAAGAGGTAGATAAAAGTGCAAAGATATTTGGAAATTATGAAATAGATAAATCAAAAATTACCATGGAATTGAAGACTTCCTCTGCCATGAAGAAAAAGGAGAAGATAGTGAATAAGTTGAAAGCTAAGTTTGGAGAGGGTGCCGAGGAGGAAGAAGAAGAAGAAGAAGAGGATGAAGGGGAAGAAGAAACCCAAACATAAGCACCACTAGCTTTGACACAAGGTATGGGAGAAGACCAAGAAGAGGAGGAAATTGAACGTTTTGAGGGAGAAGAAGTTGATGAAGCACCTACTCTTGCTGAGCGAAAGAAGAGGAAGGCTAAGGTCCAACTAGTGACTAAAGCTAAAAGGGTAGCTAAGCTGAGTCAGCCCAAACCCACTGCACCTACTACAAGGGCTAGTACACGTTCAATAGCTCAAATAGCTAAGGAAAAGATCAAACTAGTAGAGCAAGGAGATCAAGTGCTAAAAAGGCCAACAAGGAAGTATAGCTAAGTCTGATGAAGATAAAACATAATCAAATGAAAACAACCAATTTAAGGTGGTGAGTCATAATCATCTTTCAGACTTAGACAATTTATGTGAAAATGTTAGAAATAGTGAAGACTTATCAGGATTTAGTCATGTTGATTTTGACAACCTTGGTAAAGTGAAGAAAAATCAAGTGGAAGAAGCCATATATGCTATGATGGCAAAATTCAAGATAACCCCTGCAGAGATTGCCAACTCAATACCAAAGAGTTTATATGATAGAGTTGAGCAAAAATGGCATTATTGTCTAAACTTGGAGAGACAAATTAGAGAAAAATCTTTAGACCAAGTAATGCCTAAACTTACTAAGGAATAGATTGCTAAGGCTATAAAGAAATAATTAGTTAGGTTTACACCTAAATATAGAGCCTTCAACATTTTACAAAACAATATTGAAGATGTTGTTAAGAAGTCCACACAGATGTGGAAGCTCACTTATGGGTTGACTACAGTTAAGGAAGGATAAAAAGAACCCATTGAAGTCAAGGATGATGAAGAAGATGATCATAATGACATTATTGAGGGAGGAGCAAAAATGCAAATAGATGACAAGGCAACAACTGAGCCAGAGCAACTAGAAGAATAGAGTGTGCAAGACACACAATAACTGAGTGTTAGTCCTTGACATGTCACAAAGGAGACTACTAAAAAAATTATAGTTAAGCATGTTTCTAATGCTATAGCTTAGAACATTAATCTTCTCATAAAGGAAGACCTTAAGAATACAATTGATCAAACTACATTGCAGGCACAATTATGTGCTAATCCTATGTTGATAAGTATGGATGAACTATGGAAGATAGTGATTGATACTACAAGGGAAAAGGTGAATCCACAAGAACCACCTTCTATCATCCCTCCAATCAGTAATGTACAATCTTTGGTCCAAACACCAGAAGATACAATTGCCAAGGATGATATAGTAGAGATGAGCATAGTTGGAACACAAGTTGCTATTGTAGAACAACAAGAAACAAGTTGGATAGACTTATCTGCACCTACAACACAAGATCAAGGTGCAATTCAAGTCATAATGGTAGAAAAGGGAAAGCATGAAGAGATAGAGCTAGCATCTAAGGTGAAGGAGCAAGTTTCCATCCAAGCATTGGTAACCTTACTAGTATCTCGCACTCCTTCCACACAAACTCTTTAGAAGGTGAGCATAGATGCTACACCATAATAGATCTTAGTGTTGAACATGAGTTCATCAAAGGTAGAAGAAGTCATATAGTATGGAGATATGAGCCTTGATGGAGAAATCATTTTTCCAAAGTATGATTATGATAATAACCATAGAACAAATGGGTATATTGTAGCAAGCCCTAACAAGGAAGAAGCATCAAGAAATGCTTAGAAGGGAGCACAGATAGAAGTAGACACTATAAGATATTAAAGACATCTTTTTAGATGCATTCAGTCTATAGACTTCTAATGAGAACAAGCCACTAATGGAATAGCTAATAGACATAGTGGAGAAGATCAGTAATGAAGACCTAGATACTAATGCTAAATTACTAGAATGGTCAGAAAAGAAGTTCCAAAACAAAGTGAATGAGAAAATATTAGGTGGCATAGCACTGAAAAAAGTTACATCAGCAACCAAGGTTGAGGATGTGAAGAAGGTACTTGAGAACATATTCTCATTGTACACTAAATTGTGCAATCCCTCACTTTTGACCCAAGAGACTAGAAGTCACATCTTGAGCTTGGAAAGCTAAATTACTTCATCAGGTGCCAAACTACCTATGAATCTAGCTTAGAGTGAGAAGCATTTCAAGACATCACTTCAAACTTAGAGTTAGTTAGCTGTATTGATAGTAGATATGCCAACATAAGGGCCAAATTGAACAGCATCTAGGAAACTCTCACCTCCCATATGAAAAGTTTGCACAAGGAACTAGGCTATGCTGAAACCTTAATGAAGAAAGACCCAAATCTTTCTGCACTAGATGGTCTAGTTCACCTTGTTGTCGAGCTAGCAATCCAAATCAAGTCATTGGATGTAGCATGTGAAAGCTGGGATGCAACTCTCAAGATGATATTGGATGTCCATAAATCTTTTCTAGACAAACACATTATAAGTGTATGACACATTGACATAAGTGTTAAAAAAGAAGGAAAATAAGACAAAGGTGTAGAAATATTTTAGGGGAGAATAAGTACTTTGGAAAGATATAAGCAAAGGGGGAGATAGAAGTAAGACAAACTACAAAATAAAGATAGAACAAGCAAAGGGAAGAGAAAGCATAAACTACATGAAGTCAAAGAGTATTATATTTACTCAGCAAGAGTACTAGATTTTGGATATAGTATAGACATATCAACTCAGGGGGAGTTGTCAAATTTTGAGGTATACAAGTTATTAAAAAAATTTGACATTTTGAAGTTTTGTATATAATATGAGTTAAGATATGTTATGCTCATGAGATTAAGGATGTTAATATATACTCAAGTGTTTTTTTTTGACACTCATGTCAAAGGAGGAGATTTTTAATCTCAATTTGGTTTCGACAAATGAGTGTCAACACACTTAAGTTATTTACTTAGTTCATGTCGAACAAGTAGTATATGTCAAGCACAACATGTATATATTAGACCATGTTGAGTCATAGTGAGTGCCAAGTCACTCATGTGCCGAGTCACTAAAGTGCCAAGTAGATAGTGTATGCTAAGTGATTTAGGAGTTGAGTAAATAGTGGATGAAGAGCATTATAGATGTTGAGTCATAGTATAAATATTAGTGCATGTCGAGCATCAAAGAGTTCAGATGCCAAGTTAAACAGTTTTGACATATTTGTTTGTAAAGGCACAAACAATAATGTAAACCATTTTTAATCTAACTTAACGATGAATTATAATATTTTGGAGATAAGGAAAAATCTCTAGTTGGATTCCCTATGCAATTACATGCAGCCAATCAAAAAATGGGAAGGTTTAAGCAGCAAAATGGATGAATCTCAGTTGTAGATTCATACCTAACCCTAAGTCACTAAAGTTGTCTTAAGGAGGACAAACCCAAAACTTTCTATGACTATTGAAGGAGCGAAGAGAATAGTTTTGCATGAACAAATAGAGCATTCATGGTGGCTTAGAAGTTATGAAGTAAGATTACATTGCAAAATCAGTTAGAGCAAAAAAGAGGAAAGAAAAGGATACAAAAAAGAGACATCTGATCAAGAAAGATAAAAAAGACATCAATTTAGAGGTGATCTATTATGAAGAAAGCAAGTGCTAACTATGGGATCAATGCTAAGACATTTTAATAGGTGATTTTAGTCAAAATCTCTTAACAAAGTAGTCCTAATAGGATATATCAAATCCTCTAATAGGGTGCTTACTTAATTGTAAGTTAAAGTCCTTTAACCAAGCACACTTCTAACAGGGTGTTAAAATCCTCTAACAAGGTGAGACCTAATAGTCTTTGTAAGCCTTTATCAGGGTAGATCATATTTCATAGTTAAACATTGTAACCTTCATTGGATATATTTTATTGCTGTAGTAGTGAATATTTATGGGTGTCATCCCCACCCCAGTTTTACCTTCTCATTAGAGAGGGTCTGGGTAATCATATTTGGTTTCATATGTGTGTGATTTCTTATATGTTTACATGTTTTAGATGTACATTCTTTACATGTTATTTCTATTTATTCATTGAATGCATGAGATAGATGTGTGGTGAAAGTTTTATGGGTCCTAGTGTAAACTAATGATCCCCCTCCTCCCCGCCCCCCCTTAGAAGTTTACCTTTCCTATTTTAATTCTAACACAAAATTCCTTTTTGATTTTTCTCCAATGAAATATCCCAGACCAATCTTATCATAGGAAGGTCTCTGATAATATAGTTGCTCATCAATTTTCTCACTACTAGAATATGAATTTCCTAACTATTTCTTAGCCTAGGTTAACTCTCCTTTCACAATACTATTATACTTCTCAAGTTTTTCATGCTCTATCTTGATGGAATCAAGTTAAGATGTCAATTTTGTAAGACACAATCTTAGATATACATTTTTCAGATTGAAAATCTAATTCAACCTTGCTATCATCTTTCATCAAACTTAGTTTTAGTTCAACAATATTTAACACATGTTTTAGAATCTTATTTTCTTTCTTTAATGTTTCTATCTCATCACTATATTTTGTCTTCTCTCTAGGTTCCTTTTTGGATTTGAAATGATCAATCTTGTCTTTCAATTTCTCAATGTAGTCTTTTGCATCTTCATATCATTCCTTTAGGTTGTTATGCCTCTTCATAGTAACTAGGCTCTAATACCAATTGTTAGAAATAGGTAATACTGGGGGGTGAATCAATATCCTACAAATGTTTTTCTCAAAATTGAATATTGTTAATTACTTTGAAGCATGCATATGAAAGTAAACTAACAATGTTGAATAGTAATAAAAACCATACAGAAAGAGAACTCATAACACCATATTTTGTTAATTAGGAAAACCCTGGCCAAGGAAAAACCCAAGTGGGGATGGTACCCACAAAATGATCCACTAAAAAAAAGTATCATGTTAAGGATGACCTTGTTAGGAGTGTATTAATTACATATAGTGTCTTTGTCCTTGTTAGAGGACTAGGCCATGTTAAAATCCTCAACCCTATTAGGAGTTGCTTCAACCCTGTTAGGAGTTGGTATGTGTAACTAAAATGTATGCAAGATGATCCCATCTCCCAAACATGCAATTATAGAATATAGTTCCTTGAAGAAAAAGTAGATAGATACAAAAACCACTTCACTGTTGATATCTTCAATATCTTTTCTTTCTTTTGCTATTATTTGCATACCACTAATCATAGATCAGACTTCACATCAATATAGTCGACATATCACTTTGCATAAAACTTAAAACTTCCACACTACTTTGCATAATAAAATATTTTCTTTTATAGCTTTACATTTCACAAAACTTACTGAGTTGGCCTTCAAGCTTTCACATGCTTGGAAAAATAGTTAACATCTAGGATTTCATCCCTAAATAGTTAAATAATTTTTCCACACACAAAATAATTCCTTAACTTTTAATTACCCAATTACCAATATGCTCTAATATTCTTTGGTTATCGTATTTACTAGTGTTTATTGTATAACTCCTTTTGTACTATTTGTATAGAATTGCACACTTAGTAACATGATCTTGACACTGTATGTCCTTAATTGTGCACATGCCAAATATTACTCTATCATCCATACATATCGAAACTATTCCTTCTTTGTTGGATAACTACCTAACACTTAGACAATTTTCTATGTCTAACTATGGAATATTCAACTATACATAGTGCCTTCTTTACACAAGGTGTATGTTTCCATAAATGACAGATCTAACTTATCCTACTTAGCTATATTGCCAATAAGCTCTCCATGTGAAAAGATAATTGTAGAACATTTCTTATGCCACCAATGGTATATTGTAAATTAGTTATTAGTATGATTGATGCAATCAAGGTAAAAAAAAATTATGATGTGTCTAAATAAGTTGGAAAAGTGATTATCTATGAGTTATGAGCTCAAGGAAAATATATGGTAAGAGGATTCTAAAGGAAGCTTATGGAGGAAAAACACATTTTGACTATCCTTCAAAATTGCACAAGAAAACCAAATGTTGATCAAGGAAGTGATAATAAATGAGTTATGAACATAGGGATATGTGTATTACACATGGTGCAAGCTCAAAAAGTTTGTGCTTTGAATGGATGGTGAAGATTAAGAAGAAGAAAAAAGGCTAGAGTATTTGTATGATGTTTTTAAAAATAGAATAGATTGTGGTGAGAATTCATATAATTATATAGAGTGTGATTGAGTTGTGGAGAAGAGATTAAGAAGAGGGAAGCTACAAATTAATAGAGCTAAAAGAAATGATAGGAAAGAAGTGCTATAGACATATCATTCAACTTATTATCTCCTATCAATTTCGGCAAGGGAAATCCCTTAACCAGGTAGACCTTAGTCAATTTCTTTGTGTAAATCATTTAACAAGATGAAATCTTAGAAGAATTTAGAAATCCTATAATGAGGTCAGTCATAATAGACACCAGATATGTTAACTATGGAAACCCTTGATCATAGGGAAAACCCCAGTGGGGATAGTACCCACAAAATGATTTACTAATATAAAAGTTCCTTGTAAGAGGATGGAATCTGTTAGGAGCCAATGAAATATATTTAGTACATATCATTCCATGATAGGAGACTTTGAATCCCTATTAGGAGTTGTAGAAGGTAGATGGACCCATTAGCCAAATAGCTTTAGAGGCAAGACCACCAAACACATTATCCAACTATTCTATTTACTATTCCTTGTAGAATAATAGAATGAAATAACTTTAACTCCTTCTATGTTCTCTTGATTAGAAAAACCTCTTTGAATCTCAATATCACATCTTCCAACACACGTCACTCTAATCCCTTTGATCGCTTACACACATTTACCAACTTCTCATATTCAATACAAGTTTTCTTTCTCTTTCACATATTTATTACATCATCACAAGAAAAATAACCTTCCTTTATACCATATACTTAATATAATTTACTGATTTTCCCTTGAAGCTTTCCCAATTAATTATAATAGGACCTCATTTAGATATTACAATTCATTACATTTTTTTGCAATTACAAAATATTATTAGCTCACAAAAAATGTAACTTCTCACACATGTGACTTCTGACCTCACACACTCGTCGATTTCATCATCAGGTTGTCTTCTATAATTTTCTAACTTCTCTTATCACAATTATATCATCCTCTCTCTACATACATTTTCATCCAAAAAAATTTCAATCACATTTTCCTCCCCTAAACCCTTGGTTCGAGGTAGGTTATATCTCATCATTTGCTTTAGTACATTTCTAACTACACTATTGATGGGGAGCTTCTTCAACTAAGAGCTTCTAGCTCTTCCTAGCTAATCCTATCCCAATATAGGGTTTTCTCTCCTAACCCTACCTCATAGGATCCCTCTATAATCCCCCTTTCCCCAAGAAGATCTCCACCATTTCAAGATCCCAATGCCATATTCCCAACTCACCAAAAATGCATTCTTTGGCTTAGAATGCCAAAACTTCCCCAAGAACACCAAGTATCTCAAAAACAAGATGGAACACTCTTTTCAAGGTCCTTAACTCATTCTCCATCATTCTTTACCATTTTTTCAAGAATCCCTCACCCAAATCACCAAGTTGGTTAGTTAGGCCTTGTAGCCCTAAGAGCCCCTATTAGCCCTCCTAGAAACAAGGAAAGATATATAACTCAAAAAAACCTTAATAAGGCCCTTTGGAATATACTATAATTTATTTCCTATGACCCACCCTTGAATATTTTGTAGGTCTAGGGTTCCAAAAAATTTCGTATTATATGGATTTAGAAAACCCTACTTTTAAGGGTTTTGGAAGCAATGTCAATGTTTTCTCTCTTGTAAGTGTCAAACTCCATACCCAGCCTCCTTATTTAATTTTATCTTCCCTTAAACATTTATCCTAACTTACCAATTCAAGATTGAGCCATACCAATCATATGTTCTTCACATGAACTCTTTACAAGCATCTCCTTGCACCTTGCCAAGCTTGCTAGCTTGCCTAGGGCTTGCTTGTAAAAATAGTTAATGGCCTTCCAAAATCTCCACAAACCTTATTTAAAATATGTATAAAGTCTATGTCTTGGTCTCCAAGATCCATGGTGATTAGACTAGGGACACTCAAGCCTTAGCCCATTCCGTGTTTGTTACTCAAAACTAGACAACAAGATTAACAAAAACAAATAATTTTCTAAACATTATTGAATGCCTACTTGAAACCAAAATAATTTCACACAGATTCAATACATGAACACAATATTCTACTTCATCAAAAATAGTCTTATATTCAATCCAAAATTCTAACCAAAAACTTAAAACTACACTCAAATGCTCAAAATTTGTCCTATTGATGGTGTTGTTTGTACACTCAATTGTCCAACCCTTGGAACTGAGTTGGGAAATTCTTAAATAGAATTCATTATTCATCCTATATTTCAGTTCAAGCCATAACTTCCCTATTCATTTCTTTTGCAAAACTGTTGAAAAGTTGTCAAGCAATTTTGCAAAATTGCAAAGTTGTCAATGCAACTTTTTGACAACTTTTGCAATTTTTCTCCTAGACCATCCAAACTTGTAAAGAATGTTATAAAACCTCCTAGGATGACCTTATAACATATAAGAGACATATTTACTCACTCCTTTACTCCTTTTATGGCATCTTACCTTATTTGGACTCCTAGAGAAGCTTTTGCAATTTTCAACTATCAAGACCTAATTGACCAAAGTAGACTCCTAAGACAAAATCTATCAACTCAAAACTCTTAAGAATACCTTCAAAATTTATCACTAGTCCTTACTAACCCCATGGTTTATTATACCATCCACAAACCAAAAACTAGACTTAGGGTTTGATCTTATTGTAGGTGCTCTTGCACTATTCTCCTACTGCATGAAGAAGTTAAGGTATTGTTGGAGATAAGAACTCAATACTGATACCAAGCTTCTTAAAGTAACCCTCAAAAATCAAAGTTTCTTTAGCCTTAGGTAAATCCATACATTTCATTGAATATCCGTGTAGATCTTATTCATTGTACTCTTCTTCAACTTGGAGTCCAATATCTTTTCAAGCCATGGTTGCTTCTTTTCAGGTACCTTCATTCCTGCTAAATCCTTGTTTAACTCTTCCTAATGCTTTATGTCATCCAAATTAAGACCTTAATATGGTACTAGGTCTTTCACATTGAACATTGGAGGAAGAGACATGCCTTTTGGTATATCTATCTTGTAGGCAATGGGTCCATACTTCTCATGGATCTTGCATGGCCCAATCCTCCTCATCTGCAAATTGCTAGGGATTCCCTTTTGTAACCTGGCCTTGTTGAGATACACCATCACCAAGTCTCCCACTTGAAACTAAAACTCTCTCCTCCCTTAATCTTTCTTCTCCTTCAAATTTTGATTATTTTCCATCAAAATTTTTTGCACCTATTCATGTACCTCCTTCATTAATTGCACAAAGTCATCAACTTGTCCACTAATCTTGTCATGTGAAGGTAGGTCCCTAAACTCCATTATACTTCTTGGGTGAGTACCATATACCACTTGGAAAGGACTTAGCCCTATTGTCTTATTCTTGTTATCATTGTATGTAAACTCATCTTGGGGAATAACTCTCTCCCAACTTTATCCATATTCCTTGGTGAGGCACATTAATAAGTTGCCCAATACCCTATTTATCACCTCTGTCTGACCATCAATCTAAGGATGGTAGGCAAAGCTATGTGCTAGGTTTTTTCTAAACCTCTTTCATAGGGTTTTCCAAAAGTGCCCCATAAACTTAACATCCCTGTTAGCTACTATACTCCTTTGAAAGACATGTATCCTAACCACCTCCTTGAAGAATAGGTTGGCCACATTACTTGCATCATGTGTAGTCTTTCATGTTATGAAGTGGCTCATCTTGTTGAACCTATATACTATGACAAAGATACTATGCATCCTTGTCCTAGTTCTTGGTAATCCCACTATACATTCCATGATGAAGCATTCCCAAGGTCTATTAGGAATAGGGAGAGGTTGATAGATCCCTACATTTGATGAAGTTCCTTTTGACTATTGACATATTTTGCATTGCTCCACATACCTCCTAAGATCCCTTTGCATTTTAGGCTAGTAATAGAACCTCTCCATAAGGTCCAAGGTCTTATTCAAACCAAAATGCCCACTCATGCTCCCATTATGCTTATCTTGTATGATATTCTCCCTCATGGATCCTCTTGGGATGCACAATTGTTGACCCTTGAATAATGATCCATTCTGCAAGGTATATTCAAATAAATCACTATGGAAATGTTTTGAAAAATTAGTGCATACCTTATAAATATTTGAAAAGTCAATATCCTCCTTATATAGATCTCTAAAGCCATCCTAGCCAATGCTATGCAACTTAACTTCTTGTACTATCAGCAATCTTTTACTCAAGGTATCTATCACCTTATCGTTTGTCTCCTTCTTATGCTTGATAGTGAAGGTATAGGACTATAAGAACTCCATCTATTTGGTGTGTCTTAGACTTAGCTTCTCTTGTGAGTTGATAAAACTCAAAGCTTGGTTATCTGTGAAGACAAAAAACTCCTTTGGCAACAAGTAATGCCTCCACTTCTTGAGGGCTTGGACAAGTGCATAAAGCTCTAGGATATATGTTGAGTAAATTGTCTTGGTTTCATCAAGCCTGTCACTGAAGAATTCCACTAGTCTACCCTCCTAGCTCAAAAATACCTTGACTATAATGTTACTAGCATCACACTCCACCATAAATGGTTTCTCAAAACTAGGTAGAACCAAGATAGGTTGGGGTGCTACCTCCTTCTTCAATCTCTCAAAACTCTAAATTACAAATTTGGTCTACATAAATTTAGTCGTTATGCCTCCTTTGATTGTATCCATCATAGGTCCACATATTTCACTAAATCTTCTTACAAACTTCCTTTAAAATTGTGCCAATCCATGAAAAATCCTAACCTTAGTAGAAAATCTAGGTGTAGACCAACTCAAAATAGCCTTTACCTTGTCCTTGTCCATCTTAAGACTTCCTTGGGATACTATAAACCCCAAATACACCAGTTCCTCTTTCATGAACTCACTCTTCTCCAAATTTATTATCAACTTATCCTCTTGAGATTTCCTCAATACCAACTCTAGGTGTTTCAAGTGTTCCTCCTTGGTCTTACTAAAGATGAGAATTTCATCTAGGTATAGCACAACAGACACCCCAATGTAATCCTTCAAAACCTCAATCATGACTCTCATGAATGTACTTTTTTCATTGGTAAGATGAAATGGCATAACCAACCACTCATAGAGCCCCTCAATAGTCTTAGATGTAGACTTCCATTCATCCCCTTCTTTTATCCTAATCTAATGGTATCCACTTTTAAGATCAATTTTTGAAAAGTAGCTAGCTCCACCTAGACAATCCATCAAGTCTTCTATCCTAGGGATAAGGAATCTATACCTAATTGTGATTCTATTAATTGCCCTAGAATTAGTACACATTCTCCACTTACCTCCCTTTTTAGGTGCTAAGACCACTGGTATGACACGTGGACTGATGCTCTTCCTAATCAACCCTTTATCAAGCAGCTCTTGTACTTATTTTTCAATCTCCTTTTTTTTTTTCTTTGGAGTCATCTTGTATGTAGCCTTATTTGGTAGTGATTCCCCTAGTATGAAGTCAATATGATGAATTATGGCCCTCTTAGGTGGTAGGGTAGGTGGTGCTCCATCAAAAATAATGCCTATAAATTGGTCCAATAGCTCTTGCACTTCTGGAGGTATATGTGTGGATGTATTTTTCTTCTCCTCCTTAGGCTTTAGCATAATAGCATAACCTATTCCTCCACTTTCCTTCAATTCCTCAAGGAATTCCTTTCCACTTATGAGCAAGGCTTTGGTAGTAGATTTCTCCACCTTATCTTATTCCACTATTGACTAGATTTTATAAGTGAGACCATCTTTCTTAAAGCAATACGTGTTCTCCTTTCCATGATGCATTGCCTCCCTATCACACTGCCAAGGTCTTCCCAATAGTAGGTGACAAGCATCCATGGGAAGCACATCGCACAAGATCCTATCTTGATACTTGTCAATGGTGATGTCTACCCATAGTTGTTCATTCACTAGGATATTTTGTCCCTTATTCAACTAAGTCACCTTGTAAGGGCACACATGCAGAATCTTGGTCAAACCAAGATTTTGTACTGCCTCCTCTAACAAGACATATTCAATACGCCCTTAGTCTATTATCACCTTGTTTATTTTTGCCAATATTGTGTATGTGGTTCTAAATAGTGCTCTCCACTATCTTGGCTCATACTTGATTGGCTTCTTAACCAATACCCTTCTTAACATAAGGTTTTCACCTTTCTCCACATCAACATCCACCTCTCTTACCTTCTAATTTTCCTCTTCTTGGACATATTTAATCTTCTTTTCCCCATAAGAAGATGATACCTTTTCTGGACATCTATAAGCAGGGTGTCCTAGCTTACCATAGTTGTAGCACTTCATCTTACTAAAGTATGAACCTCTGTTGTTGTTTCCATATCCACCCTTGCCACCATTGTTGGATCCTCTACCTCTACTACAACCTCCTCTTTGATTGGTTTCATTTGTCTACTCACTCCACTTAGAGTCCCCATAGTTTCTCTATTCATTACTCCTGCCACTAGATACTCCCCTTGAACCATTTCTGAAGTCCTTGGCTCTGCCTCTATTCTTAGAACTAGAGTTCCCTTTCTTCCTTAGTTTTTCCTCCACCTTCCTAGCCATTTGAAAACAACTCTAAAGAGTGGTCAGGCTAAACAAAATTAACTCATCCCATATGGACCATTTAAGGCCATTTAAGTACATTTCCACCTTGATACTCTCAGCCTCTTGCACCCTTGGTCTTAGTGCCAACTTGTGAAACTCCTCAGTGTAGGTAGCCAAATCAAGTTCTTTTTGCCTGATATTTTTCCTATGCTTATGGATCTGAATGTCATAATCCTCTGGTAGATATGTTTCTTTGATATTTGCCACCATTTTTTTCCAATTAGTTATAGGCTTCTTCCCCTCACTTTCTCTTTCTTCCTTCACAAACTTCCACCATGTCAAACCTTGACCTTTTTTGGACTTTATAGACCTCACCTTTTGGGTCTTTATCATTCCTTCACATTCAAAGTAGTTCTCAATGCTTTCAAGCCATTCTAAAACTACCTCTACATTCATCTTTCCATGGAATAAAGACACATTCTCTAAATTGTTCCCTATAAATTCTTTGAGGGCTTTAAGGAATGGTTCTTGCTTAGTAAGTGAAGGATCTGGTTTAGGTATCTCATCCTCCAAGCTAACCTTCTCTTTACCCTTGCAAAATTCTTCATCTTCCTTAGCTTGGGCTACATCCTCTATCTCTTTTAACTTGCATTTTACCTCCTCTAGGGCCTCATCTAGAACCCTAATCTTTTCTTCTAAGAGCTTCTTCTGCTCATCTACTTCCTTTTCCAACTCTGCATTAGTCACCATCTTGGAAGATCAACTTGACTCAATGGAATACAACATGCCACCACAAGCCTAATCTTATGGCTCTAATACCACTTTGATGGGGATCTTCTTCAACTAAGATCTTCTAGCTCTTCCTAGGATACTCCTAGCCCACTACAGGGTCTTCTCTCCTAACCCTACCTCAAAGGATCCCTCTATAATCCCCCTTTCCCTAAGAAGCTCTCCACCATTTCAATCTCCCAATGCCATCTTCCCAACTCACCAAAAATGCATTCTTTGGCTTAGATTGCCAAAACTTCCCCAAGGACATCAAGTATCTCAAAAACAAGATGGAACACTCCTATTGAGGCCCTTAAATCATTCCCCATCATTCTTTACCATTCTTTCAAGATTCTTCACCCAAATCACCAAAGTGGTTAGTTAGGCCTTATAGCCCTAAGAGCCCCTATTAGCACTCCTAAAAACAAGGAAAGAGATATAACTCAAAAACACCTTAATAAGGCCCCTTGGAATGTACTATACTTTTTTTCCCTATAACTAACCCTTGAATATTTTGTAGGTCTAAAGTTCTAGAAATGTTTGTACTGTATGGATTCAAAAAACCTTACTTTTAAGGGTTTTCAAAGCAGTGTCAATGTTTTCTCTCTTGCAAGAGTCAAACTCCATACCTAACCTCTTGCTTTGAGTTTATATTCCCTTATACATTTCTCCTACCTTACCAGTTCAATATTAACCCATGCCAATCATATGTTCTTCACAAGAACTCTTTACAAGAATCTCCTTGCACCTTGCCAAGCTTGCTAGCTTTCTTAGGGCTCACTTGTAAAAATAGAAAATGCTCTTCCACAACCTCCAAAAACTATATTTAGAACATGTATATATGCTATTACTTAGTCTCCAAGAGCCATGGTGATTAGACCAAGGACACTCAAGCTATAGCCCATTCCATACCTGTTACTCAAAACTGGATAGTAGGATTAACAAAAACAAATAATTTTCTAAACCTTTGAATGCCTACTTGAAACCAAAATAATTTCACATATATTGATTGTTGGAAATGATTGAAAATATCATGAATGAAGAATAATGGAACTGGTTAAGAATTTTTTTAATCATTTTTTTGTCATTGATGTCAAACTTGGTACTTGCAGGAATGACAATTGCTTAAGTGATCCAAACACTATCAATTGGTTGATTGACAAGGAGGAGGCAATCAATAAGATGTAACTAGAGCACCTAGAGAAAGGTTGAAGTTATTATCTTGTAATGAAGTATAAGGATCATCTAATCCATTGATGAAATAGTGTATTGATGACATACTCTAAGAATGGACACACTAAGACACATCAAAGATGTAAGGTTTAACTAAGTCATTTGTAGAACCTGACTAAGTTCATTTGTGAGTGCCGAGCAAGTTCAACTCTAGTGTGTGCCGAGCAATCCTTTGGGTGCCAAGCATTAGTAAATGTAGTAGAAGCCGAGTAACATAGAAGGTGTCGAGCATCAGTAAATGTAGTAGAAGTCGAGTAACACAGAAGGTGTCGAGCATCAGTAAATATAGTAGAAGCTGAGTAACACAGAAGGTGTCGAGCATCAGTAAATGTAGTACAAGCTGAGTAACAAAAAAGGTTTTGAGCATCAGTAAACCAATGATGTTGAGTTGCTGCATTATTGATAAGACAAAAAAAAGATTTGCCAGATCAGTAACGATAATTTTGTTACATTAAATTTTGTAAATTAGTTGGATGATAAGGATGATGAGTAGATGTCACAAAATTTCATGTAAACCATGCAAACTAGTTTTGAGCGAATACTGATGGACTTATCATGAAGTTTCTGGAAGAAACAATTTGGAGGGAAAACAATATCGTTCTCTCAAATCAAATCAAATTGATGAGTGGGACAATTTGAGCGGGAAATGAAGAAGAAAACTTCTTTATAAGGAGTTACAAGTCAGAGATCAAAGTGTGGTCTTATAAAGAAGCCAAGAGAAGGCTAGTGTGAAGTGTCAAGAAGAGGACACAGTGAGGAGTAAGCATACAGCATCAAGACTCTATGTTTATCAAGTGGCCATAGAGTGCATTGGCATAATGAGTGGAATAACTCAAGGAGATAGATCTTGAAGGGTGGACATGTTGTCATCAATGCAAGGAAGAAAAGCCAAGCAAAGAAAAGAATTGAAGAGTGATCTGAAATTTGCAAGGTTAGAGTTGCAATCTTTATCAGGTCAAAACCTTTCTAATACTTTCTTACCATTGTATTAGACATTGAAATCCTACATTTCTAGGTTAGCTTAACAGTTAGGTGGATGAGCCTCAAGAAAAGGATAGAAGATCCCTAGGAGAAGGATAAGAGATCCTCGAGAGAAGGATAGGAGATCCTTAGAGAGGGATAAAAGATCCTTTTGAGAAGGTGACTATAAATCCCATGGACTTGGGTGGGCATAACAGCTCTATGTAAATCCTTTAATAGGGTGGCATTCTATGTTGAATGTTCTTAAGTCCTCTAACAGGGCACACTCCTAACAAGGTGTAGAAATCCTTTAATAGGGTCACATCTGACACTGTGTAAAGCCTTTAACAGGGTAGGCCTTTAACAAGACAAACCATCAGAAGTGGTTGAAATCAATTTTGTGGGTATCATCCCCACCCCAGTTTTACCTTCTTATTCCTAGAGGGTTTCTGGGTCACCAAAATCCTTTGTGTTATGGTGTGATGCATGTTTACTTTTCATGATTGTTTAATGTTTAATTGCATGCATGATAATTTCAATTATATGCCATTAAGGATTTGATTCACCCCTGTTTTATTAAAAATTTGTATTGGACATTATTGGACCTTGAATAATTGATTCACCCCCCCTCTCAATTATTCTAAAATAATTCTAACATTGATAACATGAACACAAGATTCTACTTCATCAAAAATAGTCTTCTATTCAATCCAAACTTCCAACCAAAAACTCAAAACTATGCTCAAATGCTCAAAAAATGTCTTGTTGATGGTGTTGTCGTACACTCAATTGTCCAACCAACCCTTGGAACTAAGTTTGAAAATTCTTAAATAGCCTTCATTCTTCATCCTAGACTACATTTTGAACCATTACTACGCAATTTGTTGCTTTTGCAAAACTTCCTGAAAAGCTGTCAAACAATTTTGCAAAATTGCGAAGTTGTCAATGCAACTTTTTGACAACTTTTGCAATTTTTCTTGTAGACCTTCCAAAATCATAAATAATGTTATCAAATCTCATAGGATGACCTTGGAACATCTAAGAGCCATATTTACTCACTCCTTTCCCCTTTTTATGTAATTTTACCTCATTTGGCCTCCTAAAGCGATTTTTGCAATTTTCAACTATCAGGACCTAATTGACCAAATTAGACTTCCAAGACAAAATCTATCAACTCAAACCTCTTAAGCACACCTTGGGACTTTATCACTAGTCCTTATTAACCCCATGGTTTGCTAGACCATCTGTAAACCAAAAACTAGACTTAGGGTTTGATCTTACCATAAGTAGTCCTATACCAACTATATATAGGGCTCATATGTTCTTGTAGGAGCAGTTGGAAAATTATAATTTCTTAGGAAGGCATCAATTTCCTCAATTTCATTTTTTCCAATGTAGAAATCTCCAATTTTGGAGCATCTACACAAAAATGTGTCCTTCCTGACATTTCGACCTAGGTACTTTGTATTCAATGAAATTAATTATCTGAGAAACCCCATAATCCCAAATCTTTCTAGAAAATATTTTGGGAGAAGATGGGGTGGCTAAGGGAATCCATAAACCCTAATGATTGTATAATCTTCAAAATTAAAAATGATTCCCTATTCATGTCCTAATTATTTTCCTTCATCATAACACATTGGGCTTAACCAATTTTCTAACACTCCTAAGTATCCTTTCTATTATGGCCCCTAACATGTTTAGAATAGGATATTCAAAATCATTATAAAAATAAATAGTATTTGAGTAAGGGTAGAATCTTTTCCATACCCTTGTTCATCATTGCATAGGTAGTCTCTCTCCCCATTCTTCTATACTTTCAAAGGAACTTTGATCAATTAGTTACACATTCTTGTACATAATTAGATGCATGAGTGGCAAGTAGTGATAAAATTTGAAATTTTCTAGCATCTTTACGTATACTACAACAATCTCATCATGAATCCTACTAGTTCTATATGTGACATAGTCATACCCAATATTTGTGAATGGGTTCTAGATATTCAATGCCATGATGTAATGTGCACCAGTAGCATTCATGGTTCCATCTAATCCTAAGGCTTTGTTTAGAAAAAACACTATATTCTGGAGATATCTTTGGAAGTACTCAAGATGCATAAAATCTCCTACCTTCTTTGGCATCTCTCCTTTCTCCTTCTTTAACATTGGGATGTGTCTAGTCATAGCCTACCCATGTAGACTTTCTTATGACTGCTAAAATTTTCATTGAATTTACCCAAATCAATTGGTAATGACATAGGTCCTCCTAGGTCAAAAGCTTCAATATATGTTTCTTTGTCCAGTGCATAGAGTATACTTTTGTCTCTTCTTTGGAATGCTTTGCTAACTGGGTTGTATGATTTTATAAATGCCTTGATTAGATCAACATCTAAAAAAACCCAAGCATGATCAATTTTCCCAAATTTATAGTCCAAGGGTTGGATATAGGAACCTTTTCTACCATGTTCTTGTAGAAGTACCAAAATAATTCACTTCCATTCCTATCAAGAACTTCTACATCTCTATAACAATTGTAGGGGTCTCTGAATGCATGGTCATTAGTAGATCAAAGATTAGATGAACATGATAAAATCTATAGCCATTCATCCATGAAAGGGCTAGGGATGTTTCCCTTTGTTGCAGTTTCCTCAATTTAAGCCTGTGTGACCAATTCTCCCTCCTTTTGTGTCATAGCTTCAAAGTATCACAATAATTATGAACTTTGTATGCCAAAATTCACTCTACAATTTGAACTCTACTCTGAAACTTCAAAAACTATGCAACTAGTAATGAAAAGCATTGTTCTTTCTACTTTTATCCATTTCTACAAATTGGAGCATGGCATTAATGTCATTTAAAATTGGCATACTCAAAATCCTCCTTTTAGTTATTCAGAATCTACATTGTTTTCAAATTGTACATTGTTCATACCTCCAAATCATCCCTTTTTCTAGCTCGGACATGTAATTTTTAGCCTTGTTCTATGCCTTTAAAACTGAGAGTTATGAAGTGGCAATCAATTCTTTATCTCTACTTCTTGGTGGTCTCTTACTTTTCTTTATTTTTGGCTATGACCATATGAAAAGGGCTATTTTGACTATTTTGCTACTTTTTTGCCTAATTCTTTAACTATTATCTTAAAGTCAATGTTGTGCTTCCAGTCGCTTCAAGTCAATCTTTTTGTCGCAACTCTATCTTCATGTTTACCATGTGGACAGACAAAGTGTCGAATTCTTTATTCAACCCTTTATCACCTCCTCACAACTATTTACTATTCTACTTTACTAACCACGGAGATGTAGTGATAATTTCATCACTAATCATGTTCACACCTTCGCAACATTTAAATAAACTATTTAGAACCATCTCACAAAGTAGTGAATTCATAAAACTTGACCATTTTGCATCATCATGACCATTTAACCTCTTACTTCATTAACTGTCATGACCCAGCAAAATGGTTACTTAGCATCTTTTCACAACATCATTTCCTCAAAATCCAATCATGGCTTAACACCTATGATGATGCAAAATTGTCTATTTCCACATTGATGCTTACTTCCTTATCTATCACTTTAAACTTGCAAAGTACCAAAACCCTTTGAACTTATTGCCTCACAACTTCTCCATAGTTTATAATTTAACATCTTTATCAGCCACGATGCTGCAAAAATCCCAACTTTAACCTCATCAGCACTTCACAACCATTAGATACATAACAATCTCAAACCATGTAAAGATGCTATAACTGCTTTATTTAATTACTACATTGCTTCACGACTTTGCAACCATAAAACTTAACTCATGTTTAAACCTTGCAATGGTGTGATAAAAAGGTACCTTTGCTTCTCTACCTTAAACTTAGATCACCTTTAACTACAAGAGATGTAGCAATAACTTCAACCTTGACTGCCTAGGTTCCCTTTCACAACTTTGCAACTTAGAATGTTTTAAGTGAAACATAAGTTGCGATGTTACGATGACCTCTTTGGAGTTAGCTATTATTCCTTTCATGACTTCACAACCTTAAATCTTAACTCACCTCTTAACCCAAAAAAGCTACAATAATAGGACATCTCCAATTCTCCACTATAACCCTAGGTTAATGTTAACTATCCAAGAAGTAGTGATGACTTACAATTCTGACTAACACAGTTATGATTTGCATTGTCTCAACTGAAAATTTCTTAGGAGGAACACAACGCATGACCCTATAATATTCAACTACTCTCCTCTTTGTGGCCCTAATTTGAAAGTTGTTACTGATATATGCAATGTTGTGATGACCATGCAAATGACTTCTTCGTGACTTCGTGGCTACCAAAATAGTTAGAAGGAAAAATGGAGAGATGAAGCAATTGAAAGGATTTCATGACATCACAACTTAAAATCCTATAGGGATATGACTTAGGATATATGAAAATGATAAAGGTTTTAGGGATATGAAGAGATTAAACATATAACCAAATTTTTAAAGTATCCCTCTTTTATACTTGCATACCAACTTATGAATAATTCATCAAAATATAGGGTGTGATAATGGTTCTAGGGTTTTTTTCTTGAGGAGTGAAAGAATTCTAAGAAACCCTAAGTGACAAAACATATTTTCTTCCTAATTTTCACAAGATACAATTTTTTTGAACTAGGTGAAAAATCAGGCCATCACAATTCTACTCGGTTATCCTTCTAGCTATCACTTTCCTCTTTAACTTGATCAAAAATAATCAACAACAATAAACATTGTGTTCATCCTTTAAATAGAAATATTTTTCCATTCCTCTAGAATCTTCGAAGTTTTTCCACTTAAATACAATTGTGAGATCTTCATCAAGTTCATATTCATTGAATCTATACACTCAAGAAATATACTTCCAACTTGAGCTTTGTGCTCCATTTCCAATTGTTAAATCTCCTTCATCAAATCTACATTGGATTTCTCCAATCATTGATCTCAAACTAACTTCATCCTTACCTTCAAAACTTCTCAAGAAAACTTTATTTTCATTAAATATTGGCCTAAGATTAAATATTTTCTAAATTATTCTTCCTTTTTATTTTTAGTTAACATTCTGACTTGTTTGGTTAACACTAGACTCGGTTAATAGTGAAATTGTTTGGTTAAAACTAAACAATATTCACTTCTCCGTCAGGTTCTTAGTGACAACTATAGTAGCTTGGTTAATATTGTAGTTCTTCATTCACTGAGTAAACTATATTGCTTATAAATGATCTCAACACTTAATAAAATCATGTAAAACAATCAAGCCAACATGTCACTATCAATCCTATCTCATTCAAGTTCTCATTGAATAACATACACTCATCAACACTTACATCATCATCACGCTTTCTTCAAATACTCTTCATTAGTCAAATCATCTTCATCAATCAAATGATATGGCCCTCTCTTGAATTAGCATAATATCTAACCAACTAAGTCTTGACATAAATGAAAACATAAAAACTCATATGACTCTTTCACATACATTAATAGCATTATCAGTTGGGTCTAACAATGTCCCCCTTTGGCATTGATGACAACACATAAGATACTACATTACTTTATTAAATATCAAATTCTAACATAATTTTATCTCTCTAACTTCATTCAATTTCTCTACAACAGGTTTGGCATCAACATCATTAGGTTCTTCAGCTCCAACTTGGTCTACTTTTACAATCTCTCCCCTTTTGGGTTTACTCCTATATTTAGTAGCATCAACTCCATATTAACAACTTGTGGAACTCATACCAATTATCTCTCCTTTTGACAAAAATCTTGTTTCATAATCATGCTTCCAATCACTCTCCCTTTGACAATAATACCAAAGGTAACTATATCTTTCAATGAGAAACGTATAAAATCGTGTATTTTTAATTTATACCTTGCATCTACTAATCTCATCTACTTCATTACAGTCACTTCACAACTTCAAGAAAAAGTCCCTAAAGAGTGAACACTTGCATCAACATTACAAAGATATTCTAATAGTCTATGAATTGATTCAACATGCACATTCTCTTAGTAAGCACATTCTCTCAGTAAATATTGGATAGGGAAATGACCCCTAAGTTACCTCTCAAATGCTCAAAAGAATCTTTAGGAAATGGCTTTGTGAATATATTTCTAATTCGCTCCTTAGACTTCACATACTCCAATCTTACTTATTTCTCTTGAACTTGCTCCCTCAATTAGTGATACTTGATAGATATGTGGTTGGTTTTTGCATGCATCATATGATTCTTTGATGTGTTAATTGAACTTGTGTTGTCACAATAGATAGTAATAGGCTCAGTGACTTCCTTTGCCATACCTTCCAATAGTTGCTTGATTCATAAAATATTTGAATAGTTAATAGTAGCAACAACATACTCAACTTCAGCAGTAGGTTGTGATATACAAATTTGTTTCCTTCTCAACCATGTGATCAAGATTTATCCTAGAATGAAGGACCCACCTCTAGTTTTCTTCCTGTCGTCAACATTTCCTTCCTAATCAGCATCAGTATAAACTCTAAGTTCAAAATCACATTCTTTCTTGTACCATAGTCCATAGAACTCTATTCCTTTAAAATATATGAATATTCTCTTAACTACTGTCATATGTGTATCCCTCACATTAGATGAGAATATTGCAACTATACCAATTATAAGTGCAATATTAGGTCTATTGTGTACAACATATTGAAACTTTCCAATCATCAATATATATTGTGTCTCATTAATTTTAGTAGTGTTGTCTTCCTTAGGTCATTTCCATCCCGTGACCATAGGTGTTTCAATTAGTCTTGACTCATCCATACCAAATGTCTTCAATATATCCCTTATGTACTTAGATTGGGTGACATATATACCTCCTTTTATTTGATGAATTTATAAACCAATGAAAAAATTAATCTCACCAAACATAGACATATCCAATTCTTTTCTCATTTTATCAAAAATAATTTGCACATCAAATGATTACCACCAAATATTATGTCATCTACAAATATTTCAACTATTAGGACCTTGTTTTTAACTTCAATTTTAAGTGTAAGTTATTATTCTCACTTATTCTGACAAATCCAAGCTTGATCAAATATGAATACAATATTGCATACCATGCTCTTGGTGCTTGTTTCAATCCATACAATTATTTTTTCAATTTACATACCAAGTTCTTTTGATTTGGGTTCACAAATCCTTTAGTTATTTAATGTAGACCTCTTCTTCCAATATTTCATTTAGGAATGCAAACATAACATCCATTTGATATACTTTGAATCTCTTGGAAATTACATAAGCCAAAAAAATTCTTACTCCCAATCTGGATATAAGTGCAAAAGTTTCTCCATAATCAATTCCTTCTTCTTAGGCATAACCTCTACAAACAAGCCTATCTTTGTTCCTCACAACTTCTCCTTTCTCATTCAATTTTTTTTTTAATATCCAGTTGGTTCTAATCATATTTTTGTCTTTGGGTCTCGATACCAATGTCCATGTATTTTTCTTCCCAATTTGATCTATCTCTTCATTCATAGCATTGATCATCATTATTAAGGTTGTTGAAAACTACAATAGGAATCATTTTTATGTTGTTATTGATGTCAAAACTTATTGATGGGATAATTTTCAATATAATTTGAGTGTCATGTCTATTTGATTGATGAAGAGGATTTGAGAAGTTGGTCATAACAAAAGCACCTAGAGGAAAGGTTGATTTATGAAAAAGAGATCACAAATGGACACTTGATTAGTTAGACTTTGACAAGATAAAGCAACTATTTAATCATACTAGAAGAGAAGAAATCAGATATATTGAATCCTTCAAGAAGTGATCAAAGATATACCAAATGCATAGACTTGACCAAGTAATAGAGTACAAGATTAATGAACTTGCAATACATATTGAGTGATGCTAGCGTCAACTGACCCACATTAAGTGTCGAGTAGAGATAGTATTGACCAAGCATCAGTATTGATTGAGTGATAGTCTATGTGATGAAAAGGAAATCTAGTAGTGACTAAGTAATCCAATGATGACTAAGTGTCAGAACACAATGATGGATGAGGGACAACATTTTAATCATTTATGAGAAATCATAATTTCCATCTAATAAATTTGATTTTTTGGGATATGGAAAGTTTGTTGAAGATAAGGATGGATGACTTGGAACATTTAAATCCATGGAAATTGTATTTATGCATTCTATACAAGAATTCAAGGAGAAGTTTGGAGAAATTTATAGAATAGAATAGAAGAGATGAAATGTTGGAAGGATTCGATAAATCTAACTGAAACCTAAGATCTACGATGATGTTTAAGTGGAAAAAGATCAGAACCACCTACTTAAGGAGGAACAAGGGATAATTTTCAATCTTGTTGAAGGTTGGAGAAATTTCTAATCTTGTTGACTAGAAAATTTAAGCAGAAGGATGAGAACAGATGAGAAAAGGTGAAGAGTAATTGCTTGAACGATTGCCAAGTGAATTAGAGATTGCGATGACAATGAAGGCTAGTCACTAAATCAGTATTAGAGTCAAACTAAGATCTATAATTGCAAAGTGACTTATTAGATCAAAACCTACTATTACTTTCTAACCATTGTATCAATATTGAAATCCTTTAATCAAGATTGACCTAATAGTCATATGTAAATCCTTTAATCAAGGTGGCATTCTAATGAAATGTTCTAAAGTCCTCTAACAAGGCCACTCATAATAGGGTAATTAAATCCTTTAACAAGGTCACATTTATCTGTGTGTTTTGATACCTTTAATAGGGTTGGCACTTAACAGAGCTCACTTTAGAAGAGTGAGAAGTTGATGACACGTTACTGATGTTTTTTTCCAAATTGGGTTTCCATATTAAATCCTAGTGTCAAACTTGTGTGGATGTTATATGTGATGATTTTCTATTATTGTTTATATTCTAAAAGTTAGTTATATTTAGAATAGTGGATTACTAGTTGATGTTATTGAAAGTATACTATAGAGATAGAGATAATGAATGAAAAAATTTGAAGTTGTTTATTTTTTGTTCAATTGGTACAACTGGATCTTGGATAACTTATTCAATCACACCCCCCCCCCCCCCCCCTCAATTATTCTACACACTCTAAAAATTTGTATTAGAGAATTGGTGCTTGTAGTGAAATTTTTGAAGGTACTTGAAGTTAAAGATCATGATGTAAAAAAAAGAGGTGCCAAGATTGAACAAAGAGAACTTCCCTACATGACAAAGTTTGATGAGGTTACATCTACCAGGAATTGGTGCTAGTGCAATACATTTTGTGGAAAATGCATAAGTGGAGATATCAACAATCATTCTAATAACCCAACAACTAAAAGAGAAACAAGAACACAACCAAGCTATGTTGGAGATTGTATCAACCCTAAGATATATTGAGTTTGATGGCATTAAAAATTGTAAGACTGCTAAATAAATCTGGGACACACTGAAGAACATCTATAAAGGAGACAACAATACCCTATGAATGCCTAAGAGGTAAGTTTGATGAAATGAGAATGGTAGAAGGTGAGAATATAGTCTATTCTTGTGCAAGAATCAAAGAGGTTATTAATGTTATAAGAGGAGCATATGGAAAGATTGATGATGAAACTATGATTTGCAAGGTATTCAGAACTCTACTTCCTATTTATGTTATTATTGTTTTTGCAATACAAGGACTGAGATGTACTCTGAGTAATGATTTAACTCTATAAGGTGTGATTGGTAGAACTACTACTTTTAAATCACAACTAGTTCTTAGTAAGAAAGGAAAACGAAAATATGTGAAAAGTGGTAGTGATACTTTTGATGATGAACTTGAAGAGCTTGAAGCACTAATGGCTAGAAGACTTCGAAGAAGAAAAGGGAAATACAAAGGTAAGATTCTTATATATAAAAAATAATGTAGCAAATTTCGTCATATTGCTGCAAGATGTCCTCACAGAGAAGAAAAAAATGAAAGAAGGATAGCAAGTACAAAGAAAGAAGAGATAGCTGAGACAATAAGAGAAACAAGGACTATAAAAACAAAGCTAAAAAATCTTGTTACATTATTAAAGAAGAAGCTGATAATGAACTTGAAAGTAATGGTGAAGAAGTTGGTTATGTTGTTATGAAAGAAGATTATGATGAAGATTAGAAAAATGCATTAATCTCATATGTGAACAAAGGGAATAGATGAATAATGGATAGTGGTTGTTCAAATCACATGACTAGTGATAGAAACAAATTTGAGAATGTTGGACCATACAAAAGTAGTTGTGTTAAATTTGGTAATGATGTATTGTGTCTTGTGAAAGGTAAAGGATCAATATAATTAACTGACAAGATCAAATGTGATGATGGTTATTGGGTTGAAGGTCTTAACTATAATTAGTTGAGTATTTAACAGTTGAAAAAAATAGGTTACATAGTTGAATTCCATCATAGGAAGACCAAGATATTTGATGTTTATGATGAACTAATTGGAACTGGTGATCAAACAAGAGGTAACTTATTCTATTTGGATTTCTTTGATACGGCATGTTTTTTTGCACAATATGAAGATATTTGGTTATGGCACAAGAGGTTATGTCATGTAAATTTTGATAATTTGGTTAGCATTAGTAAGATGAAAAGAGTAAGAGATTTTCCAAAACTACAGAAACATGACAATGGTATGTGTAAACATTGTCAATTGGGAAAAATGACAAAGTCTAGTTTTGAGAGAAAGACATGTTCATCTAATGATATTTTGGAATTGGTTCATACTAACCTTTGTGGACTTATTGGTGTTCAAAGCTATTGTGAAGATAAATATTTTCAATGACTACTCTAGAATGATGATTGTGATGTTTCTAAAAGAAAAATATGACACTTTTCAATTATTTAAGTGGTATTTGGTAAAGTTGAAAAGGATATATGGAAGAGTCTATAATGTTTGAGATCTAATAGAGGTAGTGAATTCATTTCCAATGAGTTTAACATAGTTTGCAATGACAGAAGAAACAAAAGATAGATATCAACACCTAGCACCCCTCCTCAAAATGGAATAATTTAAAGGAGAAATAGATCAATCATGGATTGTGCTAGAACACTAATGATGGAGAAGAATGCGTCATAGAAATATTGGAGAGAAGTTGTAAGTATAGTTGTTTATACTTTAAATAGAGTACAAGTCAAGAAAGGTACAAATGTTACACCTTTTAAATTATGGTATGAATATGCACCTAATGTGAAGTATTTTAAAGTTTTTGGAAGAAAATTCCATATAATTAAGGAAAATAGAAATAGAAAACTTGATGCTAAAATTGATGAAGGTATATTTGTAGGTTATTCCACCAAGAGCAAAGCTTATAAGTGTTTGAACTCTAACACTAACAAATTTTTGAAAAGTGCAAGTGTGTATGTTGATGAATATGTAACAACAAATGAAGTTGAATGCAAGGCAAAACTTGAATACTACATTACATTCATATATATGAATGAAGGTGTTCCCAACACCCCACCTAATTAAGAGAACAAAGCTACAAGTCAACAACAAACTAGGAATGTTGAGTTGCAATACCCAGTTATCAAGTAATAGGCTATGGGTGTTGAGAAACAAAAAAATGATGCCAAGTTATAGATAGAAGGAACCAAACATCAAGAAGACAATGTCGAGCAAGTAGAACATGGACCATAACTTAAACAAGAAAGAGAAAATGAACTTGAATAATTTTCCAAGATGAACCTATAGAATATCAAAGAAGAAAATATCATGTACTAGAAAAATATAGAAGATATCATGTACCTAAGAAAATTATTAGAGACAAATAATTTGGTGCTATGATAAGAAAGAGACTTGGAAGTAAGACATGCTTACTTAGCGAGTTTAAGCCCAAATAAATGAAATATGCTTTGGAGAATGAGGATGTGACACAAGAAATTAATGGAGAAATTGAGTAGATAGAGAAGAATTAAACATGGACACTAGTACCTAGTCCTAAGGACAAAAATATTATTGGAACAAGATAGATATTTAGGAACAATTTGAATGAAAAAGGTGAAGTCACAAGGAACAAGGCTAGATTGGTATGCAAAGGATATGCACAAGAAGAAGGAATTGGCTATGGGGAGACATTTGCCCCTATTTCAAGACTAGGAGTTAGAAGACTACATTCATATTCTAACTATAATGGATTTAACATATATCAAATGGATGTTAGATCTGCATTTTTGAATCAGATACTTGAAGAAGAGGTATACATAGAACAACCTGAAGGATTTATTGACCCTAGAAAGAAGAATATGGTTTGTGAGTTGCACAAAGCTTTATATGGTTTAAAGCAAGCCCCTAGAGCATGTTATGAAAGACTACACAATTATTTGGTGAAGATTGATTTTGCAAGAACTAATGATAACAACAATCTATACTTGAAAACTTGTAATAACAATGAGGTATTGTTATCTGAAAATTTTGTTGATAATATCATTTTTGGAGGAAAGGAAGCATTATGCAAGTCATTTCTTGATGAAATGAAGAAGAAATTTAAAATATCAATGTTTGGTGAGATTAAATTCTTTTTTGGATTACAAATGTATCAAATGAAGCAAGGTGTCTTCATTACTCAATCCAAATATATCAAGGAGTTATTCAATTTTTTGGAATGGAAGATTCAAGACCGGTTAGTAAACCTATGTGCCTAGACATAAGTTGTCTAAGAATGATGATTCTACTGATGTGATCTATACATTGTATAGATCAATGATTAAAAAAATATAATATTGTTCACAATAGACCTGACATTGCATTAGCAGTTGGGATAGTTGCAAAATTTTCTATAAGTCCTAAGGAGAATTGCATGATGGTAGTGAAATGATAATGAGATATCTAAAAGGAATAGAAGACTATGGATTAAATTACAAGAAGAAAGATAAGTTTGAACTGAAGGTGTTCACTGAATCAGATTGAGCAGGATATCTTGATGATAGAAAAAGTACAAGTGGAGGTGCATTCTTTCTAGGAAAGAGACTAATTTCATGGACAAGCAAGAAGTAGAACTACATTTCTCAATCAATAGTTGAAGATGAATATGTGATAGCATCATTTAATTAATAAAATGTCACATGTGTCAAAAAATTTTTGAAAGGTATGAAGGAAGAAATCATTGATCTAGTTATTATCTATTGTGACAACACTAGTTCTATTAACATATCAAAGAATCATGTAATGCACACAAAAACCAAGCACATTGCTATCAAATATCATTACTTGAGAGAATTAGTTCAAGACAAGGAAGTGAAATTGGAGTATGTAAATACTAAGGAGAAAATAGTTGATATATTCACTAAAGCTTTACCTAAAGATGCTCATGAATATCTAAGAGGTAAATTAGGGGTGACTCCCTAAATAAGGATACTTAAGGTACAATGGTACCATGCATCAAAAGTGTTAATCAAAATATTTTACAAGATGATGCATACAATCCTACTTTAGGAGTTGTCTGAGGTAGTAATAAGGAAGAAGGACAAAATATTCTATCAATCATATACAAATGATAGATGATGAGTTTAGAACTAGCATGAAGATATCTACATAATAGAGATGCATGAGATAAATATTGTCTTTAGCATTGTTGTCAAAGAGGGATATATTGATGAAAGAAGTTACCATAAGACAAGCAAAGAAAATGAAAGAGGGAGGTATTGATAAATAAAGAGGGAGGAGATGAAAGATAGTTACCTGTGCATTAATCTAGTAAGAGGGAGAGTTTGATTAAGCGAGATGGAGTTCATAGAACTAGAGGTGTTGCATGGATGAGAAGTAGAATGAAACTACAAATATTATTGAAGATCTGATACTATACATAGAGGGAGTTTGCTCGATTGAATACAAGTTTTGGATATCATGGTAACTAGAGGTGTTGTCATCAATGCCAAAGAGGGATATTGTTGGAAAATACAATTAGAACAATTGTTATGTTGTTATTGATGTCAAACCTTATTGGTCAAACAATTTTCTATCTAATTTGAGTGTCATATCTATTTGATTGATGAAGAGGATTTGAGAAGCTGATCATAACAAAATCACCTAGAGGAAAGGTTGAATTATGAAGAAGAGACCACAAATAAACACTTCATTAGTTAGACTTTGAAAATATAACGTGATTGTTTGATCATACTAGAAGAGAAGAAATCAATTATATTGAAGCCCTGAAGAAGTGATCAAAGATAGACCAAATGCATAAACTTGACCAAACAACAGAGTAGAAGATTAAGGAACTTGCAACACATGCCAAATGATGCTAGTGTCGACCAAGCCATAGTAAGTGCCAAGGAGAAATAATGTTAACCAAGCATCAGTATTAACTGAGTGGTAGTATATGTGTTGAACAATAAATCTAGTAGCAACCGAGTAATCTAGTGATGATCAAGTGTCATAATAGAGTGATGGCCAAGGGACAAAATCTTAATAGTTTATGAGAAATCATAATTTTCAATCAAAAAAGTTGATTTCTTGGGATATAGAAAGCGTGTTGAAGATAAGGATGGATGACCTAGCATATTCAAATCAAGGGAAACCATGTTTGTGATTTTCTATGCAAGAATTCAAGGAGAAGTTTGGAAAAGTTTCTAGAATAGAAAAGAAGAGACAAAATGTTGGAAGGATTCAGTGAATCTAACCTAAACCTAAGATCTATAGTAATGTTTAAGTGGAAAATGATTAGAACTACCTATTTAAGGAGGAATAAGAGATAACTTTCAATTTTTTTGAAGGTTACAGCAGTTTCTAATGCTATTGACTAGCGAACCTAAGTAGAAGATCGTAAAGATTTGAGAAGAGGTGAAGAGTGATTGCTTGAAGGGTTGCTAAGAAAAAAAAAGAATGAGATGACAATGAAAGCTAGATAGGGAATCAATATTAGAGTTGAACTAAGATCTGTATTTGAAAAGTGAGTTGTATTTGTCAGATCAAAACTTGTTGTTACTTTCTAACCATTATATCTATTGGATAATGTTGTCCTTGATGTCACACAAATGTCATATCAGTCATTAGTCTCAAGTTCACCGAGCTCAGACAGTCTGCAATGCAATTTACAGTGCCAACCAAGCTCACTCAGTCATCAAAGGAAATTTGGAAGATAGTGTTAAACGAGCTAACTCAGTCAAAAAAGGAAATGTAAAGAGCCAGTATTAACCAAGATTCACTCGCTCTCCAAAGGTTAGTTTCCACCGAGCTCACTCGGTCATCAAATGAATTATGGAAAAGTCAGTGTTAACCGAGCTTCACTTGGTCTCCAAAGGTTAGTTTCCACCGAGCTCACTTGGTCATCAAATGAATTATGGAAAAGTCAGTGTTACCCGAGCTTCACTTGGTCTCCAAAGGTTAGTTTCCACTGAGCTCACTCAGTCATCAAATGAATCATGAAAAAGTCAATGTTAACCGAGCTCCACTCATTCTCCAAAGAATAGTTTCCATCGGGCTCACTCAGTTATCTCAGGAAACTCAGTACTTACCGAGTTCTCCCCACAACTGAAGGATTGTCACGAAGTTCGCTGTATACACCGAGCTCAGTCGATTAAACACAGGAATTATTTTTTGAACAAAGTTCACCGTGCAGGGTCGGTCTGTATAGGATTTTGGTAATTAATTACTTTTAGCCGACTGTTGTAATTGTTTGTTTTAGTCAGTGATTTGAGCTGACTAAGATAATCTGAAAGGTATATATGTTCATTCAAGTTATGAATTAAAGCATGTGATTATGAAAAAGAAGTTATGAATGTGAATTATAGTATGAAGAGGCAAATGTTGAGAAAAGTCTGATGAAGGATCAGATGTGTTGAAGGATTTACAAAGTTGTATTTGATCAGTAAGGATTCAGTCAAGCATAATAGAGATCTGCAATCAGCAAAGATAAGTTGCACATTATATCAGGTCATTTCATTGTTGCTTTCTAACCATTGTAACAGTGTATTCAAAATCTCTTAACAGAGTTGGTTTAACAACCATTCAATAAATCCTCTAACAAGGTGACAGTTCAGTTGAATTGTTCTAAAGACCTCCAGCAAGGCCACTCCTAACAGGGTGATTAAATCCTTTAATAGGGTCACACCTAACACTGTGTTTTTGTAACCTTTAACAGGGTTGGCTCCTAACAGGGCTCACTTTAGAAGAGTGAAAAAGTTACATTGGTGGTTTTTCTCATATTGGGTTTCCACGTTAAAACTGGTGTCTCATGTGTTCTTAATTACTGAATTACTTTGTGCATGATAACATATCAGTTCTTAATATTTATCATTTGCTGCATTATCAAGTTTCAGCATTTTATTAATCAGATCAAAGGTATATTTAGACATCTTAGGGACTGTGGAAAGTTTTTGGAATAACTGATTCACCCCCTCCTCCTCTCAGTTACTGTATTCTCATTTCCAAAAATTGGTATCAGAGCTTTTGGTGCTTGCAAGAAAAGATTTCAAGGATCTAAGCCAAAGATCAAGATGTCTTACAAAAGAGAAATTCCAAAACTCAACAGAGACAACTTCTCCGTATGGCAAGGATTGATGAGACTTCATCTGGCTACTGTTGGTGATACTGGACTAAAATACCTTGAAGAAAAATATGAAGAACCTCCTGGCACATTGTCTGTCAATGACATTGCTAAAAAGAAGACTCACAATAATATGATGATAGACATAGCATCCGCTCTCAGTTATGAAGAATTTGATGACATTAAGGACTACACAACTTCCTTTGAGATGTGGAACAAGCTAAAAGAGATCTATGGAGGAGATGATAATGTAAGAAGAGAAAAAGTAGAAAGTCTAAGAGGACAATTTGATCAAATGAGGATGACAGAGGATGAAAACATTGCAAAGTATGTTGAAAGAGTTAAAGCATGTGTGAGTGCAATCAGAGCATCTGGAGGTGATATCAAAGGAGAAACAGTTATAAGAAAAGTTCTCAGAACCTTGCTTCCCGTTTATGCAATCAGAGTTTCTGCAATTTAGGAAAGAAGGTGTGAAGAAAATTATCAGATAAATCTTGAGGCCATAGTTGGAAGACTAACTGCATTTGAACTAGATAACTTTGATAACTATGTTCCAGCCTCCAAAAACATTGAATCAGCATTTCAAGCCAAGCTCTCACTCAAAGGGAAAAACAAAAAGGAGAGGGAATCTCAGTCAGAAAGTGAAGATGAATCAAGCCAAAGTTCAGATAGTGACCTCAAAGTGATTGAAGCTCTACTAGCAAGAAAATACTCTAGAGGCAGAGGAAAATACAAAGGTAAAGTTTCTCTAATTTGTTTTTCTTGTGAAGAAATTGGTCATATTGTAGCAAGGTGTCCAAACAAGCAAAACCATGATGAAAAGAAATGGAATGGCAAGAAAGACTTCAAAACATCCAAGAACAAAGGTAAGAAATCATGCTTCATGGCTGAAAATTCTAAAGATTCTGATAATAGTGAGGATGAAATTTTTTATATTGTTGTTAAAGATGATTCTGACAGTGATGAAGAAGATAAAATGGCACTTGTTTCTCATATAAGTAAGAATGATACATGGATTATAGATAGTGGTTGCTCACATCATATGACTGGTGATAAAACTAAGTTTGATCAATTTGAAGACTATGATGGTGGCAGTGTAAGGTTTGGTAATAATGAACCTTGTTTCATAAAAGGAAGAGGAAGAATTTGTCTAACCAAAGAACTTGTATGTAATAATGCCTATTAGGTTGAAGGTCTTAAACATAATTTTCTAAGCATGGCATAGTTACTCAATACTGGATTCAAGGTGGAATTCATGCACGAAAAGGCAAGATTGTTGAATGAGCAAGGAAAGCTGATAGGATCTGGCACCCAAACTAAAGGTAACTTGTTCTATCTAGAACTTGGTGAATGCTCATGTTTTATTGCTCAAATTGAAGAAAGTTGGTTATGGCATAAAAGGTTGTGTCATGTCAATTTTGATAACCTGGTAAAAATAAGAAAATTCAAGAAAGTAAGAGGCATTCCTAACATTAAGAAACCTGAGGTTGGACTATGCAAGAATTGTCAGATTGGTAAAATGGGAAAGACTAGTTTTAAAAGTAAGAACTATCAGTCTGAAGATATATTGGAAATTGTGCATACTGATTTATGTGGACCCATTGGAATAAAAAGCTATACTGGAGAAAAGTTTTTCATTCTTTTTGTTGATGACTACTCAAGAATGATGACTGTCATGTATCTAAGGAATAAATCAGAAGCATTTGAGAAATTCAAATGGTATTTAGCAAGAGTAGAAAAAGAAATAGGAAAAAGACTAAAATTCTTAAGGTCAGATAGAGGTGGTGAATTCATCTCACATGAATTCAACAACTTCTGCATTGAAAAAGGTATTAAAATATAGGTCTAAGCACCAGGAACTCCTGAACAAAATGGAATAGCTGAAAGAAGAAACAGATCCATCATGGATTGTGCAAGAACCCTGATGATAGAAAAGAAGGTTGCTATCAAATACTGGAAGGAAGCCATCAGCACTGCAGTTCATACCTTAAACCGAGTACAGTTGAAGAAAGACTCATTCAAAACTCCCTATGAATTATGGTATGGTTACAAACCCAATGTAAGTTATCTGAAAATATTTGGAAGAAAATGTTATATTTTGAAAGAATCTAGAAAAGGAAAAATTGATGAAAAAGGTGATGAAGGAATATTTTTAGGATATTCTTGCAAAAGCAAAGCATACAGATGTTTGAATCTATCCACTCACAAAGTCATAGAAAGTGCACATGTGAAAGTTGCTGAGTTTGCAGAAAAATTTGAAGAAGAAAGCAAAAAGGTACCTGAAGATTATAGAATATTTGTTTACATTGAACCAGATACTATACCAAGCATTCCGTTCACTCAAGAATCCTCAACTCCAGAATCATCAGTAACCGAGTTGCAAATAGTTCAAATCAAGACACAACAACATTCAGTATCTACCGAGTCTGAAGCACTTGAGCCAACTCTTACCGAACCAGAACAGCCTGAACATGAAATTGAAGCACAAGGAGATAGCAATGAAACTCATTCAAGAGGCAAAGAACCTGTATTAGCTAAATATGTCAAAAGACATCATGCACTAGATCAGATCATTGGAGACAAATTTGAAGGAACCTTGACAAGAAGCAAGCTGAAAAATACTTGCTTACTTGCTGATTTTGAACCTAGAAGCATTAAAGATGCATTGACAAATGATAGCTGGATTGAGGCAATGAACGAAGAAATAGAACAGATAGAGAAGAACAAGACATGGACTCTAGTACCCAGGCCTAAAAATAAGAATGTAATTGGAACCAAGTGGGTATTTAGAAACAAGTTGACTGAAGATGGTAAAGTATCCAGAAACAAAGCTAGATTGGTATGCAAAGGATACTCTCAAGAAGAAGGCATAGATTATGGAGAAACCTTTGCTCCTGTTGCAAGATTGGAAGGAGTTAGAACCTTACTTGCATATGCTGCTCACAAAGGATTTAGAGTTTATCAGATGGATGTCAAGTCAGCATTCCTCAATGGAATATTGGATGAAGAGGTTTACATTAAACAACCTGAAGGCTTTGTTGATCCAGATAAAAAGGACATGGTCTGCAAATTACACAAGGCACTGTATGGTCTGAAACAAACCCCTAGAACATGGTATGAAAGATTGCATAACTATCTTATTCAGATTGGTTTTCAAAGAACTAATGATAATAGTAGCTTATATATAAAGGAAGGACCAGATAATAAGATTGTCTTGGCAGAAATATTTGTAGATGATACTGTTTTCACAGGGCATGATGGTCTTTGCAAAGAATTTTCAGAACAAATGAACAAGGAATTTGAAATGTCTATGTTTGGTGAAATAAAATTCTTTGTTGGTCTTCAAATTCAACAAAATAAGAATGACATCTACATCACTCAATCAAAATACATCAAGGAGATATTGGAAAAGTTTGGTATGGAGGACTGTAAACCTGTTGGAACTCCTATGTGTACTGGATTGAAACTTACCAAAGATGATGAATCCAAAGAGGTAGATCAAACATTCTATAGATCTATGATTGGAAAATTGCAATATGTAGTTCATACCAGGCCAAATATTTCCCTTGCAGTTGGCATTGTTGCAAGATTTTCAGCAAAGCCAAGAGAAACTCACCTGATGGAAATCAAAAGAATAATGAGATATTTGAAAGGAACTGAAGATTATGGCTTATGGTACAAATTTGGAGGTAATTTGGATTTGAAAGTGTTTACTGATGCTGATTGGGCAGGAAACCTTGATGACAAAAAAAGCACAAGTGGAGGAGCATTCTTTCTTGGAAACGGATTGGTTTTCTGGACAAGCAAAAAGCAGAATTGTACATCCCAATCTACAGTAGAGGCAGAGTATGTTGCTGCAGCAGTAAACTGTTCAAATATTGTTTGGTTTAAGCAGTTATTGCAAGGAATGAAGATGGAAATCAAAGAACCAATTTTCATGTTCTGTGACAATACTAGTGCAATCAACATATCTAAGAATCCAGTAATGCATTCCAAGACCAAGCATATTGCAATAAAATATCATTTTGTCAGAGAATTGGTGCAAGACAAGGAGATCAGATTGGAATATGTCCATACAAAAGAACAAATTGCTGACATATTCACAAAGCCTTTACCTAAGGATGCATTTTTGTATCTCAGAGGTAAGTTAGGGGTCATTTCCCTATCTGAAGTCCACTAAAAATAAGTTCTAGTGATGCATCAACGCATACAGGATTGAAGATCTATCTGTTGATGCAGTTTTATCAAAAATCATTACATATGAATCAGTACTAAAGGTACATTATAATTCACTTAACTTCTGTTGTCTTTGGCATGTGTTGTCAAAGAGGGAGAGATTTTACTGTCATATCCTTCTGAAATTTGTGAAGATTTGAAAAGTTTGCCATGAAGTCCCTTAACAGAGGGAGACTATTGAAAGAGGGAGAAGTCTATTATCTTGTTGAACTTGTTTTCAAATTTTCATTTCTGTTATGACATGTTGTGTTGCCATCAATGCCAAAGAGGGATATTGTTGGATAATGTTGTCCTTGATGTCACACAAATGTCATATCAGTCATTAGTCTCAAGTTCACCGAGCTCAAATAGTCTGCAATGCAATTTACAGTGCCAACCGAGCCTACTCGGTCATCAAAGGAAATTTGGAAGATAGTGTTAACCGAGCTAACTCGGTCAACGAAGGAAATGTAAAGATCCAGTGTTAACCGAGATTCACTCGGTCTCCAAAGGTTAGTTTCCACCGAGCTCACTCGGTCATCAAATGAATTATGGAAAAGTCAATGTTAACCGAGCTTCACTTGGTCTCCAAAGGTTAGTTTCCACCGAGCTCACTCGGTCATCAAATGAATTATGGAAAAGTCAGTGTTAACCGAGCTTCACTTGGTCTCCAAAGGTTAGTTTCCACCGAGCTCACTCGGTCATCAAATGAATCATGGAAAATTCAGTGTTAACCGAGCTCCACTCGGTCTCCAAAGAATAGTTTCCACCGGGCTCACTCAGTTATCTCAAGAAACTTAGTACTTACCGAGTTCTCCCGGCGACTGAAGGATTGTCACAAAGTTGGCTGTATATACCGAGCTCAGTCAGTTAAACACAGGAATTAGTTTTTGAACAAAGTTCACCATGTAGGGTCGGCCTGTATAGGATTTTGCTAATTAATTACTTTTAGCCATCTGTTGTAATTGTTTGTTTTAGTCAATGATTTGAGCCGACTAAGATAATTTGAAAGGTATATATGGTCATTCAAGTTATGAATTAAAGCGTGTGATTATGAAAAAGAAGTTATGAATGCGAATTATAGTATGAAGAGGAAAATGTTGAGAAAAGTCTGATGAAGGATCAGATGTGTTGAAGGATTTGCAAAGTTGTATTTGATCAGTAAGGATTCAGTCAAGCATAACAGAGATCTGCAATCAGCAAAGATAAGTTGCACATTATATCAGGTCATTTCATTGTTGGTTTCTAACCATTGTAACAATGTATTCAAAATCTCTTAACAGAGTTTGTTTAACAGCCATTCAATAAATCCTCTAACAAGGTGGCAGTTCAATTGAATTGTTCTAAAGACCTCTAGCAAGGCCACTCCTAACAGGGTGATTAAATCCTTTAACAGGGTCACACCTAACATTGTGTTTTTGTAACCTTTAACAGGGTTGGCTCCTAATAGGGCTCACTTCAGAAGAGTGAAAAAGTTACATTGGTGGTTTTTCCCATATTGGGTTTCCACGTTAAAATTGGTGTCTCATGTGTTCTTAATTACTAAATTACTTTGTGCATGATAACATATCAGTTCTTAATATTTATCATTTGCTGCATTATCAAGTTTCAGCATTTTATTAATCAGATCAAGGGTATATTTAGACATCTTAGAGACTGTGGAAAGTTTTTGGAATAACTGATTCACCCCGTCCCCCTCTCAGTTACTCTATTCTCATTTCCAACATATTTCAGTATTGAAATCCTTTAATCAAGGTTGACCTAATAGTCATATGTAAATCTTTTAATCAAGGTGGAATTCTAATGGAATGTTCTAAATTCCTCTAGCAAGGCCACTCCTAACAGGGTGATTAAATCCTTTAACAAGGTCACATTTAACAGTGTGCTTTGTAACCTCTAACAAGGCTGGCTCCTAACAAATCTAACTTCAGAAGAGTGAAAAGTTGGTGACATATTACTAGTGGTTTTTCCAAATTGGGTTTCCACATTAAATCCTAGTGTCAAACTTGTGTGGATGTTATAGGTGATGATTTTATATTATTTTTTATATTCTGCAAATCAGTTATATTTAGGACAGTGGATTGCTAGTTGATGTTACTAAAAGTATACTATAGAGACCAAGGTTATGAATGATGAAATATAAATTTTTTTAAGTGTTTGTTTGTTAAATTGATACATATGGACCTTGGATAACTAATTCACCCCCCAGCACCCTGTCAATTATTCTAAACATTCTAATAAGTGCAACTTTCACAGTTCTTGGCTAGATTTAGCAATCAAACATGTATTTTACATCACCTTACTTCTTGTCATGATTCCAACACCATGGTCTCGAATTATTTGATATTGTGAATGGTTCCCCTTGACATTCTTTCCTAAGATAGATTCAGCTTTATGATCTCCAACATTATCTTCACTCATTTGGTGCTCAACATTGTACTTGAGTTGTTCTATCTGTGGCTCGTGTAATGTAGGTTATTTATCAATGACTTTCTGTTGTTTCTCATTGTACCATTATTTGGGCATTTTCATGTGCCAAAATTATGTTTTTGTGAGTTTGATGATATTTTAACTAATGGATACACACATAGAAGGTTGAGTTCTCATTTTTAGAAGCTCCTAAAGGTCGAGTTCCTCCTGGAGTCCTATCTTTTCTTATCTCCTTCTTCTATGTCAATTTAAAGTCATTATAAATGCTTGTACACCATTTAATGAATAAAAATAAGAGTGCAGACCTACTTAGCACCATGTTAGGAGCATGTTTGTACATAGTTTTCATAAAATTAGTGCTTTTAACATGATTTTTGCAAGGGAAATACCCTAGATCCAAAAATTGCATGAAGGAGAGGTTTCCTATAAATTCAAAAATGTAATATGTATTCAAGGTAGGTGTTTTGATCCAATAAAGTTATGGTATTGGTCCTCTCATTTGTGTGTAGCATTTCTTGTTGGAATGTGTGTATCCTTTATGAATTTTATGTTCATGAATAGTGATGGAGCCAATAGTAATGTTGTGTTTTATTGTTCATGCAATTATTTAGTTTCTAGTGTTTATCATATTTAGTAGCATAATTCCTCTATTGTGACAAATTGGAGAAAGGATGATTCCACATTTTTGCATAGTGTTTTGTCTCGTGTGTGGACACTTTTTGTGGTTACACGATTTGATGAATTGTGAAACATTATATAATTTTCATTAGTTCCTTTCATGATTTCATCAATGGATTTAAGGATGTGGTGCTCCTAATTTCATTAGTTTCCTTCTTGATATTTTTGAAAATTTAATTCGCAAATGTATTGTTATTATCACTTATGTCCATATAAGAATTTGACTTTTGGCCGTCTACTTTAATTTCTCATTACCCTATCTTAGTAATTTTCTTTTCAAACACATGATTAGAATAGGAATTCATATAGTTTCATTGGTTGGAATTTTGCATTCATCATAAAATCAGAAAATACAAAATATATATATATATATATATATTGGTTTACAATTAAATTTTTCCAAGTACTGTAGAATTTGCAGATACCACAAAAGGCCTCCTCGTGAGAAGACACATTTTTCTATAATTGAACTACCTAGTAGGTTGAAAAATATCCATCTAGAACCTTGGAGTTGGTTATTTGATCAAATTTTCAAGAGAGAGATTCATAAGAATTTATACCATTGTCATCATGCAAAATGACTACTCAACACATTGGTAATGTAAAGAGGGGTAGAATTCTTCCAAAGGGAAAACTCCATAGTATTTCTAAGAGGAGCCTATATCAAATTTTGATTTTCTATTTTATATAAAAGGATTTCAATATTGTATAATCCCATTAAGATAATAAAGAAATCATTTGCTTGTATGTTCTTAATGTGTTTCTAAGTTATTATTGTTAACTTGTTATATGTTAAGTTAGTAGTCCCTTTATATACCTATGCATGTTACTAATATTTTGTGCAACTGGCTTGAAAAAATTAACCATTTCGTAACATTTTGATTTATATGTACTAGTATAACTTATCCTTTGCATGTTGTGGTTTTTGTTGATCTCATATTGGTTTTGACTAATGAGTGTCTACACACTTATGTCATTTATTAGTTCATGTTGAACGAGTTGTACATGCCAAGCATAACATGAATATAATATAGAATGCTAAGTCCATAGTGAGTGTCGAGCCACTCATGTGCTAAGTCACTCAAGTGCCAAGAAGACACTATATGCTAAGTGATTTAGAAGTAGAGTAAGCAAAACATGCTGAGTGATATAGATGCCAAGTCATAGTATAGAGACCAGTATATGCCGAGCAAACAACTATGAAAACCATTTTTTATCTAACTTAAAGATTAAATTATGATACTTTGGAGATAAGGACGAATCTTAAGTTGGATTCCTAATGCATTATATGCAGCCAATCAAATAAAGGGAAGGATTAAGTAGAAAAATGGATGAATCACAGTCATTGGTTCATACCTAACCCTAAGTCACCTAAGTCTTCTTAAGGAGGAAAAACCCTAAACTATCAAAAAAGTGTGGAAGGAGTGAAGAGAGAGGTTTGCATGCATAAACAAAAGATACATGGTGGCTAAGGAGTTATGATCTGAGATTACATTGCAGAATCAGTTAAAGGAGAAAAGAGGAAGAAGATAGCATACAACAAAGAGACATTTGATCGAGAAGGATCAAGAATACATCAATATAGAGGTGATATGTCATCAAGAAACAAAGTGCTAATCATAGGATCAATGTTGAATCATTATAATAGGTGAATCGGTTAAATATCTTAATAGAATAGTCCTAACAGGTTGTATTGAAATCCTCTAACAAGGTTCTTACTCAATTGTGAGTTAAAGTCCTTTAATAAGGCACACTTCTAACAAGGTCTCAAAATCCTTTAACAAGCTAAGACCTAACAGTCTTTGTAGGCCTTTAATAGGAAAACCTTTCACATGGTAGATCATGTCTATGATCAAAACATTGTAACTTTCGTTAGATACACTTTATTACTACAGTTGTGAAGATTTGTGGGTGTCATCCCCACCCCTTACCTTCTCATTGGAGGGTTTCTGGGTAATCATATATAGTGTCATATATGTGTGAATGTTTACTTGTTTACATGCTTTACATGATATTTTAGTTTACTTATTGAATGTATGAGATGGATTTGTCATGAATGTTTTAAGGATCAAAGTTTAAACTATTGATTCACACCCACCACCCCCCCCCCCCCCCCCCCCCCCCCCCAACCTCTCAAAAGTTGACCTTTCCTATTGTAATTCCAACAATTGGTATCAGAGCCACGTTCTTTGAAAGAGAAGCTTTGTACCTTTGAGGAAAGATCTTGAAATGGAAGTCTACAAGTTGGGAAAGATCATTGAGAATCAAAGACTTGAAATACAACTAATTCTACATCAATTAGATGAAGCAAGAGAAGAACTAAAGAAATCTTTGAAGAGAAGGAAGGAAATTTCTATTGAGGAGAATGAAAAAAAAATATAGAGAAATGGACACTACTAAGCTATTTTCTAATAGAGACTCCAATTAATTTGATGCAACAGTTGCAGATCTAATAGAAAAGAATAGAGTCCAAGCTGAAGAAATTAGGAATCTCAAGTTGGAGCAAGAATCACAAGCCATACTGCTATGTGAAGTAACTAAACAGAAGAAGAAATCTATGAAAGATAAAGCCATGATTGAGGAGGAAAAAAGATTTTGATCAACAGACTGGAAGAGAAGTCGACAGAGCTAACTAAGATTTCCAAAATGCAATTGGATACTCTAAGTCAAATTATGAATGCCAACTATGAATTGAATGTTAAGGACATTGAGATAACAACATTGAAACTACAAAATGAGCAATTGAAGAGTGACCTAAAAAGGGAAAAGGAATTCGCTGAAAGTTTCAAAAAATCTAATGAAGCCATTAAATACTTTGAACAATTATTGAGATCCCCAAGATCCAATAATGATACATCTAGACTAGGATACACAAGCACTAAAGAAGGATAGTCATCTAAAAGTGTTGAAGAAAGGAACAATGTAGTGCCTACCCCTAGTTTACATTTTTTAATTATTGCCGAACTCTTTTAGGCTAGTTTATGCTTGATGATTAGTAGCATTATCTTTTAGATTATCAGATATTGTTTTATACTCAGTTGATTCTATGATGAGACTACTTGGTACTATTTACTTCATGTATGCATGATTATATCTTGATGTTGATTATAGTGATTTTAGTTATTTGATGATGATTGGTTAGATGGATTATTATACATGTTTTATTATGGATACTTACCCCATACTACATGTGTATGGTATGTGTGTATATTTTCTTTATGTATGATGTTTCTGATGTGTTTAAGGAAGGGAGTTGTAGTCACTTGCAAGTCGAGATCTACATGATGCACCACTTCCTACCATTGCCTATTTATAAGTATATATGTATTTGTACATGCGTGGATTTTATGCAGATTGCAAGTACTGGGTATCGACTCCTAAATTGCCAAGATGAGCATACTCTATCGCAATATCTCAATGGTAAGAGAGGGGAGATAAATTCTTAAGTCCAAATCCTAAACTTTAAACCAATTGTCCTAGAAAATTAGGACAACTATTTGAGATGATTACCCTTCCGAATGTGTCGTATGACATAAACTCATGATTATAACCCTAGAGTTTGATCTTGTATGTGGTGTTTTATGATGGGTTTTTGTATTTCATCTTATAGGTCTTTGGTAATTTTTCTATTAATTAAGTCAAATTAAAACATTAAATTCATGATTTAATTTACTAGAAAATTATTATGATATTTTCAATATTTAATTATATTTAATCAATTGGAAAATTAATTAAATAAAAAGAATTAAATTTAAATAGAAAATTATACTCTAGTTTGAGTGCATAATAATATTAATTTAATTTAATAATAATATATTTAGGAGATCATTTTTAAATAAATGCAAAATATCATTATTACTTAATAAATATTTTATCAATTAACGCTTCAAAAGTAAATTAAAGAGTGAAAAAGAAATTAATTTATTAAAGATGAAGTTTCAAAAAAGTTATTAAAGAGTTAAAAAGTTGTGATCAAGGAGTTCCCTCGGGTGATTACACAATCACTGCCTCGAATTTAGGAGAGAACTTTTTATTAATAATCGAGGGTCCATTTTCCAGGGACCAAGAATTTTGGAGAAGGGAATTTTTAGAGAGAAGGTTTTGAGAGAAGAGATTTCTCTCACAATCTTTGGGTGTTTGTGAATTAGCATCAGAACCAAGTAGGTCCTTGTGTTTTGTTCACCTAGTTAATTATGTAATTTAATATTCTTGTCCTCATCATGACTATGAATTGTTTATCCAAATTTCATTGTGATGAATCTTTCAATATTTTATTTTAAAATTACTAGTATGTGAGGATTAAAAATATCAATAAAACCCTAATTCTATAGATTCAAAGTTGCAAGTAAATTGGGAAGGGTTTTGAAAGAAATAGAAATTGAAAATTGAAAATTTGATTAGTTCGTCGTATTTTTCCTATTAGAGTATTAATAGAACTTCTATTAAAAAAAAATATTAAACAAATTGGAATTGGGAGGGGGATTGTTTTATTTATTATAAAATATATATATATATAAGGAGAGGTGGGTTTTACCACAACTCCCCCCTTTTTCCTACCTTCAATGGCATAATCGTTGCTGCTTGCAGGGTACTACGACAGTAGCAATACTCTACAATAGCAGCCATTAGGGCGACCGCATGACTTTTAAAGGCTGGTGGGTCCTAAACGCAATGTTTCATGCATTTCAAATTTTATTTTTAAAATTCTTATTATTTAATTTTTATTAAATTTAAATTGTATTTAATATAAATTATTATTTCTTAATAATTTTATTAATAATATTTATTAATTTAATAAATAATTAATGAATATTAATATAGTTTTTTATTTATAAATATTAATTAATTTAATTAAATTTAGTTTGATTAAGTTTGATTAATAATGAACATCATTTAATGAACTTTTAAATTTATTTTATTATTATTATTAATGATATTGATTTTAATAAAATTATAATTATTTTATTTGAAAATCAATAATTATTATTTTAATAAATTATTTTTGAATTATTTTAGAATATTTAACTTATATCGAATAAGGGTAATTGTGCATTTTGTTCAAGTACAAGAAATGGGTTAAATAGTAAGGGGTAAAGTGTAAATCTTGTGTACTCAAAAACGAGGTGGGAGTGGACCTTTTTGGGTTATCATGAGGTTGGGTGGTAGTGCTTTTTACTCTTACCATTGAGATTCATCCATTGATGTCGTGACTGGAGTTCCTTGTCTACATTTCCTTTCATTCTATCTTTGTGTATTATGATGGATGGTTATATCTTTATGATGGGTAATTTCACTTATTGTATTGTACTTTGTTTCATGGATCCAAAAGGGATGATGTAATCTATTTTTATAAGTGTATATTCTTTCAGCCTTTCATACCATGTGACATGTACAATTGTGCATTCCGAATTTTATTGCCAAGTGGCATTTGAAACAAATGTATATTATTTAAGTGGAATGGACTTGTAGTTGTACTTTCATATGGATATGTTATTTATTAGACTTAGTATTATTTAAATTTAAATGTGATTCAACATCTTGGGATCGTTAAGGAATATAATCTATTATGTTTGCTTATGTGTGATTGTATGAAATTGCTTCTGATACTTTATGATTGTTGTTCATGTTATTCTTAAAAATATATATGCTTGGAAAATTTAGTTAAACTTTAGGTTAGTTCTTTTGGATCCCTTGGTGGGGTGTTACATATAGTATCAGAGCTCAAGTTCTAAATTGGGAGCTCTGGGCATATTGGAATGCCAGTAGTTGTTGACTAGTTGAACTAAAACAAAATTTAAACTGTTATGTATATCTATTTCAAATTGAAACTTGAACTTGTTGAACTGAAACAAAATTTAAACTATTAGTTGTATATTTTCAAACTTCAACATTTAAACTTCAAAATTGAAATATACTTAAACCTAAAAATAAGCAAAACTAAAAATTAAACTTTATTGTTTTTAAAACATGTGTCTTTCATGTGTGCTTTATAGTAGTATGTTTTATGGATATTCTAGCATCTTGTATCTTGGATATTATTGTAGGATAGTATCTAGGACAAGATTTTTAGTTAGAGGTCATAGCCTTGACCGTGGTAGAGGCCATGGATGAGGTAGAAACATTAGTGTACATGAGTCTATCCATAAAAGCCCTAATAAAGAAGAGGTTAGAGGAGAGCATGTTAATGAGCATCAAGAAGATAACCATAGAGAGAAGTAGGCTGACTCAAAGGAGATTGACCTAAGGAAAATAATGAAGACCATCATGGATCACCTACCTCCTTTTCATGCTCAAGATAGAGCTCATCGGGCAAGAAATGTACATAGACCTAGGTCTAGGAGCCCTCAGAGTGATCGACAAAGATCGATAGTAGCTACTCAATTGAAGGACCTTCAGAGGTCTAAGGTCAAACCCTTTAATTGGATGGGTTTAGGTTATGTAGCTGAGAAGTGGCTTATTGTTCTTGATAGGGTTTTTGCTTTTTACGACTTTGACACTGATGTCAAAGAGAGGTTTGCTATTACCAATGTTGAACTCTTTGGAACCATGTAGTGGACTATCAAAGAGAAGAAACTGGGTATAAACATGAATAATGTCACATGGGAGTTATTCTTGGAAAACTTTTGTGAGCAATTCCAACTAAAGGAATGGAACCAGCATAGAGCAGATGAATTCCATAACCTAAGAGAGTTCAGAATGACCGTAGCTGAGTATGAGCACAAGTTCTATGAGCTCATGCCCTATGTAGGAATTAGTGATAACCCACATTTGGCACAACATTTCATCATAGGCTTGAAAAATCATCTAGTAGGGGTTTTAAGGTATTTGAGCCTTAACACCTCAAAGATGCATTACATCAAGCCATTCTTGTAGTGTAGAGTGTTAGCCAAGGGCATGGGGCTTTTGTGGGAGCACCTATAGTATTAGGATCTAAGGGCAACCACAACTCAAGTGGGAATAAGAAACCTCCTTTTCCTAAAGGGAATCATAACCAACAACAACCTCAACAAAAACAACAATAGAAAGTATCATACCCTTAAGCACAAAGTGGTGGCAATGGTTCTAACTCTAAGAACTATCGCAACGTACAACACAATAGGTGAAATCAAAATGCTCAGCCTATGCAGAGCAACCAGTCTTTTGTTAGTAGGGATAGCCACCAGTATTCAAGTGCATCTCCAGTAAGGAGGGGATCTAGCAGAGGCATAGGATGTTATTTTTATGGGCAGTTTGGACACATTACAGCCCACTATCCACAACATGTATCTTAGTATTCAAGTTCTAGGCCAGCAACATCTAAGCCTATAGTTAGAGATGTAGGTAGAGCTCACAAGGTATTTGTAGTGGTGGGCCACCATTAGGCAGACCATCAGGGGACAATGGTTGAGACTATGGGAGCTTACCAAGCTACACCTCTCTCTGTATTGTTTGATTTAGGTACCACAAACTCTTTTATTTCACCATCATTAGTTGCTTAGTGTAAGCTAGAAGTGGTTAAGTAGGATTTGGGTTGGTAGGTGGAACTCGCCTCAGGTGCTAGGGTTTCCATAGATTCTATAGTTTAGAAGTGTGAACTAAACTTAGGAGGGTTTGTGACATTAATATACCCTCGGGTAATTCCTCCTGGCTCTTCTTAGGTATGGATTGGCTTGGCTCTCATAGAGCTAGTATAAACTAGAGGAAAAAGACCATCGTGTGTCAGGATGATCAAGGAATGATGTAGAGATTGTAGGGATACAGAGACCTATGTCTCTACAGATGATATTTTCTATGCAACTAAAGAAAAGCTTTCATAAGGGATGTCAAGTATTTGCTATTACAGTAAGCAAGTTGGAAGAAGAAGACCCTATAGGAAAGACTATAGACCACCCTATTCTAAAGGAATATGTGGATGTCTTTCCTAGTGAGATTTTGGGCCTGCCCCCGAAGAGAGATATTAATTTCAGCATTGATCTCATTCCAGGAGTGGAGCCTATTTCTAGAGCTCCTTATCGTATGACCACTCTAGAATTGAGTGAGTTGCACCTACAACTAGAGGACCTTTTGGTCAAGGGTAGTATCTGACCAAGCGTATCACCATGGGGAGCTCCAGTGCTCTTTGTGAAGAAGAAGGATGGTTCTTTGCACCTATGTATTTATTATAGACAGCTAAACAAGGTGACAATAAAGAATAAGTATTATTTACCAAGGATCAATGATTTATTTGATTAGATTATGGGAGCTATACTATTCTCCAAAATGATCTTAAGTCAGGATACCATCGGCTTTGCATTTGAGATGTTGATATTCATAAGACCACCTTGAAAACTAGCTATGGGCACTATGAGTTCATAGTAGTCCCATTTGGATTGTCAAATGCTCCATTAGTTTTAATGTGTCTGATGAATGGAGTGTTTTGTTCCTATCTTGATAGATTTGTACATGTGTTCCTAGATGATATACTAATATATTCTAGATCCCAAAAGGAGCATGAGGTACATTTGTGTTTGGATTTGTAGTGCTTGAGAGATAATCAACTTTATGCCAACTCGATGAAGTGTGATTTCTTTCAATCAGAGATACAATACTTAGGGCACATCATATCAAGTGAGGGTTTTTTTAGACCGTACAAAGATTCAAGAAATGGTAGATTGGTCCACACCCACTACCATGTCATAAATTTGTAGTTTCATGGGTCTAGTTGGTTATTATTGTAGGCTCATCCAAAGCTTCTCCAGAATAGCATATCCTATCTCTTCCCTTCAGAGGAAAGGAAAGAAGTTTTTATGGATGGAGAAATGTGAGGAAGCATTTCAGAAGCTCAAGGAGATTTTGAATAGTGCACCTATCTTATCAGTACCTGATCTAGTAGGTGACTTCATGGTGTGTATAGATGCTTCCCTTGAAGGGATTGGAGCACTATTGATGTAGGATGGATGGGTGATTGCATATGAATAACACAAACTCAAGGATCATGAGCTGAATTATCATGAGGAAACTCAAGCAGACATTTCTTGCTAGGACACAGATTTGAACTTCATAGTGATCATCATAGCCTAAAATACATATTCATACATCATAATCTAAATGCTAAGCAAAGGCATTGGATGGAGTTTCTTTGTGAGCATGACTTCAAGGTGAAGTATATTCAGGGAAAGGAGAATGTGGTAGCTAATGCTTTGAGTCACAGTAGACATGTGACACTATCTATGACTCTTAGGGTGAATTTGAGGAGTAGTATACTTCAAGAACTTCCTACAGATATTTGGTATTAGGAGGTGAGTAGAGAGATAGATTCAGGGAGATCGTTAGAGGGAAGGTTTTCAGATTATGTTTTGGAGTCATATGACCTTTTGTGACATTTAGGAAGGATTCTTGTACTACTACTGGATGAGATTCATACATTGATCCTATCAAAGGCTCGTCGTGCACCTTACTTAGCACATCTAGGTGTCAAGAAGATGCATGCAGATTTGTGACATCTATTCCATTGGACAGGGATGAAGTTTGATATCGCTGATTTTGTGGCTAGGTATTTTGAGTGTTAGAGAGTCAAAGAAAAGCACCAACATCTAGTAAGGCTTTTACTACCTAATATCATTCCTTCATGGAAGTGGAACATCATCTCTATGGATTTCATAGTAGGATTACCTATGAATACTCATCGACATGACACTATCATGGTCACCATTGATCGATTGACTAAGGTGGTACATTTTTCACTGATGAGGTCATCCTACACTATAGCTTCTATAGCTAAAGTCTTCATGCATTATATCATGAGACTACATAGAATTCCCTAGAAGATCATTTTGGATAGGGATCCTATATTCACTTCTACATTTTAGACATCACTACAACATGATCTTGGAGCCTAGTTGAACTTCAGCTCAACTTATCACCTAGAAATAGATGGGCAGACCGAGAGAGTGAATCAGGTTCTGGAGGATATGTTGAGGATGTATGTGATGGACAGACAGACTCTTTGGGAGGATTATCTTTACCTAATGGAGTTTGCTTATAACAAAAAATATCACAATTATATTGGCATGTCACCTTTTCAAGCCTTGTATAGTCATCCTTGTCATACACCTTTGAGTTGGGATAGTCTTGAGGATCACATCCTATTGGGTCCTGAGATGCTTCAAGATATGGAGCAATAGGTAGTCTGCATCCATGAGCACATGTCTATAGCATAAGATAGACAGAAAAAGTATGCCAATACTCATAGGATAGATAAGCAATTTTTTGTGGGAGAGAAACTTTTCTTGAGAGTGTGTCTGCAGAAGAGTCCAATCCATTATGGAAAGGGTTTGAAGCTAGCAGCTCACTTTGTATGACCATTTGAGATTCTTGAGAGAATAGGTCTAGTTGCCTACCATCTTGCTTTGCCACCCAACCTAGCTCATGTTCATGATGTTTTTTATGTTTCTATACTTAGGCAGTATATTCCTAATGTGGTAAATGTTCTTGATTGGAATGCATTACAGGTAGAGGATGGGCAGCTGGCTTTTGAGCCGATTTGCATTCTAGAGCAGCAGGAGTTGACCCTCATGGATCGAACAATAGAGCAAATAAGGGTCCAATGGGACCCTACTGATGAGCCATCAACTACATGGAAGGATGCATCTAGCTTATGGGATTTATATCCCTACTTATTTATAGGCTTCCAGGAGTAAGCCTAAGTCTAGGGGGGGATGTAGTGCATACCCCTAGTTTACATTTTGTTATTATTACTAAACCCTTTTAGGCCAGTTTATTCTTGATGATTAGTAGCATTATCTTTTAGATTATCAAAAAAATAATTATACTCAGTTGATTCTTTGATGAGACTGCTTGGTACTATTTACTTCATGTATGCATGATTATACCTTAATGATGATTATTATAGTAATTTTAGTTATTTGATGATGATTAGTTAGATGGATTATTATACGTGTTAAATCTTATGGATACTTATTGTTGTGGTTCCACAACACATGCCCCATTCCCTACTAGGAATGGGGATCCCCTACTTTTTTTTCAGGCCCTCGAACTCATAGTTCAGGATCTGGGAAATGTTAGAGTCAAAAAGTAAAAATTGTAAAAATTAGAAAAAAATCAAAAATTAGAAATTCAGAAAAGATCAAAAAAATGGAAAATCAAACAATCAAAAAAGTCAAAAAAATTGAAACAGATGTAAAAAATTAAAAATTTTAAAAAAATAATAAACCTCATTCGCGCACCTTATATGGCACGCAAGGGGCGCACCACCCATGGTGGTGTACACCGCACACCTACACACTCGCGCAAGGGTGCACCATGCACCCTGTGGGTGGGTGGGGTTATAAAAACCCCCGCCTCCCCCCAAAACCCCCAAACTTTTTTTCATTGTGCATTTTGTGCATTTCATTTTTGAGCTCACCGAGTTCACTACATTAGGTGTGCAATTCACACCCGTGCATTGTGCAAAACATACAACCCTCACTCCTCACATGCACTGCACAATGTCATGCCCTCACAACCCTCACATCGTGTATTTCATCATGTTCATGTTGTGTGCTTTGCACCACCTCCAAAAACATGCACCTTTCTCTCATGCCCCCATGTGTGCCCTTTGTGCCATGTGTGCTTTGTGTCTACTTGCGCATTGCACAACTCGCTCCCCACATGCACACTAAACACCCACTTTGAACTCCATGCCACTGCGCAAAACAAACCCTCTGCACCGTTGTGTTGCTACCCCCATGCGTGCCCTTCCACCATGCAAAACCCTCATGTTCATGTCATGCACCTCCAAAATTCTACGTCGTGCACTATGCACCCGCTCCCATGTCGTAGTCACACTATGTATTCGCATACGCACCATGAAAATTTATGCACATGCGCACCTCCATTGCCATTTCCAAAAAACCTAAAAATCTAAAAAAAAAATTAAAAGTATATATATATAAATATAATATATATATATAAATAAATAAATATTAAAAATTAAAAGGAAAAAAATTAAAAATATAATAATAAAATGAAAAAATAATAAATTTAAAAAATAAATAAAAGCACCCAAATTGAGCATCTCATTTTTTTTTTTGTTAATAAAATTTGGGTGCTTTTGTATTCTTTTAATTTTTAGGTTCTTATTATTTTTTTGAACTAATAAATGTCATTCCCATGTCATGCAAATATTATGGCATCCACATGTAGAGAGAAAGTGCCACCCAAGCCCGTTGTATTCAAGTTCCAAGGCATACCATCAAAGTTGAGGTTCGATGATGATCATGCAAAAATCTAAGACACTGATTTGGGACATACGAACCTGGGAGAGTTCCTTAGAATCTGCAAAAAACCCATTGAAAGGTCAGCTCTAGTATCTGCCTTGATCCATTTTGGGTTGGTAAGCATGGCTTCACATCCAGTATTAGTGCAATTAGTAGAATTGGGTATGACATTGGCTCAACATTTTATTTTTGAAGAGAGAGTGGTTAAGAGTGTGACAAGAGAAGTGGTCCTTGATCTTTGACCCGACAACATTGATTGGGTCTTCCACCTCCCGAGGGAAGATCAATTCATTAGAATCTCCTATGAAACAACAGAGAGATGATATAGGGAGCACCTAAAAGAAGCATCTAAAATCATCCAATCCTCATATCTTATTGAGAAGACTCCTTTGGGAAAGGTCATGGGAAAGGTGGACATGACTAGGGGATACATGAAGGAAGATATTGGCTATTCCATCATCCTTTTGAGCAAAGTCATGGGTCTACCAACTGTTGGCCACCTCTGCACTTTCATGATCAACTTTATTGAGACAATCAAGATGGCAAGGATGCCACTAGTCTAGGCCACCACACTAAGTGTGAACTTGTGTGAGAAATTAAGGGTAGTTAAGGACAAGAAGAAGTTCTATATGACTTCTTACATGGTTTATCTTCTTGTAGCAAGGGTGACAAACTACCCTGCTTTGTACAAAAGAAGCAATATGCAGGATCCTAATGCCTGGCCCTACATCATCTACCCTCAATTGGTGAGGGAGAAGCTCTCAGCATAGAGCAAGGAGTACAGAATTTTGAATGATGCATTCATTTTCATGGTCATCTAATTCATAGAGGGAGATTATGCAAAGAGGTTATCTGATGAGGCAAAAGCATCGATAATAGCTTTCAGGGCCTACTTCATCCAATTTAAGACATTCACATATTTGCGAGTAGTTGGTGCATCTATCATCCCTAAGAAGCTCCCCAAATATCCAAGTGACAAATTGGTGTTATTGGAGATTGCCCGATAGATTGAATTTATGTATGAGAGGGTGAAGAGACAAAGGAAACCCTATTGGACATGGCCCCTGGTCATTGGACCATACTAGGTCAAATGAAAGCAAGATATTCTATCCTTTGATTGGTAATGGGAGAATTATCCCCTCGAGGAATACAATTCCCCTAGGCTTTATTTTGATAATATCAGGAGAGTGTAGAGCCTGGCTAGTAAGGAGTTCCACCATGAAGATGTTATTGAAGATCACTGGATGAACACAAAAAATGATTACAATGTCTGCATAAGGGACTATTGTAGGATAACTTTGTATCTAGCAAAGAAGGCTCTCAAGCTAAACATCCTAGAGGAAATAAGGCAACAAGATTCATGGGAGCTGTTAGACCCCCTATTCAACTTGGACAAAATAGGAGAAAGGCCCATCATGAATGTTGAGGTTGATAGGGAGGAGGGTGATGATATAAATCATTAGGCAAGGCACATAGTCAAAATGACTAAGGATTGGATCAAGAAGCCTTTTCAACTTGATTCGATACCTAACACTATAGTCTTTCACGCTCAAGCCCGCCTTGAGAAAGGTAGAGAAAAGAAAGTTACAATTCCTACCTTTGTGGCCCAATCTCCCATCAAGCCAAAGACAGTATACCAACTTGATCGCCCGGTTGGATACTATCATCCTCCAAAGAGGAAGGGAAAGAAAAAAAGGAAGAGGATCTCCCCTTAGAGGATTCAAACCGAACAGGGTGAAGCACAAATACCTTCCCAGTAGTAGGAAGAGAGTGTACAAGGGTCTGAGGATACTGGTGCTTCCCAAGTCCAAGATGACCCTCAATTTCCTCCCTTTGTGCCTAGCCAATTAGAAGAGGGAGAGAGTTATTAGGTTTCTATTCCTCCTTCACAAGAAGAGTCAGCATCCCCTTCTACCTCCACAAAACAAAAGAGGGTTAAAATTTGAATGAAGAAAAGGCAAAGGGTGACGAAGTGAATGGTACCTTTTTTGTTTGTTCCTAAGACCATTCCAGAAGAAGAAGAAGAGACAAAATTAAGAAGAGCAGCTACCCCTATAGAGAAGAAATAGGCTAGCTAGAGCCATAAAGCAAGAAAGGAGAAAAAGTAACATGGGTGTGTTGCCATCCACCCCAGTAGGACCCTTGGAAGTCTCTTCTTTGAAAGATGAAGTACAATAGTGGGTGGATGAGCAGGGTAAAGAAGGTGATGGCATTTTCAAAATGTCATATTTTTATTTTATGCCCATGGGAATGGAGTTTATTGGGGATAAGATAAGGGATACCCCTACAAGTGAACCTCAATAGGAAGATTGGATGCAAATGTTTCTAGATTCACAAGGTCTCGATCTTACTCCCCCATCTCCACCACAAGTCACGGTGGTAGATAAATGCTCTATTACTCCTCCACCTTAGGGTTTAGAAGAGAAATAGGTTCATAAGGAAGTAGCACAAGGGGAGGAACTGGAACAAATGGTGATCGATGAAGTGTCAAAGGAGGGACAAATGGTGGAATATTCTCAACCACCTTCCCAAGACACTGAGGTGCAAGCTATGGGGTCCACTAAAATAGAGGCCATAGAAGAAGAGCCTGGACAAAGGGGAAGTACTTCAAGGAGGAGTGACAAGGGGAAGGAGGTAGCAGAACATACTCCTTCATCCTTGAGAGGCAGGTCTTTAGCTAAGCACATCCCAAGATGGCTCTAAAAAGAAATAATGAGGAGTGCCAAATCTCAATTCCATGCTGATGAGGAAGACATTTTTAAAATTGTGGAGAATCTAGATAAACCTGAGTCCCTGTTACATGAGGCAAGACCATTGGCATCTGTTACCAATACATGAGACCAGAAATTGTTTGTGCAAGTGGCTATCCCTCCTAAAGACACAAATATAGAAAGCCTTGGTCCCAAGATTATCAACTCAAAGAGGTGATGCTAGGAAGACCCACATGGGATACAACTTGACTGATGGTGACCATGGGAATCAAAGAAGTCTTCAAGAGCATTTAGCAAGAAGAGGTTGAACTCCAAACACTTCAAAGACAGAACAAGATCCCAAGGGGATATTTAGCTAAAGTGGTTTGTCCTCTTGATCCTGAGCACCCCGAGGACACATTGAATACCATATTTAGAGAAGGGGAAACTATGCATGTGGATCCATTTTTGAAACCCTATCAACAATGGCAAGAAAGTTTTGAGGATAAAGGAATTTTGATAATTTAGGAGAATCTAAAGTTACTGCACACTACACAGGAGAATGTGAATAAGATGGTAGCGATTTTGAAGCGAGACTTTAGCATCATGGATGAAGTAAGGGCCTGGAGTAAGGATTTACAAATTTTGCAGACAATAAAGGGCCAAAGGTATAGAGTTTTGGTAGATGTTTATACTATTGAAGGATTAGATTTGATCAAAGATTGGATAGAGAAGATTGCTGAAAGAAATAAAGTAATGGAAACATTACATGTGGAGATTCATAGGCTCAATGTTCAAGCCCAAGAGAAAATTTTGGAAGTAGAGAAGCATTAAAGTGATGCTGGTTTAAGGATTTTTGAGGATGAAGAATGAGAGAAATTTTTGCCTATAGAGGTAGTAGTGGAAAGTTTTAAGTTGTTTGTGGGAGCTACTAATGATGAGGATATGTAGCAAGCCTTTAGGACTTAAGAAGCTTTATTAGAATTGGATACCAAAATCAGCGATTTTGCTAATACCTGGATTGAGGTAGACAATTACAAGAAAAAAGTCAAGGACAAGTATGAGGCTTTGGATTTACCAGATGTGGCTAAAATTACTAAGATTATAGAGAAATTCAAGAGCAAACATCCAAACATAGCTTTGGGATGAAGAAGAACAAAACCCAAATACCAAAATTTCAATTTTGACACTTAGTAAAATTTTGAGATAGGTGCATAGCTCCGCAACTGTGCAAGTCCATAGGTTCGTAGGTCCACAGGTCCAAAAGTTTCGTCAACAATTAACTGCCAATTCCAAAAATAGAGCTTTCCATGCATCAAAAATGCATTCTGATGGCAGTTTAACTCCGAAAAATGCCCTGTGAAGGATCAACTTTCAATTTTGGCACTTCCAGACACTTCCACTTCAACTTGGAGCTTTCTCATTCTTTCTTCTCCCATAATTCTTTATTTTTTAACATGTAAAGGCTCATGCATCCAATTAATGAATAAAACATGGATGGAGTCTTGTTTAGCACCAATTAGATTTTAGTTTGTATATAATTAGTTTATTTTATTATTTAAAAGCATTTTTATTGCACGAATAATATCTCTCACTCTCAACACAAATTGAGGAGACAATTTCTTATAAATACCCCATTGTAATATGGAATGAGGGCCATTGTTATTTCATAATAAAATTATGCTTTTGGTGCTCACATTTGGAGTGTAGTAATTCTTTCCTGAATGTGTCATTGTTTTGTGGATTTATTTTTATGGAATTCTGATTGAGCCAAAGGTTTATTGCTTTGTTTCTCATTGTGCATTCTATTAGTTATGGTGTTTGTTATGGTATTGACGAATTCTGCTACGTAACTAGCTTGAGAAGAAATCATCAAATTGTGCTTACATAACTTTTCATCTCGCATGAGCGCACTTTTGTGGCCTTTTGATTTGATGAAGGGTGAAACATCATACGATCACTAAGTTTCTCATCGACGATTGCACCAGTGGAATCAGGGAAGCACTACTCCTTCTTTCATTGGTTATTTATCGATCTCTTTGAAAGCTTAATTTGTAGGCATGTCATTCTCCACAATTTATGTCTATTAGGAATTTCAATTTCATGTTATTTACTTTCAAGTTTCATTATTTGCTTTGCTAACCCCTTGTTAGAATAGGAATTCATATTAGTTGCATTGTTAGCTTGCATTCATTAGAAAAACCACAAAAATACAAAAACATAGTTTTCTTGCATGTTTTATTTTGAAGCAACGTGCAAATTCTTTCTCTCATCTGAAATCAAAATGAACCAAAAAAATCCTCCTTGTGAAAAATCACATTTATCTTCAACTGAATGGATTCTAGTAGGTCGCAAGATCAACCCAAAACCTTGGAGTTTATTCACAAAATTAGCTTTTCAAGAGAGGAGTTTGCAAGAATTCCTACCATTTAACATCGTGCATAATGACAGCTCAACACTTATCCCATACTACATGTGTATGGTGTGTGTGTGTGTATATTTTTTTTATGCATGACGTTTCTAATGTGGTTAAGGAAGGCAGTCGTAGTCACCTACTAATCAAGATCTACACGATGCACCACTTCTTGCTATTACCTGTTTCGTTTAGTAAATGTGTTTGTACATGTGCAAATTTTATGCAGATTACAAACACCAAGTACCAACTTCCTTGAATTGACAGGATGAGCATACCCTATCGCAATATCTCAATGGTAAGAGAGGGGAGATAAATTCTTAAGTCCAAATCCTAACCTTTAAACCAATTGTCCTAAAAAATTAGGATAGGTATCTGAGATGATTACCCTTTCGAATGCGTCTTATAATGTAAATTTGTGATTATAACCTTATATTTTGATCTTGTATGTGGTATTTTATGATGGGTTTTCGTATTTCATCTTATAGGTCTTTGGTGATTTTTCTATTAATTAAGTCAAATCAAAAGATTAAATTCATGATTTAAGTTAATGAAAAATTATTATGATATTTTCAATATTTAATTATATTTAATTAATTGTGAAATTAATTAAATTTAAAGAGAAAATTATAGTCTAGTTCGAGTGCATAATAATATTTATTTAATTTAATATTAATATATTTAGGAGATCATTTTTAAATAAATGCAAAATATTATTATTAATAAATATTTTATCAATTAACGCTTCGAAAACAAATTAAAGAGTGAAAAAGAAATTAATTTATTAAAGATATTCAAATTTTCATACAATATGTATGAAGTTTCCAAAAAGTTCTTAAAGAGTTAAAAAGTTGTGATCAAGGAGTTCCCTTGGGTGATTGCATAATTAGTGCCCCGAATTTAGGAGAGAACTCCTTATCAATAATTGAGGGTCCATTTTCTAGGGACTAAGAATTTTCACAAAGAAGGTTTTGAGAGAAGAGATTTCTCTCACAATCTTTGGGTGTTTGTAAATTAGCATCAGAACCAGGTAGATCCTTGTGTTTTGTTCACCTAGTTAATTATGTAATTTAATATTCTTTTCTTCATCATGACTGTGAATTGTTTATCCGAATTTCATTGTGAGGAATCTTTCAATAGTCTATTTTGAAATTACTAGCATTTTATTTTTCTTATCAAAGTATTGATAGAACTTCTTCAAAAAAAAAAAATATATATATATATATATAAAACAAATTGGCATTGGGAGGGGGATTGTTTTATTTATTATAAAATGATTTTATATATATATATATATATATATATATATATATATATATAAAAGAAAAAACAAAGGAGGAGAGGCAAGTTTTACCCCACCACCTCTTTTTTCCTACCTCTGGGAGCATAATCACTATTGCTCGCAAGGTACTGGAATAGCAACAATACTCTGTACTGTTGCAGCCGCAGGCCCCTGTAGCAACAGCCGTTAGGGCAGCCATGCAGCTTTTAGAGGTCAGCGAGCCCTAAACCCAATGTTTCATAAGTTTCAAATTTTATTTTTAAAATTTTTTTAATTTAATTTTTATTAGATTTAAATTATTATTTATTAATATTTTTTATTAATATTTAATAATTTAACAAATAATTAATAAATATTAATATAGTTGTTTATTTTATAATGTTTAATTAATCAAATTAAATTTAGTTTAATTAAGTTTGATTAATAATGAATATCATTTAATGAAGTTTTAAATTTATTTTATTATTATTATTAATGATATTGATTTTAATAAAATTGTAATTATTTTATTTACAAATAAATTATTATTATTTTAATAATTTAATAAATTATTTTAGAATATTTAACTTATATCGAATAAGGGTAATTGTGCATTTTGTTCAAGTACAAAAAATGGGTTAAATAGTAAGGGTTAAAGTGTAAATCTTATGTACTTGAAAACTTCTATTGAAATAAAATTTAAACTTTATTGCTACATCAAACTATGTGTTTTCAAAATCAAACCAAACTATGAAACTACACTATTACTTGTATGTTGTCTATGTTTTGGGTTTGGGTTGACTAGAGTGTTCACCAATTTTAGGACATCTACCAAGGACTTAGGAGTTTTGTGTTTGTGATATTATGATTTGACCTTCATCTTTTAAACTCAACCCTGGTAATGTGTATGGTATGCTTTATGATGAGTTTTGGATCTATTGTCCATTATTGCTTTTAGTGTTCTTGTGTGATAACATGAGGAATGTTATGACATATTTTTCTTGACCTTTGAGTCTTTAATTAGTTATTTTTGGGATGCTTTCCAGTTGCTTGTAAAGAACTGAGGTGTTACTATGATTTATCTTTTGATGCTTTCCAATCACTTGTATTAGACTGAAGTGAAAAAAACTATGATTCTTTGATTTGTACTTTTATGAGCTTAGGGTAGGTTATCTATATGTAATGTGTCATGTCCCCTATTCAAATAATTATAAAAATAAAAAAACTTTGTTAAGGCAAGCGGGATCCAAAAAGGTGAAATTTCGGAAAAAGGGGTTAATCTTTGGAAACCAATGGACTAATAAATAAAAATTATTATTAAATTATATTTTATTAACCCCTCTTGGACGTGAGTTAGGGTTATGCCCTCTTTAAAAGGGGTTTGGAGGCATTTTGGGCTCATTCTACATCTTGATTCTTGCTAATTTTCTTGTTGTTCTTCAGAGGCTGCCAAACCTGTGGAGAAGGAGACCCAAGAACGGGAGTTTGCAGGTTTCTAGGAAGGCTAAGGACGGGATTTTGAAGCCATTCCATGTGCATGCTCATACAGAGTTTGCCCTTGTGCTGAATAGTGTCGATTTGGGTGTTTTCGGGGTTGTTTTTGGTTTGAATTTGGTTTTTCAGTTGAGTGTTTCATATCAGTTTGGTTTGCTACTGTATTTCAGACTTTATGATGTTAAAATAGAGCTGAATATATGTATTGGGTGGATTAAACTTCTGAGATAATTTATGAGTGTTTTGTGGTGTTTCCGGGCATTTTTGTGTTAATTTCGGGAGCCCGATTGAGCATAGTTTTGCCCTACATTTGTGATCTATTGTGTAAGGGCTATATAAATCTAGAAATGTCATTTTGTAGGCTGTTATGCTGCTGAAATTTCTGTAAAAATGTCCATTTTCAGATTTATTAATAATTTGTGAAGTTGTGAAGTTTTTGACACTAATTTGGACATACCCGATTTGGGTTTTATTGGAAAATTGGCAGATCTTTGTAATATTGGTTGTTTGATTTTAAAGTTCTGATTTGAGGCTGGAAATATCATAAAAAAATCAGTAAAGGGACATTACAGTGGTATCAGATCCGTGATCTTGCCAGCCTGAGGGTTTGTAGAAGTTGCATGTCAGTTTTAACAACTACCCAGATCTTGCATGTCAAGTTTTGATAACTACCCAGATCTTGCATGTCATATTTTATGATTGCGTGCAACTAAGTGAAAGAGAAAAAAGATATTTGCAGCGAGAAAAGAATAAAGAAATTTTGATCAAACCCCCAGTTGAAAGCAAAAGTACAAAATCCAAGGAAGAAAAAAGTATGGCTGATCCAGATGAGATGGCAAAGAAATTCTTCCAAGACATCCAAAATACTCAGAAGCAAACAGTGGATGGTTTGGCGGAAACTAGAGAGGCTTTGCGAATATTGACAGAAAAATTAAAAGGAATTGCATCTATTGATGAGAAAGGGAGCACTTCAGAGGAGCCGAGAAATGGGAGATCCACACCATCTAAATCAACCAAATCTATTTTCTTGCCTGCAGATGAGCCACCAGTACCAAATCCAGCCATTAATCCAGTGGAAGAGGTTACAGGTAATTTGATTACATTAAGAGCTACTTACAATGGCTTAGATGATGACTTTCGTAGTTTAGTTCCTTTTAGAGAATATGTGGAAATGATGAATGCTTTGATGCCCAAGAAAGAGAACAGGAGGGAGCATGACACAAGTGGAAGAAAGCTCAAAAATAAAATAAGCAAGTTTACAGCACCTACTTTTGATGGAACAAATAAAATTTCAGCTAGAGCATGGCTACAAAAATTATAAACTTTCTTCACACTTAACCCCATGAAAGAGAGTGATGCTATTCAATTTGCAAGTCTACACTTGGAAGATGTAGCCTATGATTGGTGGTATCATGGAACGACTACTCAAGGTCACGATCAGGTAACTACATTTGAAGATTTCAGTCAAAGGGTGATAGATAGATTTGACCTCAAGGATGATGAAGAGTACTTTAAAGAATTATCAAAGTTGAAGCAAACCAAATTAGTTAATGAGTATATAGAAGAATTTCAAAAAGTGGTTGTTATGGTACCTGATATGAGTGAAAAGAGGATCGTTTATCTTTTTTTTGATGGTTTAGAAGATTCTGTTAAGGGTTTGGTTAAGGCTTTCTCACCCTCAACCTTACAGGAAGCTATCAAAAGAAGTTTGCAACTTGAAACTTGCGTGCCTATGAAATCAATCACTAATCAAAAACCCCCAAATCTTTGGCAACATAAGGGAAATTTTCAGAAAAAGACTTTCCCAACACTACCACCAAAAGATGTGACAAATGTGGCAAAAAAGAAGGTAGATGAAGAGACTAGGAGTGAATTACGAAGGAAAAAGCTTTTTTTTACTTGTAGAGAACCATGGGTTCTAGGACACAGATGTTTGGGGAAAGGTCAAGTGCACTATATTGAAGTTGCTTCAGAATCTGATTCAAATGAGCATGAAGAATTTCATGATACTAAGGAGGAGGTAGAAGAAGAGAAAGTAAAAGAAATCAGCAAGGATGGCACTTTAGCAGCATTATCAGGAGTCCCAAGATACCATCCCTTTCGAATTCGAGGGGTACTAGCAGGGCAAAGGTTGACTGTTCTTCTTGATAGTGGGGCAACTCACAATTTTATTGATGAGGGATTTGTCATGAAAAGAGGGCTTAAAGAAGAAGATTTTGAGGGATTCAATGTTACTGTAGCTGATGGATTCACTATGCCTTGCACACAGGTGGTGAAACAACTCAAGATGACCTTAGGAGATTATGAGTTATGTGATGACTTCTATGTGGTTGGTATTGGGGAGACAGATCTTGTATTGGGTGTTCAATGGTTGCACTCTATCGGAGGCTATTACATGAACCATCAAACTATGGAGTTTAAATTTCATTCCAATGGGAAAGAAGTCATATTGAGAGGGTTATCGAATGGAGCACCTAAGGCGGTCTCTGCAAAGAGGATGGAGAGGACTTTTCGAAGAGGACAAGTAACATGGGCAGCAAGAGTCATAATCCAACCAACAAGATCTCCCAAGAATCAAGGTAATTTCCATTTTGAAATTCAAAATATTCTTGATAAGCATAGTATAGTTTTCAATGACTTGCCTCCAGGATTACCACCAGATAGAGGTTTTGAGCATGTTATAGAGTTAGAACAGGGTGCCAAACCAGTTATAACAACCCCATACCGCCATCCAAGAGGTTATAAGGAAGAAATTGAAAAAACTATTAAAGAACTCCTAGACATGGGATTCATAAGGCCTAGCTCTAGTCCATTTGCATCATCTGTGGTACTTGTCAAGAAAAAGGATGGTACAATGAGAATGTGTATAGACTACAGGGCTGTAAACAAGAAGACCATAAAAAATAGGTATCCCATACCACGCATAGATGAACTCATTGATGAGTTACATGGTGCTGTATACTTCTCAAAAATTGACTTAAGATCAGGCTACCATTAAATCTGAATGAGGAGTGAAGATGTGGAAAAGACTGCTTTCAGATGTCACTATGGGCACTTTGAATTTCTTGTTATGCCATTTGGACTCACTAATGCACCAGAAACATTCCAATCTTGTATGAATAAGGTATTCAGTCAGCATCTTCAAAAATTTGTTTTGGTATTTTTTGATGATATCTTGATATACAGTAAAACATGGGAAGAGCATCTAAAGCACATAGACACTGTTTTGGGAATCTTGGAGCAGCAATCCTTCTATGCTAAGCTATCCAAATGTGAGTTTGGTTTGATAGAGATCCTATATTTGGGACATATTATAAGCTCTAAAGGAGTACAGGTTGATCAACAAAAAATCCAGGCAATTTTGGATTGGCCTCCACCCACTAATCTTACACAGTTGAGAGGTTTCTTTGGGTTGTGTAGCTACTATAGGAGATTTGCCAAGGGATTTTCTTAGCTTGCTGCCCCCTTGACTGATTTGACAAAGAAAGGAGCTTTTTTTTGGACAGAAGAGGCACAAAAAACATTTGATAAGCTTAAGGAGGTAATGAGTTCATGTCCTATGCTTGCAATTCCAGATTTCTCTTTACCTTTTGTTGTTGAATGTGATGCTTCAGGAGAAGGTATAGGGGCTGTCCTAACTCAAAGGGGACATCCAATAGCATTTGAGAGTCAAAAATTAAATCAATCAGAGAAAGGGTACTCCATCTATGATAAGGAAATGTTGGCAATCATGCATGCACTTCATAAGTTTAGACAATATTTGGTATGTGGGAGATTCATTGTAAAGACAGACCATAATAGCCTCAAGTTCTTCTTGAACCAAAGGGATTTGAATGATCGTCAACAAAAATGGGTAAGAAAATTGCAAGCTTATGATTTTGATATTGAATACATGAAAGGAAAGAATAATGTGGTTGTTGATGCTCTCTCAAGAAAGCCCACTTTGTGTTCCTTATCATCTATCTCTGCTGATTGGAAAGTCTCCATAATTTTAGAGTATGCTAAAGATTCATTTGCCACCAAGATTTTGGATAAGTTAGTGGATGATAACAGGTACAAGGTTGTTGATGAATTGATTTATTACAAGAACAGGATCTTCTTAGTGCCAGGGTCAAAAACTAAGGAGAGGATATTGAGGGCCTTTCATGACACACCTTTGGCTGGTCACCAGGGATACTTCAAGACATACAGGCAAATTCGAGAGTGGTTTTCATGGAAGGGTATGAAGGAGGGTGTCCTTAAACACATTAAGGAATGTATGGTATGCCAACAAAGCAAGAGTGAGCAAAATTTTCCTACAGGGTTGTTGCAGCCACTTCCTATTCCTGAACAAAAATGGGAAAGTATTTCCATGGATTCCATCACTGGGTTGCCCAAGGTTCAAGGTAAGGATTGCATATATGTGGTGGTAGATAGACTAACTAAGTATGCACATTTCTTTCCTATCACATCTGATTTCAAGGCATCACAAGTGGCCGAATTGTTCTTCAAGGAAATTTTTAGATTACATGGTTTGCCTAGAAACATTGTTAGTGACTGGGACAGTAGATTCCTCAGCTCTTTTTGGAAGGAGCTCTTTCATTTGGCAGGAACTGAACTCACTCCCAGTACTAGCTATCACCCTCAAACAGATGGACAAACAGAGATAGTTAATAAATGGATAGAAGGATATTTGAGGAACTATGTTTCAAATCAACAACATGCTTGGGTGAAATGGTTACACCTAGGGGAGTATTGTTACAATACATCTCATCACATGTCTATTGGTATGCCTCCTTTTCATGCTCTTTATGGTTACGATGCCCTTTCCTTTGTTGATCTAATACTTTCCGATAGCAGAGTACCCGCAGCAAGTGATTTCATCAAGCAAAGCCAAGACATAATAAGGTCCCTCGAGGATAATCTACAACATGCACAAAACCAACAAAAGATATATGCTGACAGGAAAAGGATTGAAAGATCTTTTGAGGTGGGAGATTTGGTATTTGTTAGGATGCAGCCATATAAGCAAAGCACCTTGAAGAGAAGTGGGGCAGAGAAACTCAAGCCAAGGTTCTATGGGCCTTATAAAATCATCAAGAAGGTAGGAGAGGTAGCTTATGAATTGAAGCTCCCACCAAACAGCAAAATACATAATATTTTTCATGTATCTTGCTTAAAGAAGGTTCTAGGCCAGCAAACCATAGTATCTACAGAATTACCACCTCTTGATGATGAAGGGAAATTAGTTTTGATACCAGAAGAGATTTTGGATACAAGAGAGAAAAGGTTGAGAAATAGGAGCATCATAGAGCATTTGGTCAAATGAAAAGGATTACCACTAGAGGATGCAACTTGTGAAGGAGAACATATTATTGAGAATTCCAACCTTCATTGCTTGAGGACAAGCAATATTTGGGAGGGGAGGACTTGTCATGTCCCCTATTCAAATAATTAAAAAAAAAAAAAAAACTTTGTTAAGGCAGGCGGGCTCCAAAAAGGTGAAATTTAGGAAAAAGGGGTTAATCTTTGGAAACCAATGGACTAATAAATAAAAATTATTATTAAATTATATTTTATTAACCCCTCTTGGACGTGAGTTAGGGTTATTCCCTCTTTAAAAGGGGTTTGGAGGCATTTTGGGCTCATTCTACATCTTGATTCTTGCTAATTTTCTTGTTGTTCTTCAGAGGCTGCCAAACCTGTGGAGAAGGAGACCCAAGAATGAGAGTTTTTAGGTTTCCATGAAGGCTAAGGATGGGATTTTGAAGCCATTCCATGTGCATGCTCATACAGAGTTTTCCCTTGTGCTGAATAGTGCCGATTTGGGTGTTTTCGGGGTTGTTTTTGGTTTGAATTTGGTTTTTCAGTTGAGTGTTTCATATCAGTTTGGTTTGATGCTGTATTTCAGACTCTATGATGTTAAAATAGAGCTGAATATATGTATTGGGTCATGATTAAACTTCTGAGATAATTTATGAGTGTTTTGTGGTGTTTCCGAGCATTTTTGTGTTAATTTCGGGAGCCCGATTGAGCATAGTTTTGCCCTACATTTGTGATCTGTTGTGTAAGGGCTATATAAATCTGAAAATTTCATTTTGTAGGATGTTATGCTGCTGAAATTTCTGTAAAAATGTCCATTTTCAAATTTATTAATAATTTGTGAAGTTGTGAAGTTTTTGGCACTAATTTGGACATACCCGATTTGGGTTTTATTGAAAAATTGGCAGATCTTTGTAATATTGGTTGTTTGATTTTAAAGTTCTGATTTGAGGCTAGAAATATCATAAAAAAATCAATAAAGGGACATTACATAATGTCAGGAAGTGGCTTGCAATGGAGGCCAAGACCTAAAATGTTTGCTATGGTAACCCATTGTAAGTTGTTTAATAAGTGAAAACACTACACTAAATGAGAGTAAAATGAACCTAATAAGAGTCTTGTCTTTCCTTGCCCATACCTCGAGTGCTAGTACAGACTAGGATGGGAGTAGAGAGGATGCTTGGTTGTGACCATGCATCATTAGTATGCCTTGTTAGTATCAAGGGATACTAGTACCACATAGAGTCACTAGGGGGTCGGGCTCAAGTTAGTGTGCTGTGGTAACTCTAGCGTTGATTCGTGCGATGACACTCACACACTTAGATAGTACATTCCCTAAGTGTCTTTGTTTGCCTTTGGGTCTAGATGTCAATTTATCTTGGAACCTTTGAGTTAGATTACTTTTAGGGTCTCCTTGACATAGATATTACTTTTGATTTTGGGATTGATATCCTATTTGGAACTTGAGACTATCTCCTTAGCATGGTGGGAGTGGACCTTTTTGGGTTACCATGAGGTCGGGTGGTAGTGCTTTTTACTCTTACCATTGAGATCTATCCATTGATGTCATGACTAGAGTTCCTTGTCTATATTTCCTTTCATTCTATCTTTATGTATTATGATGGATGGTTATATCTTTATTATGGGCAATTTCACTTATTGTATTGTACTTTGTTTCATGGATCCATAAGGGATGATGTAATCTATTTTTCTAAATGTATATTCTTTCATACTTTCATACCCTATGACATGTATAGTGAATCATTTTGTATTCCAAATTGTATTGCCAAGTGGCATTCAGAACAAATGTATATTATTTAAGTGGAATGGACTTGTAGTTGTACTTTCATGTGGATGTGTTATTAATTAGACTTAGTATTATTTAAATTTAAATGTGATTCAATGTCTTGGGATCCTTAAGGAATGCAATATATTATGTTTTCTTATGTGTGATGTATGATATTGCTTTCACTACTTTATGATTGTTTTTCATGTTATTCTTTTTTTTTTTTTAAATACTTGGCAAACTTAGTTAAACTTTAGGTCAGTTCTTTTGGATCCCTTGGTAGGGCGATACAAACAACAAAGGTAAGAACTCTAAACCTACTTGTCATAATTATGGTAAGAAAGGACATACTGCTAATGTGTGTAGGAGCAGGATTGTAAATCAAAATGTCAAGCATAAAAGCATGGTTCACTATCATAAGTGCAACAAATAAGGTCATCAGGCACATGAATGCAAAACTATGACCATGCACATACAAAGATTTGAAGGATATTGTTACAGTTGTTAGAAGTATGGACATAGAGCTTTTGAGTGCAGCTTTAAAACCATGTGGTCATCAAACAAGCAAACAAAGGTAAGGAACAATGGCAACTCTTATAATTGGGATTATAATACAAGATATAGCTATCATTATTGTCAAGAATATGGACATGTTCATGAAAATTATATTAGAACACACTTCAAAGGTGACTACAATGTTTTTTTGAGTCAAACCACATGTTTTAGCTATTTAAAGATTGGTCACATCAGTTGATATTGTCCAGAAAAGTCAAAGGCACTAAATTTGTGAGTTTGATAAAGGCAAAGGCAAGGTAGATGTTGAAAATGTTAGAAATGAAATGAACAAGACATGAAAGAAAAAGGGTGATTGCAACACATCAAATGAAGAAAGGATCACTTCACCCAATGGGTCAGGTGATCACACCTCATCAAACTAAGCAATCAAGAGGTATGTGGGATTAATATTCATAAGTTATATCATACATCAGTTCCCAAAGAATTTAGTACTGAAAAGTCTACATAAGCATGAATAAAGATGCAAGATGTTATTAGGAATCAAAGAAAAATCTTTAAGTTTTTCATGTTACTATCAAGCATGAAAAGTTTCCTATGAGTGTTGAGTGAATTAATAGAAGATGTCAAGCTAACAGAATAGCTAGTTGATGTCGAGCTCATAATGGTTGTCGAATGAATGGAAAACTAGTGGATGTCAAGTGAGCTTGAAATTGGTTGATGTTGAGCTTACAGTTGAGTAAGAATTCAACATTTATTGTAGGATTTCAAAAGGGTATTTGATCAATTTCAACTCATTTTACATCATTTTAAAATTGAGAAAGAGAAAAAGGAGCAAGAGGTGATCAAAAAATTCATCCGAAGTGATTATAGAAGATTTGAGCAGTGATTCAACACCATTTCATCAGATCTTGCAAGGAATTTATCAAGTGTTGAGTTATGTTGTTTATATTTTTGTAAACCCTAGTTTCACATAATGGCATCGAGTTCAAAGGGTGTAGAAGGAAAGGATGTTTTGAATGTTCAACACATTAGTAATTAGGTTAAACAACCAATATTCAAGGCCATACCTGATATTGCTTATAAACAAGACCCTCAATGTGTTATCTATGATACCACCGAAAGTTTTAATGATTAAAGATGTTAGGAAATGTTACAACTATAAAATTGGAAGTATAGATGATATGGAGATCAAGCAAGTATATGATAGACTTTTTCAGAATGGTGTGTTAAGGCAATAATTTAAAATTGTAGATAAGAAAGGGTTAACTCATGCCATAGATTTCCTACATGTTTTCAAAACTAAATGGATTAGGATTGCATTAAGAAAAATTCATGATAGTTCTCTATGGTTAGACAATGGACCTATCAAAATAACCAAGAGAATAATCCATAGGGTAAAAGGTATCCAACCCTAGATCAACCTAAGACTTTGAGGAGTGATTCAAAAGAGATTATTGAGAAGAATACAAGAGCTGTGTGGAATAAGAGAGGAATGATAATCGACACCATTATAGATCCATTGATGACTTTGCAATAAGGGTAATTGTACATAAGTTTTACCAATCTATCAGATTGAATAGTGTGCCTTGTATTGTAGTAGATGTTGGTTATAAGATTGTGAAGAAAGATCACACATATGATCTTGTAGAATTAAAACTACAGAAGATGGTTGAAAACCTAGGAGCAATGAGAAAGACTAAGAATGCTCAATGCAAATTTGGTTCTATTTTGATATGTATTTTCTTTTATGTTCAAAACACTTTTCCTACATTTGGCACAATTTCTTGGAAAACAAACAAGTTAGTGGCAGTACAAATTGGTGAGTTCATTGAACAATTGGGTGAAAACTTTGAATCTATAATGACCGGCTATTTTGAGGACTTTAAGTAGTTTATGTAGAAAAGATTGAGAATTCTAGTATCTTCAGTGGAAAAATATTATGATGATGTTTGTTTCCTAGTGGATGCTAACTATACATTTGTTCAAGCAGCAACACCAAGGGTAAGATGGTTGAGACCATTAGGTTATGAAATAAATGTAGATGAAGCCTCTGTAGCAATAACTACTTTACTTGTAGAAGACATTGATAAAGATGCAAAAGCATTTGGAAATTATGAGATGGCCAAGTCTAAAATCACTATGGAACTAAAGATTGCCTTTTTCATAAAGAATAAGGAGAAGTTGGTGAAGAAACTAAAAGCTAATTTGGTGAAGGTACCGAGCAGGAAGAGGATGAGGAAGAAGAGGATGAAGAGGAAGAAGACATCTAGACACAAGCACCACTTGTACTAACTCAAGGAATGGGAGAAGATCAACCAGAGGAAGAGATGTAATTTGTTGAAGGTGTCGAGGAAGAAGAAGTCTAGGAAGCACCTACTCCCACTTATCAAAAGAAGAGAAAGGCTAAGGCCCAACCAGTGATGACGTCCAAGAAAACTATAAAACTAAGCCAGCCCAAACCTACAACATCTACTACAAGGGCTAGTGCATGTGTCACTACATAAAAGGATAAGGAGAAAACCAAACCAATAGAGTAGGAAGGTGAATTTTAGAAAAAGTTGAATTTGATGGAGAAAGAACTAAATCAGATGACAATAGAAAATTCAAAGTGGTGAATCACAACCCACTATATGATTTAGAAAATCTATGTGAAAATGTTAAGAATAGTGTAGATTTGTTAGTATTTACTCATATTGATTTTGATAACCTTTGTAAAGTTGAAAAGAATCAAGTGGAGGAGGCTATATATGCCATGATGGAAAATTTTAAGAAAACCCCACTAGAGATTGCTAACTCTATGCCTAAAATTTTATATAAGAGAGTTGAGAAGAAATGGCACTATTGTTTGAACTTGGAAAGACAAATAAGGGAGACACCACTTGTACAAGTGATGCCTAAACTTAGTAAAGCACAAATTTCTAAGGCCATGAAGAAATATGTAGTTAGGTTTGTACCTAAATATAGAGCCTTTAACATATTGCAAAACAATATTGAAGATCTTGTGAAGAAGTCCACACAGATGTGGAAAGTCACATATGGACTAGCAATAGTCAAGGTAGGTGAACAAGATCCTGTAGAGGTCAAAGATGATGAAGAAGATGATAACAATGAAGATATAGCTAAGGGAGGTATAGAAATGAATGTGGATGAATAGGTAATAGCTGAGGCAGAGTAGCAACAAGAATAGAGAGTACAAGATACACAATTTCCTAATGTTAGCCCTTAACAAATAACAAGTGAGAATACTGAAACAATCATAGTAAAATATGTTTCTAATCTAAATATTTAGAACATAAATCCCCTAACACAGGAAGACCTAAAAAAGGTGCTTGATCAATCTACACTATAGGCAAAACTATGTGATAATCTTGTATTGGTGAGTGTAGATGAAATATAGAAAATAGTGACTGATACTATAAGGGAAGAGGTGAATACACAAGAACCACCTACCATCACCCCTCAAGCCACTAATGTAAAATATTGAGATAAAATACTAGAAGCCACATCAGATAAGGTTGACACAGTTGGAAAGGATACAGTGGAAATTTAAGGCACCATTGAAGCACAGAGTGAAATAGGTTAGATAAATCTATCTATACCTCTAGCACAAGTACAAGGTGCATAATAAGGCATTGTGGAAAATAAGGAAAATCCTAAAGAGATCAAGTTGATACCAAAGTTGAAGGAGAAAGTAGCCATTCAAGTACTGGTAACTTTGCCAAAATTTGGCACTCCTTCCAGTCACACTCTTCAGAAGCTGAGCATAGATGCAACACCATTGCAAATCTCAGTGCTAAGTCCAAGTACATCAAAGGTAGAAGAAGTAATACAATATGGAGATATAAGCCTGGATGAAGAGATTGTGTTACCAAAATATGATTATGATACAATGAAAATTGAGTAAATGTGCATACTATAAGAAGCCCTGACCAGAAGAATCATCAAGAATTGCTCAGAAGGGAGCAAGGTAGAAGCAAACATTTATGGATATTAAAGACATCTTAGATGCATTCAATCTGCCTACTCCAGATGAGACAAAGTGACTCATTGAACAACTAACAAATATAGTGGAAAAGGTAAGTGATGCAGACCTTAACACAAATGCAAAATTATTAGAATGGTCAGCAAAGAAATTTCAAAGCAAAGTGAATGAGAAAATATCAAGTGACGTAGCACTCACACAAGCTACATTGGCAACTAAGGTAGAAAGTGCGAAGAAGGTACTTAAGAAAATTTGCTCACTGTACACATCCAACACTCTTTAAACAAGAGACAATAAGTCACATTTTGAGTTTGGAAAGTTAGATTAATGCATCAGGTGCAAAACTGCCTATGATACCAACTCAAAGTGAGAAGCACTTTAGAACTTTTCTACAAACCCAGAGTCAATTAGTTGCATTATCAATAGATGAATCCAATATAAGGGCAAAACTAATTAGCATCCAAACAAAATTGACCCCCCCACATGGAGATTTTGCACAAGAAATTAGGCTATGCAAAAACTCTTATGAAGAAAGACCCAAATCTTTCTACACTAGATGGCTTGGTCCACCTTACTGCCAAGTTGGCTATCCAAATCAAGTTTTTGGATGTAGCATGTGAAAATTTTGATGAAACTCTCAAGATTATACTAGAGGTCCATAAATCTTTTTTGGACAAACACACTATTAATGTATAGCCCATTGACATCAGTATCAAAAAAGGGGAGACAGAATTTAGGGGAGATATAGAATTTGGGGGAGATAGAGAGAAGATAGAGTAAAAGGGGAGAATAAGAGCATAGAGCAACAAGCACAAACAACATTAAGTCAAAGAGTCTCAGTTAAGACACATTTACTTAGTAGGAGTACAAAATTTTGAGTATAGAATAGAACAAACAACTCAGGGGGAGTTATTAGATTTTGAGGGATAAGTTGTTTTAAAATTTTGACATTTTGAAGTTTTGTACATAAGTCAAATAAGGGATATGTTATGCTTGTAAGATTAAGGATATTAATGCATGACCAAGTGTTTTTGACACTCATGTCAAAGGGGGAGATTGTTGATCTTAGATTGGTTTTGACTAATTAGTGTCTACACACTTATGTCATTTACTTAGTTCATGATGAACAAGTAGTACATGTCGAGCACAACATGTATATAATAGAGCATGTCGAGTCCATAGTGTGTGTCGAACCACACATGTACCAAGTCACTCAAGTGCCAAGCAAATAGTGTATGCCAAGTGATTCAAGAGCCAAGTGAGTAGACTATTCTGAGTGATACAAATGTTGAGTCACAGTATAGAGACCAGTATATACCAAGCATCAAAGACTTAAGATGTCGAATAAGACAGTTTTGTCATAATTGTTTGTAATGGCTCAAACAACTATGTAAATCATTTTTGAGCTAGCTTAAAGATTAATTATGATACTTTGGATATAAGGATGAATCTTAAGTTGAATTTCCAATGCATTACATGTAGCCAATCAGATAAAGGGAAGGATTAAGTGGAAAAATGGATGAATCACAACCATTGATTCATACCTAACCCTAAGTCACCTAAGTATTCTTAAGGAGGACAAACCCTAAACTATCAAACAAGTGTGGAAGGAGTGAAGAGATAAGTTTGCATGCATAGACAAAGAATTCATGCTAGCTAAGGAGTTATGATTTGAGATTACATTGTAGTATCAATTAAAGGAGAACAAAGGAAGAAGATAATATACAGGAAAGAGACATCTGGTCAAGAAGGATCAAGAATACATCAGTATAGAGGTGATCTTTCATCAAGAAATAAAGTTCTAACTGCAAGATCAATTCTATATCATTCTAATAGGTGAATAAGTTAAATCTCTTAACAGAGTAGTCCTAACAGGCTATATTGAAATCCTCTAACAAGGTGTTTACTTAATTATGAGTTGAATTCCTTTAACAAGGCAGACTTCTAACAGGGTGTTGAAATCCTTTAATAGGGTGAGACCTAATAGTCTTTGTAAGCCTTTAATAGGGCAAAAATTTCACAAGGTGGATCATGTCTCATGATCAAAACATTGTAATCTTCATTAGATACACTTTATTACTGTAGTAGTGAAGATTTTTGGGTTTCTGGGTAATCATATGTGGTGTCATATATGTGTGAATGTTTACTTGTTTACATGTTTTAGGTGTACATGCTTTACATGGTATTTCAGTTTACTTATTGAATGTATGAGATGGATGTGTGTTGAATGTTTTAAGGATCAAAGTTTAAACTACTCATTCACCCCCCTTCCCCCCCCCCCCCCCCCCCACCACCAAGAAGTTTACCTTTCCTATTGTAATTCTAACAGTTTGATGTACTTCTTTCATTGTCATTGCATATTGGAGAAATATATTTTATCATGAAAACCCCCTTTGTAATCATTATTTGGTATACAAAATCCTATTGGTATTCATATGTTTTCTATAGGGTTATTTTTATTCATTCTTTCTTAGTTTGTTATTTTTTTTCCTTTTCATACTTATTGGTTAAAAGTACACAAAAAAAAAAAAAAACCCCATCATGCAAGGGAGATGCCCCTCTCAAATGTAGAGGTAAATTGTGACAAATCACTTTATGCTCATAATTTCTCCAATTGTTGGCACAATAGACACTTCTCACAAGGTGAACATGGTCACTTTCAAAGAAACAATCTTAGTGAGAAATTTGTTTACCAACAAAAATAAAAAGAAGATGATTGTTGATTAAGTTAAAGATATATGTTAGGTAAAAATATTGTACCAATTGAAGGAAGTTGTTACACCTAAACCTAACCCTAATTATATGATAGCTCTATTTTTACCCTAACCCTAATTGTAACTCTAATCAAATTATAACCCTAATTGAATTATAACCTTAATCCCAATATAATTTTAACCATAACCTAATTCAAACCCTAACCAAGTAATGTTTTGTCTTGTAACTATAATTGAACTCTAACTCTTAACCTTAACAACCCTAAGTCTAACCCTAATTCAAAATTAAAATAATTAAAAATATAAACTTATTACTTGAATTATTTAGCTCTATATGATAATGCTTGATCAATAAAATAAATAAATTTACATCAATAAATACATTAATTGATAACTAATATACAACAAACAAATATATACAAAAGCATCTATATAAAAAACTAAAAATATATATCTTACCAAAAGAACACTTATTTTAAATAGAATTCTCCTTATATTTCATGAGGTTTAGTTGGATGGCTACCTATAATGCTCTATAATTTATTAAATATAAAAATGAAAAAGATACAAATCTATTGCATATTTAAAGCATTTCAAAGCATTTGAAAAATAATCTTATTTGGGTCAATTCATTTTTAAGGACACCAAAAGACATTTATTAAAATGGAGATGGTTTAAAACTATGAAATATTTTAAATTGGTATCAAATTTTACAAATAAAATTGTCTGCACTAGATATATCTTATTCAATTTGTTACTAAAAATATTTATTGAAAAATTAGAATTTAAAATAAAAGTTATAATGACATCAATTATGGGATTGGAAGACTACAAAGATTCTCTTTGGCCTTTTGGTGGTTGTGGATGTAAAGCTTTTGTGGGGTAGGGGAGGGGGTAATGTATCAAATTACAAATAGTGATAGATAGAACCCAAAAGCATCTTATTTCTAGTAATTTCAAGGTCAATTCTATACTCCCTTACAAATACTTCTGGCAAAGGTGGGTATGTTTTTTATTGTGGTGTCTATTGTTACTCACTTGCTAAGAGTTGAACCACAGAAAATAAAAGAAAATGGAAAAAAAAAAATAGCAAGTGATTGAACACATGGAACATAAATATCAAGGAGTGTTCAAGGACTAATATTGAGATAAAAATGTGGGTGTTAGAGAAAGGTAGGGTTTTCATGTAGAGAAATCAAGCAAGGAGGGAAAATTTATTATGTCAAAGAGTTTAACCCTACTTGGAGACATGACGATAATGGTTATTTAAGATCCTCAATTATCAGAAAGGTTAAGATCCTAATTGCACAATTGAGGAACAACCCTCCCATTTGAGATGTGAAACAAGTATATGGAAAATCCCCAAAGAGGCATGGGAGGAAAGAACATACAACTTATGCAATAAAGGGGTGGTTGAAACCAAGTGACATTTTATCAAAGAGTGGGTGGCTTATAAAGATATTCATAGATATTAGGATGACTACTTACAAGTGAATAACATTATGAGTTTTTTGAAGAAGCAAGATTTCCCAAAATAACTTTCTTAATGAAGATCCACCATAAAAGGACCAACTTAGAGAAATTACAAAATATCAATTATTTTGTTTTCTCTTAGTCCTTTAGGGTGTGCACTGTCTAATCTCCAAATGATCTATTCATGCCTAAGACAACCATACTACCATACGGATCCCCTACCATACATACCATGCATCCCCATGCATCATCCCACATTGTCCCCATGTTGTGTCTAATTTTCAAGGTGTTAGAGTGACAACTTTTGATAAAATCCTGGCAACCATCGAAATTGCAGTTGTCCCTCCTAGCTACATGTGGATACCATAAGATGTCTATTAATTATAGCATCAAATAGATAGTGGTTAACTAACTCAAATGTTATCTAACTCAAAGGTGTTGAATAGGGATTGACCATTTAGTTGGTGACTGACAGTTGTACATTTGGTGGTTTAGGGTTGACCAACAGCTGCCAATTACAACCCATCTATGAATTTAAATCTATTTACCAATGGGCTTCTATAGTTTATGGCTTTTTTAGTGGATCCTTTCTTGAATCAAAATTTTCTCTTAGCCAAATTAAGGATCTGAGAACTGCTATCTAGCGAGGGACTTTGCATATGCCTACAAGATTTGAGATTTGAGTCTGCATATGTCCTATTTTGCAATTTTTTTCTTTCTTCTAGCATTGTTTTCTATCTATAATTTTTCTTAAGGTCTTTTCTTCTTTTTATAACTTTTACAAAGAGGAGGTGATGCTAATAGAGGAATAAGTGCTTTGGTTTTGTAGGTTGATTCTCAAGCCCAAGTTAGTCTTGAACCCTAGATCGATGAAGATTTGATTCTCCATATTTACCTAGATGACAAACATTGTGAAAAATCTCGATTTAGATCACTGCATGTAAAATCAATTATGCTTTCCCTATCAGCCAATAAATCCCATTTGTTTATTATTTTTGGTGGTCTTGGTTTGCTTTGCAAATTTGAAGAAATGTTTTGTCATGGAATTATGAAATGTGTGCTGCATTTTTCTACACTCTAGTTGGCCATTAGTAGTTCAATTTGGTTTTTTATTGCTCATTTGGTCTCTTTCTTCCTTGTCCCTAGTGCTAGATCAGTGAATATCATATTTTAGAATGAGAGTCTTGTTAAGTGCCAGAACTTGCACCCAGTACTGAACTGAAATAGTTTAGTAATTCTAGCATAACATGCGAATCACTTCTTGGTGAGACATTTGGTGAAGTGAAACCTCTAATTTCTAGGCTGGCTTTTATTAAATATTTAGTGAAATTTCCATGAACCTAATCTAAACTTGTGGGAATAAGGGTAGAAATTACTAAAAATAAACCTAAAAACCTACAAATTAAACTAAGAGATGGGTGATACACCAAAATTGATATGAAAGTTTGGGTACAAGTGGCAAAGAAGAATTACTTAGTTACTTGAGCAGATACAAAAAACACTTCTTTTCTGTAAAGATTTCCATAAATAATTTTTAATAAGGTCTGAAGAATGAACTTGCAAAAGGAGGAATAAAAATGCCTCTCTTTTATCAGTTTCACTTTTCTAAAACATAGATTACAACCTACAAATAAACTTACTCCTTTACAACCAGGTGCTTGAATGAGACAAAATAACAAGGAATAATAATAGTTCACTAATTTCTTTATCAGATATCCCTATCACTACACACAAAATTGCATAAAGAAAGAAGGTTAAAAAATTGACACAAATAACATAAACACAACTATTGTCACCTATATTAAACTTCCAAAATGAATTATAAACTTCTGCAAATAAAAGCTAAAGACTCAAAAGTACTCACAAAAACCTTTTCTACATTATCAGAACTCCTAAAAATGAGTTCAAAAGCCCACTAAATACCATGCCCAACTCTTGGGTCGAATACAGAAAGATAGCCTAGAAATAAGGACTTAATGACTCATGAATTAAAGACCTATCTCTGACAAAACTCCACTAAGTCATTAGGAACCCTATGACTCATTGTCAACTATCCATAAAATTCTCTAACTAGTCATAAAGACTCCCAAACTGACTTAGCAAAGTCAAATTTGACCCACAACCCTATATTCCCTCCATATGTTTCCAAATTACTTCTAACAAGCTCATAATGACAACTCCATCTTATGACAAATGTCACCTTTCACAAATAAGCATGGAGTTATGACTGTTTATAAATATTTGTGTTAGAGTAAGTCATTTATTACTCTAGTTTCTTTAGCTCTCTTAGGTGCATATAATTAATATTTTATGTTAATTATAATGTGCAAACCTAGCTTTCTTTCCTTTAGGTTTTTGTTCACCTTAAAAAGTTGAACTTTTGTATTTTGTTTTCATAACTTAGAATACATTTTTCACTCTCACATTCTTGAGAACTTCTAAGCTCTTCTTTTTCCATTTTTTGGCTTCTCTTCATTGCAAGATATTTGCATTTAGGTGTTCTTGAGGATCTGTGAAGTTGGTTTTCTCAACTTCTACATGGTATCAAACTGGACCTACTGCTTCATTGTCTAAAGATTCTTGAAGCTACGATTCAAAGTCAGAAACCCTAGCTTTTTCAAAAAAAAATTCTTCAAAAGAGTGCAGGGCAAATTTTTGGGGCACTTTGGGCCCAAACAGACAACACAATTGGATCCGGAAGGCCATTTGTAGTCAAAAAACATATAAAACTTTTTGTTTTCAACTACAGGGCATTTTGGAAAAAAAAATTTGGCCCCCCTGGTATGGTCGTACGGACACAGGGTTCAAATTTTTTTTTTGAAAAATTACAAAACTATTATTTTTGGGTGCTCCACCCATGAGCCACCTTGGCACCACCCTACAGCCATTGAAGCACCACCTGCACTCAGCCGCAGCTAGTACAGCAACATCGGTGTGGCCAACGCCCCACCACCACTAGCCGACTACCCAAGTGCCACCTTCGCCTAGCTCCAGCTAGCGGCACCACCAAGTTCTCCTCTTGGGTGCCACCGCCATAGGCGGTCCTAGCCAACTTGCCACTTTGACATATGACATCAACCTGATGTCACTTTCTATCATGCCTACGTCAGCAAACCATCAGTTGACATAATCATTCTGTCGGCTTACATCACTTTCTCGCAGTTGACATCAGCCTAGCCTAGCCCCTACTGATGTCATAATTCTAACTATTGATGTCATTATTTAGACTGATGACATCATCTTTCTAGCAGACAGATTTTTTTTGATGATGGTCTGTGATAGTCATACAGGCGTCAAATTTAGGACGATGTCTGTAATTTTCCAATGAGGTCCTCTTTTGGACCTGCAGTGAATTTTTTGCTCATAACTTGAGCATACAAACATATTTTTGTGATCCGAAAGAAGTGTCAGAAAGTTGACTCAGAGATGGAGAAAATGGTACAAGTTTCATTTGATTCTGAGTTTGTTTATGCTTCCAAATTTGGCATTGAAGTAGAGAATTTTGTTTTCCTCTTCTCTGCATCTGAATTGCAGGTTCTTTTCTCAATTTTTGTGTTTTTCCATTGTTGCTTTAGTTTTGGGGGATATTTTTATTCATTGTGGGGGGGAGCATTTTCTATTCTGTAATTTGCTTCAAAATTAGACCCTTCTACTTTCATTTTTTCTTTCTCTCAATGTTGGATCATTCTGTCATTCAGCTCATGCCGCACAACTATCACACCTAGAAGACACAAATGACCAAGCTTCTCATGTCTAAAGGCTTATGGTCCTGCCTAGATGCGAACCAACCTATTGTGCAATTCCCTTTTGAGGTTCTTCAGCACAGAAACAAAATGGATGAAACCATGGGACTGATTGCATTAAACATCTCCGATAGTCTACTATTTCATTTGGATGGTTTGACCACTCTACTGGCTATTTGGACCAAATTCCACATGTTGTTTGGCAGAGTGAATGAGTTTTGGGCACTATAGCTTGATGCAGAGTTGAATTCTTTGACACCAACTAGCTTTCCCACTATTGAAGACTTCTTGATGAAGTTCAAATCTCTGTGTATAGTCTTGCAGGGATGTGGTAAAAACAAAACTGATGATGAGTGTATTTTTTTGATACTCTCAAAGTTGCAAGGATAGTATTAGATCTTTTCTTCCACTTTCTACTCCACCATTGATGCCTTAGGTAACAGACATTAGATGCCCTCATTTGAGACATTTTGTGATCAATTGACACAAGAACAGGCTAAGATCCAACAAGTAGATACCTCTAGCTCTTTCAACCAAGCATTGGTTTCTCAGACTTCTTAGGGGAAACCAAAACAAAAAGCCAAATCGAAGAAAAATACACCAAAAACTGATGCCAAACCTCTAGCTAACCCTTCCAAGGGTAAATCTACTTTGAAGTCTACTGAGTCTACCTCCAAGACTAAGAAGAAATCAACTGAGACCTACAATTTTTGTGGAAAGGATGGACATCCTATTTCTAGGTTTTAGAAATGTTTGGAGGCTTTAGAGGAAGCCATGCAAGAGCATCACATTTCAGCTCCTAAGTCTGCATCCCCCCTTGCAGGGAAAGGTCACGCTCTTACTACATGAGCTATGACTTTTGGGCCTACTTGGATTCTTGATTTTGGTGCCTCTCACCATATGAAAAATACTCAACAGCTGGTCACCTCTCTTGCCCCTTTTCCTTCTTCCTAGATTGCTATTGGGAACTCATCACATCTTTCCATTATGGGTTCTGGTTCTATTGCATTAGCTAGGGGCTCTCTTCAGGATGTTCTTCATGTCCTTGACATTTTGATGAACCTATTGTTTATCTATCAGATTTTCCACTCTGGCTCTAGTAAGACAGTTGAATTCTCACCACATGATGTGGTTATCCAGGACTTACATGATTATGAGATGATTGTGGCTACCAAGAGTGTTGATTCTACATCTCACCTCTACAGATTTGATGGATTTGAGTCTTTTGATGACACAGGTTCATGTCTTGTTGCACATGAAAATTTAGTAAGTAGACTTTGGCATGAGCATTTTGGCCATGTCAATTACAAATATCTTCAGCAGATGAGCACATAGGCAGTTGTTCTTGGGCTTCCACAGATTTCCTGTATAGATGGTGTTTGTCAAGGTTGTGCTCTTGGCAAAAAACATAGGGATCTTTTTCCACATGGATGAGCCACTTGTGCTTTGGCACCACTGGAGTTGACTCTTAGTGACCTCATGTCATTTCCCACTCCTTCTTTTTTAGTTGCCAGATATGTGCTTACTTTCATTGATGACTTCTCCAGACTTGCATGGGTGTACCTTTTGAAGTACAAGTCTGATGTCTTTAATTCATTTTGAGTCTTCAAAACATTTTTTGAGAAGGTCCCTGGTCTTTCTATTTGGTAGATACACATAGATAATGGGGGGGAGTATGTGAACCAAGATTTCAGGGATTTTTACTCTAAACATGGTCTTTAGCATCAGTTTTTAGTGCCCTACACCCCTCAGCAAAATGGTGTGGCCGAGAGGAAGAACAAAACCCTTTAGGAGATGGCTAACTATATGATTTAGTCCAAGTCCATTGATTCATGTTTTTGGGCTAGGGTAGTCAATTGTGCCAACTACATTCAAAATTAGATGCCTCACAAGGCAGTTCAAAATATGACTCCTAAGGAGGCTTGGTCTCGTGTCAAGCCTGATGTTTCTTCATTCTGAGTTTTTGGTAGTGAAGTATGGGCATTTATACTAGATGCTTAGAGGAGAGCAATGGAGTAGAAGAGCTAACACCTCATTTTTTTTGGCTACTACAAGGATGTTAAGGCCTACAGGTTGTTTGATCTTGATTCCAAAGAGGTCCTATTTTGACGGGATGTCTAGTTAGCACCTTCCTGCAGTAGATACCCTGCATCCAGAGTCTACTTCACTTACCACCACTCCCTCATCCTTTCCAATTTCTTTTCTAGATGATTAGGATGATGATTATGTTGATCCCCATTTACCTCCACCATAGGATCCTCCCTAGATGCCTAAATGGGCTCGAGCTACAGTTGAGGCTATAAGATCACTAGCTGGTGACCCTACCACTTCCCGTCGCACCCGTTCATATACTGTAGGTTCTAGTCTTCTCATTCATGCTATTTGTGATGATCCTCAGGCTTTTGCAAAAGCAACAGGACATCCTTAGTGGTACAATGCAATGGAGGAGGAGTATTCTTGTTTGATGATGAATCATACTTGGGATCTTTCTTCTCTTCCTAAGGGAAGAAAGGTTGTGCGATGCAAGTTGTTGTATCATACTAAGTTTGTTGCTGATGGTTCCATTGATAAGCGCAAGGCCTATCTTTTTGTGAAGGGTTTCTCACAGGTTGAGGGTATTGATTACACTGAGACATTTTCCTCTGTCACCAAGATGAACTCTATTTTCCTTGTCTTATCCCTTGCAACTTCATAGGGATGGCCCCTTTTTCAAATGGATGTGAAGAGTGCATTCTTACATGGTGATCTTACTAAGGAGATTTACACGGAGCAGCCTTAGGGATTTTTGCAGGATACCACCTTCGTTTGCAAACTTCAATGCTCATTGTATGGTCTCAAATAGGCCCCTTGGGCTTGGTATGAGAAGATGGACTCTTTTTTTCTTTCTACAGGCTTCACCTGATGCCATTCTGATCCTACAGTCTACATTCAGCATCTTGAGGGTGAGGTTTTGATCCTTGTGCTATATGTTGATGATGTTCTTCTCACAGGTAGTTCATCCTCTATGATTAAGGATGTTCAAAGAGCATTGATGGCATAGTTTGAGATGACTGATCTTGGCCTACTACACTATTTTCTTGGTCTCCAAATTGTTTAATCCCCTGCTGGAATCTTTGTTTACTAGCAAAAGTATTCTCTTGACATGCTTTGATGCTTTGACATGCTTGATTGCAAAACTGCTCCTACACCTTTTCAGTCAGGTGTTACTTTGTCTACCTCTTGCACTTCACCTTCAGTGGATCCCACATTGTATCGGTAGTTGGTTGGCAGCTTGTTGTACTTGACACACACTCATCTTGATCTCTCCTTTGTAGTGGGTCTTGTCTCTTAGTTCTCACATGATCCTCATGAGATTCATTGGAAAGCTACCAAGCATATTTTAAGATATATTTAGGGCACCTTGATGTATGGCATTCATTACTTAGCAGGACATCCTCACATTGTTGGCTACACTAACTTGGATTGGGTTGGTGATGTTGATGATTGAAAGTCTACTTCTGGATTTACTTTCTATCTTGGCTCTGGTCTTATCACATGGTCATGCAAGAAGTAGAAGGCTCACACACTTTCATCTACAGAGGCTGAGTATCGAGCCATGGTGCTTGCTAGTCAAAACATTTTATGGCTTCAATAGTTGATGACTAAGTTTGGTTTTCCTCCTAATCGTCCTATTGTTCTGTGGTGCAATAATCAGAGTGCTATTCATATTTCCCACAACCTGGTGGAGCATCAACACACTAAAAACATTGAGCTTCATATGCATTTCATTTATCATTTGATCCAAGATGGTGTTATATCTTTGGAGTACATTTCCATTAATGCACAGCTTGCTAACATCTTCACCAAGTCATTTGCATCACCTCGCTATCTTCAGTTATGGTCTATGCTTGGGATTACGGAAGTTGTCCTTGGGGGGTCCTCTTGAGGCCTTCCTTCCTTCATGTTTTTTTCAGCATATTTGTTCTATCTCTTTTTGGAGAGGGGTTTTTCCCACTGGGTTTTCTCCTTTGTCTCCAGTTTATAGAGATTTTCTTGTATTGGGTACCTGATCAAGCCTTATTGTCGGGACCCATTTTCCTACTTTCATAGCTTTGCTAGGTTAGCTTCCTCCTAAGCTTCACTTAAGGGGGGGTGTTAGAGTAATTCATTTATTACTCTAGTTTCTTTAGCTCTCTTAGGTGCATATAATTAATATTTTATGTTAATTATATTGCACAAACCTAGCTTTCTTTCCTTTAGCGTTTTGTTCACCTTAAAAGGTTGAACTTTTGTATTTTGTTTCCATAACTTAGAATACATTTTTTTCTCTCATATTATTGAGAACTTCTAAGCTCTGATTTTTCATTTTTTGGCTTCTCTTCATTGCAAGATAATTGCATGCAGGTGTTCTTGAGGATCTATGAAGTTAGTTTTCTCAACTTCTACAATTTGTATTCTTATAATAATAATAAAGCGTAAAATAACTTATAAAATGTTATTTTAGCAAATATTATTTTACAATGTTTAAAAGAATAGAAAAACAAAAAGGTTTTGGAAACATTGAAACACAAACCTAGGGAAAGAATTAAACACAAACCTAAGGAAAACCACCCCCTCATGACATCAAATACTGAACATACAAAAAAAAAAACCCACCAAAGGCAGGCAGATTTCAAAAATTATGAAAAATGAAACAGGGCATGATAAATCCCTTTGCAACCCTAAAACAATTTCATTTTTCACATTTCCATATTAGAAGTCTCGAGAGGTTGAGAGGAAAAAACAAAGGTTCCATGATGATTTTGCTGGTTCTTTAAGCGCCACCATGCATACTCACTGATTTTTTAGGATAAAGAGCAACAAAACTTCGAAGCCACCATTTGAATATGGTAGAAAGGTATATTGAAGCATTTGATATTTTTTTGTTTCTTCTATAGCGAAGGTAAGGTTTAATGATTTCTTTTTGCTTCCATTGTTATGTCGAGATTTTTTATTCATTGTTGATGGCACCATTGAAACATATTGTTGTAAATATGAAGCTTATATTTGAAGTATTTGTCATTTTTTTTCTTCGGGGTTCTATGTTGGCAGCCATTAAATTATTTTTTGAAGCTTGTTGGTCTTCAAACTTGGGTTGAATGGGAAGAATACCTAGAAAATCCTTAGAGATGTATCTAATAAGTTCTTTTCCAATATCCCATCCATTGTCAATTTTAAGGATGCCACCAACTATGACAAGTGGAAAAGGCTAACTTCCATCTTTCCCACCAAATTTAGTCTCTGAACAATAGCTCTTATACTTTCAGCAAGCTCCTAGATGGCTTTAAGACAAAACTTTTTTGCGACTTCATCCCCTACCGTAGTACAAGCCTTTACCACTAAAACAAGTGCAGCTATACAAGCCCAAGAAGGATCTAAATGAGTCCATCCAATCACTTCATCAGGGGTGGATAAATTTAGCTTTTGTAGAATTGCAAGACTGAGTGATGTAGGTTGTCCATGACCATCATGTGCCCTTACCACTGTACTTAGAGCTTGAGCAAAAATTCCATAACCACTGCCCCAATCACGCAAAATTGAACCTACAACAGCTGTTGTAGCTTCCCTACCATCTTTAGTAAATCCATATGCTATTGATCTAGTTTTGAAATGAGAACACAACCATAAAGCTTGCCTGATGTTCCACTTGCCAAAGTTGCAACAGCATCATTGTGGACATATAATTGCACTTTACCTAAGCCATTAGCACATTCGATACTGGTTGCTTACATGATTGACACCAGAAATAGCCACACAAACTGCTCTAATAGCTAAGTGGGTACAACCAACCTTCTAAAGAGTATTACAGCATCTTATTAGAAATGTTATGTTTTCTCTTTTGCCTTGTATAAGATTGACTTGTATATCATGCTGATTTCATCTTTTAAGATCTCTTATTTCTTAATGCTAAGACTTTTAGTTCATGCACCCCAAAATGATATTTCATTAATTTTTTTAATATACAATCAAAAATATTATGTCCATGCGCTCTACTGGTTAACCCATTGTTTTGAATGACCTATATATGCTTTCAAACTGTGACCTCTAAAAAGTGCTCATAATTACCAAAATCCAAATCCACCTGCATTTTTGGTTAATGCATTTTGTGATACACCTGATATTGGTTCTGTAGGTGCACTTGGACCTAGATATCTTCCATCTTGGGCAACAGGTATCATCATCATATATTTTTGTTTGATTAGGGATTCAAAAGCATTGTTCTCCCTGCGTATACTTGCTTCAAACTTTTGCTCTTCAGTGGAATTTTCATAAAATAGGAAATACACTTTCAATGGTTTTCCAAGATTCTCTACCTTGTAGGCTTACTTTTTCTGGACTTGAACATTCAAATAATATGAACTTTGGATCGGTTTGATGATCATAACATTTGAAAGTTTGCATATTTTTCATGGTTGACCCTACTATACCCAAGGTAAAAAAATTCTTTCGCAGTTGCTACATCTGTGGCATTGAAACCAGGCACTTAATAATACTTGATCTCCTCCTTTACTCATAATTAAAGTTCCATTTTCCACATTAAGCCTTCCTATAGGAAGTTATGCAAACTCTTCATCATATTTTGGAGCAACTGATTGAGTACTAAACTATCCCATTTTGTGATATTTGACAGAATATTTCATGAGGTTCGAGCACAGACTCATGACACTCATAAACTGCCCTTCTGTGATTTGCACCTATTCCTTATGAGATCAATATGCTTACTCTTTATTATAATGAAAGGTTTCATATCAGAATTAATATGTCCCTTTAACATTACATTTTTTCTTTTTATTGTTTTAGCACTTAGAATACACTTTGTTATTTTTTATATGTATTCAGAATAGGAAAAATATTGCATGTGTGGGTACATAGTTGTAGGTAATCAGTCATTTCTTAGATCTTTCATGATCTAACCCCACTTTTTCCCATGCAAGAGAATGAAGACCCGGAGCTGTTAGATCAAGAGCTAGACTAGGAGTAGCATCGAAGATCATATAACCAGTCAAACACTAAAAAGGTAATGACTGGTTACCTCTAACTCTACCTTCTTGTGTTATGCTTTTCTTATTCTCAATATGTACAAAAGGCAGTACTTAGACTCACAGCTTGTGTGAGATTTTTTATTTTCAGCATTTTCCATTCATTCCATACTTTGTAAAACTTAAAATTGTACATACCAGTTGATGATTTATACAATGAACATTGTACTTCATTTTGCTCATGATTTCTATATGATTGCAAAATTATGAAATGTTAATGAAAATGAATGATCTAGATGTTTTGTTTAGCAATGTTACTATTTAAGGTAAAATTCCAGCATGTGTAGAATTTTAGTAACATTTTTGGTGACTTCTATTATATGTCTACTTGCTAGACATTTGACCAATTTTCTTTATTCATTGGGTATTGATTCTAAAATTATGTTTCCCTAGCACCTAGACTTGACACAAAGCGACTTCTAAATTTGTTGGTTTAGTTTTGAATGCATGCACATGAGTTTAATAAGACTCTTATTATACACTAGTACATTTTACCCTATTTTTGACCAAAATTTTTGACCATCTATTAAAATGGTTTAGATTGGTTGCACTATGCAAGGAAAAATATGTTTGTTTTAAAATCCATGCCTGTGTTGGTCAAAATTTTGACCAACACAGGCTTCATATTGTTTTGAAAATGAAAAAGGTCGATGCCCTATTTCATTGTCAATGTGGTTATTTGATGTTTTATTGTTGGGGTTTCAAGGTTTAGAGAATAACATTGTGATTGTCTCCCTCGTAAGATCCAACAATGATAGAAATATTGGATATCTAGCTAAGCAAAATAGGCTGTGCATTTCTGTATCGCAAGCAAGAGGAGCACTATATTTCTGTGGCAATCACAACTTGTTAGATTTCAAAGAATGGGATTGTTTCAGCGAGGAAATATATTTTTGTTATCCAAGACATCCTTGCGACCCTCCTTTTGTTCTGTGCATTAAAGATGCATCTTCTTTCAATCCTCTATTTTGCACATGGCCTTGTAGGGCTCTTATCCAATGCGGTCACCTATGTGAAAGCACTTGTCATGATGGTAAGCATTCGCTCTATGTCGAACAAGTTCTTTTTCACTTCAAAGATTGTGGTCATGAAGCAACAAAGAATTTTTCACAAGATGAGGAAACAAAGCTCTTTTTGGAGGAAACAAGTTACACATTTGATAAGTGTGGATCTTCATCAAATCTTTGGTTTCTCTTGCTGGTCCCTGGAAGCAAAATCTAGGTAAGTAGTTTGGATCTTCTTTTATTTTTTAGGCCAAGACCAAAGATATATGGTAGGATGGAAGATAGTACCTAAATATCTAATGTCAAATGTCCCTTCAAATCAAAGAACTCATTAAAATTATTGCATGCGCTTGAATTGCAGTAAATCTTCTCTTAATGCATTAAGTGTAGCTGGTAAATGCTTTTATCTACTATATTGTAGATCACTGCCTTATGTGTCAACAAATAGAATCAATACCATGAGGAAAAATACAAAACTTGTAGCAGACCCCTCAAAGTAAAGTACCCAAAGGAGATACCATTGAAAAGAATTTGAAAAATTCATGGTAATTTCCTATAAATTTTGCCCATCTTTTCTCATGTATATACATAGACATAGGAAAAGAATCATTCTCTATACAGCAAGCTTTGATCTTTTGATCTGATATATTGACTTTAAGATTGCAACTCGTTATCTTCTTTTCATATTATCTAAATTGAACTGTGTCTCCCAGCAAACATCCAAAAATTTATCCCAAATTTTTAATTATATTTGCTACAACCCATGTGAAAAAAATGAAATTGTAGATGGGCTACTCAGATCCAACACTCTATGCAGCCATTTTAGAACAAGAAGCATTTTCATATCTTCATTCTATCTTCTGTTGTGCTGCATTTAAGGAAGCCTTGCATATGATAAATTTTCTTGTGAAAAAGATCCACAAATGGTTGTGTAGGTGTGTCTATGACATCAGCAACACAAAACAAAACTCAAGGATAGCTCTTCAAAGAGCAGAGGTAGCTACTCACTATACAGAAGCATTTTCCAAATGTTTTTAATTTTATCAGCATATCCCTGCATCCCCTCTATGTAACTACTAATATTGAAAATAGATAAGAAAGACTTAGAATCAATTAAAAAACAACACACGATAATCTAATCAACTACATAAGAACTTCATTCAAATCAGGTCAAGTGACTTACACAAAGATTCTACATGATTTTCTATTGTTCAGAATGTCGATGGGAAAAAATGATCATAGGTTGTTAGTTGAATATTATGACCCAACCAAAGAAGAACTATTTTTATAATGAAATGAACCAAGACTGCTTTCCTGCAACTGCCACTCCAATCCATAATTGCCTATGCATAAATAGGTAGCATTAATAAAATGTATAATATATGTTCAAAATAGTGATTGATAAGATACAATCCATAAGTAGGAGGTATTTTTCCACAGCAAGTCAAATTGTGATATTGCTATCAAGGTTTAATTGTGTGATTTTTGAGTCAAAGTCATTAACCCATATTTCATAACTAGAAATAGTATGCAAAAAATGATCTTCATTATTCTCTTCAAATCTGAAACTTTCAACAATAGGAGAAAAGGAAAGCATGGGTAAATCCTCATTTTCTATTTCACTTACCATTTCTTTGTCACCCCCAAAAGTGTCTCTATTCATTAAAATTTGTGCCTCTGGAAGTTGGGGTATTTCTTGTTCTCTAAGAACCAAGAAATTCACTGGTATTGGTTCTTCTTTTACTGATTTTTCTCCAGGTAAACTTGTTGAAACATACTTCCCTTTTCTTCGGTCTTCAACATTAAAATATCCTTGGATCACACACTTTAACAGTAAAGTGGATTGATGATCTTCTGAGGGATTTAATCCTTTTCTTTCAGCTTCAGCAATACTTTGTTTAAATGCAGTCCAAAGGAATTGTAGGTTAGGATCACTCTCAGCATTTATTTCTTCAAATGTGGGTTTCCTTTTGATTTTATTTCTTGGTTGGACTTCTTGCTCACCCAAGATTGAAAAATTATAAGAAACAAAATCAGGTGAGACTTCTGACACCACTTCATCATCCACCTTTAATTCACTTCTTATCAACAACACCCTTTGCTCATGGTGCTATAATAACTCTTCTAGCTCTTTCATTTTATGATAACTGGCACAGACACCTTTCCATAACACAACTGGTGCATGATCTTCTTTGATACTCAAGTTCATTTTTCTTCCATGGCTAATGCTTTCTCTAAAAGTATCAAAAAGATTATGCAATACTAGATCATGCGTTTGATGAAGTTCAATCAAAGAAGGATCTGGCCTTCTTCCTTTCACAACTTTAATGGGCATGGTCTTTTAATAACAGAGTCACCAATCTCTTGCAAGTAGACATAATAATAAAAACTAAGGAAGTAAAACTTCAGCACTAATCTTCTTTTCCGCTTCCCCAGCAGAGTCGCCAAAAATCTATTGGTAAACATATTGTTCTTTCCAATGCAACTCTTAAATGCCTAAACCTATGAGAAAAAATTTGATACCAACAGTTGGATAATCTATCATGAGGTTGATAGATTTCCTCTGAATTGAAAGGTACAGCTCCCTTATCAATGATATTCAATGAATTTGTTTGTTCCTAAACTAATTGGGTACGTTCTTAACCTGAGAACAAAATAGGGAAAACCAAGCCAGTCCCAGACGGAACTAACTCAGGTAGATTTTAACTCCTAAATCTAGCCAATGCCAAGAACCCACAATTCCTATGACTTCTTGATACCGATAATGCAATATGAATGTTGTAAATATAAATACAATGAAACTGGAATGAAAAGAAGATTGAATGTCTGAATCTTTGCAATAGCAACAGTTGAAAATACTCTGACTTACAACCCATTCGCCATTTGACTCAAGATGTAAGAAAGTGTTCAAAATTGAATATGACCATGCTCTGATTGCTTATAATCAGAAAAAGTGATAACCAAATACTCTAATTCAGAATAAAACCTCTTTGTATTGAACACCACAAATAAAAATACTCTGACTTTATTTGCTCACAATTCCTTTGCCAAATCCATTACAAAAATCCAAATACAAAATCCCTTAAACATAGGAAATGAAATGCATGAAAATAAACTACTGTCTCCCCTCTACTCCAGCAATACCTACTCTTGCAGAAAAGAAGAACCCTTGCAAATGAAAAGGTTTTACAATAAATACATTCTCCAACAACTGTTTGGTTTCCTCCTGTAACTTTTTAGTTCTTGTCTCTTTGACTTCTCATCCTTTCCTTTTGAAAATTGATATTCTTATTAACTTTTAAAGTTAATAATGATAGATATTAACATATTTAAATTATATTTTAACAATTGATATTTAAATATGACAATATCAAACTCTTTCCTTTGTTGAGCGGACAGCAAAATAAATACTATTGCCAAGTAAAAATGAGTCATTTTTTGTGGGACATATCTTTTTATTCCACTGTTGGATCAAGCTCATATCTGGATATGTTCTTTCAAACTTAGTTATCTTCATCTTGATTGGAGCGATCAGAAAAATAATCAATGAGTCAAAAGATATGAACTTTTGAATTTTGCTCTATATTACTGCTACAAAATCAGAATTAATAAAATAAAGTTTCTAGCCATTCTTCTTTCAATGCTCTATAATCCATGTCTTCAATCTGCAAAAATGTTATCTTGCATGCTTACAATGTTAATTCTCTGCTAAAATTTGGGAGAAATTCTCTGGAATACTTATAGTGGAAATCTAATTTTGGTCTTCTCCCTTTTGTGGAAAATTGAACTTTGACTATGAAAGGCACAGTGAAAAATGAATTTTCCATTTCCATGTAGTGGGCACAATTTTGATGTGGATTGATTCACAAATTATTTTTCTGGAGTAATCTTAATGCTAGACCCCATATACCTTCATTATGGATTGATATTTTCCTTTTCTCTCTTCATGTGGAAAACTGAACTTTGACTGCGAAAGGTGTAGTGGAAAATGAGTTTTCCACTACGCTTCTCCCTTTTGTGGAAAATGAAACATTTGCTTCTCCAATGGAAAATCTGAAAATGACTACGAAAGGCGCAGCAGAAAATGAGTTTTCCACTCTGCTTTTTCCCTTTGGTGGAAAATCCCAAGTTGACTACTCCATTGTGGAAAATTAGAAAATGACTACGAAAGTCACAGTAGAAAATGAATTTTCCACTACGGTTCATTTTTCCTTTGGTGGAAAATCCCAAGTTGACTACTCCATTGCAAATAATTAGAAAAGTGCTTCTCCATGGTGGAAAAATGAACTTTGACTTCTATTTGCTTCTACATTTGTATATCTGGACCCAGAAATAATTCAATCCTTCATAGAAACTTTTTTAAGCATACTAGGAACAATTTTTTGGGAAATTCTTTATGGGAGGAAACTTTAAAAGTTTTTTAAATGGTGTACTGAAAGTGCACCTACATGATTTAAGTACAACATAATACTAATCAATAGCATTGTCCTAGTAATGATGTAATAAATACCTATAATATGGATTCTTTAGAACATTATATAGATTTTTCTAATATAGCTACACAGAAAAAGTTTTAACTAAAAAAGAGATAGAGTTCACTCTTATGTGCAACTCCTCTTTCAGCCTGAGGGTTGGCTGTGACAAATCATCTAGTACCATTTTGAAAGCAATTGAAATTTTAAATGACAAAGAAAAGTCCACAACAATTGAAGTTTAAATGGGATATCTTTACTGCATGGGTTTAAGAACACTTTTTAGTTTAGAGAGAAGCTTGTGCATTTTTAGCTAAATCTCTTATGATATTTTTTGTCTGGCATTTCAAAGTGGAAACTCGTAGATCACTTTCTTTATTTTGTAGGTACTTGATGCAACAAGCGATGAACCTTAGGCTCCACATGGGACGGTTATGGCTGAGATTGCTCAGGCTACAAGAAATTTGTAAGACAATCTTTAGGGTTTTGCATCAGAGCTCTCACACAAATTTACATTTCTTTTTGGCAGTCATCCAACAAATAATGGATAAAGCAATTTGTATTTGTTGAAGCAATGAAAGACAATTGGTTATGGGTGTTCTTTGGAAAAGGGTTAGTGACACCAGTAGAAACTGGCATCATGTTTATAAGGTAGATTGTTCTGATCCTTCTTTGGCAGTTAGTGATTTCAAGCTACATATACTTGGTTCATGCCAAAAGTCAACAACACTATATGACTTGCCTGAGCTGACATTTGTAATTTTTAAAAACATGTTTTTTTTTGCAATGGAAGTGTTCCTTTTTTTATCTTTTGTCAAAACTACAAAATTGATTTTGTTCTCAGCTTATGGCACCTTTGGAGTTGTAAAACATTCTTTTAAGAAACTCATCTTTTGTCATTTCAAGGCATTGACTATTCTAGAATATCTTGTGGCAAATGGATTTGAATGTGTCATTGATGAACTATTGGAACACACTTTACAAATTTCAGTATAAGACATCCCAAGACTATCTTTTTGTTGGCTAGGAAACTTACGACAATGGTTAGGATCAGGGAATCAATGTGATCAACACTAGTACATTTTTTAAATACAAGCCCGTGTTGGTCAAAATTTCAACCAACACGGGCTTACACTGTGTCAAAATAAATAAAAACTCTATTTGTCATCCTAATTTCATTGTTGCTACCCTAATTTCTCATTTATTGTTACGCAGAAGATAGCTTGTGCGGCTTAATCATTTCTTACAGTGCATTTTGTGGCCAGGAGTACGTGCCAAAAGGGTTTTACAGCTTCAGCGCCAACAGGGTTTGATAGCTTGGGTTCTTTGGTGCTTGATTGTAGTAGAGGAGAGCTCATGAATGCTTCAAATTAGTTGACAAATTAGTTGACATTGAAAGAGATTTCAGAAGCAAAGGCTCTTGCAACATCAAAGAGTCATAGTGAAGCTGAAAGAAGGTGACATGAAGGAATTAATTCACACCTGGCAATGTTGAAGAGCTAAACCACACTAACACAAGCTACATCATTTAAGGTAAGCTTGGGTTGGTTTTAAAGTCTCCACGTTTCTATCATTTGTATGGTTTCATGGTTGGATCATCTACCTTCAAAAACTAGCACTAATCACACAACAACTACAACATAATTTCTTAGTAGGAAAGGCCGCTAATGTGGGACCAGTTATGTGCTAGTGTCTCAGGGACCTGCCACTACTTGTTGTCAATGCAAGATACATGCTAGAAGCAACAACTTCTCATTCAAATGAAACAAAATTGCAACTAACATCATTTTCTTCTTGCATATTTTGCTAGGCCATGTGTTAGAAGACATTCAACAATCATTTCCACAAACTTTCTTTTGATGGTAGATAAATGTAAAATGGAAATAACATCTAGCAGTGTATATCTGTCAAAGCAACCATTTCACTAACCTAGGCTTGATGACAAAAAAAGGAGTGGCTTATTCTATGTGTCATCATATACAAGAGTCTGGCAGTGCAATGGTTGTGTCATTTAATTACATTTTAATATTCTAGATTTTGAAATTATATGTGGTAAACCAAGATCAATGAGGTCGTTCCCAATGGATCAAGGGTTGACTTGTTGGTCTAAATATTTGTTTAGAATAAATCCATCTTGCTTAACTACCAATCATGGAAAGCCATGCAAATGCATGATAGGTTTGTGAGTCAATATTCATGATTACAAGGCCAATTCTTCACCTGTTCCGGCATAAGCCTTATTGTAAACGAAAGGAGGAAAAAAGAAACAGAGGAAATTATAGAAATGAAGAGTCTCATGCTCAACATATATCCTCTTATAATTTAAATAGAGCTTTATGAATCATGGATCACTAGTCCACAAAAGTAACAATGATAAAACACATACGCATTAGACATTCATAGACACAATTAAGAATTAGACTTTTGAGAACAACCATCTACAATGCAAGACACATACACTTAGGTTCCTTTGTTGATTTATAAGGAGTCAAAAAGTGTTATATATATGAGACTCAATAGCTCATTTACATGAAATGGATTCTCCATTACAAATGGGCACAGGGCTGCTCACTTATAATAATATCTCAACAAGCAATAAATTCTCCCAAAAAATGAGTTTGAATTTTGAATCCATGGAGGCAGAAGTCATATTGAACATGGGTAGCATAGATCTCCTTTGCTGATTTTTGGAGCACCTATAGGATGGGTGCAAGGTAATTAACCTTGAAATTCAACTCTTTGTTTCACATATGCAACTAATGGAGTTGCATTTCTTGACAATGCTTAGAGCATGGCCACTGAGCTTTAAAATCTTTTCAAAAGCCGTCCATGATATTGTCAAGATTTGGATATGAAACAACTCAATTCTTTTTAGTCCCGCCTAGCATAGGTGGAGACTAAAGTTTTCAACCTTCCTTTTTCAATTAATTTATTCCTTAAAATATGTGCACAATTGTTTTATCCATGGTGCCTATGAAATTTCGTATTAAAATGTAATTATTTCATTTTATTTCTTTTTTTTCATTGGTTGTCTTTCCTTTTCCCGGTGGTCTTTTCATATTTTCTTTCAAAAATTTAGAAAAAAGAGGAGGGGTGTAAAAAAGTGGCATGTGGCATGTAGTTTATTTTCATTCGTACATTTTGCCTACATGCATAAAGGGTAGTTGCATGGAAAAAAATTAGCAACAGGTGTGGACATCTTCACTCTCTTATGTGTTGATGGAAAATTGTCTTCACGGCCTTATTTCAAAAATGGAAAGGAGAAACTATGTTTATTTGTCTATTTTAGATCAGATCAAATGTTGAAAATCTTACGGCTATAGAAATATCGATTAGTTTAGGGCGAGTGCCAACTTTCTACTTGATTTATGCAGTCTATCACTTTGCAAAGAGGTCACACCTTTTGTGGTAGGGTTTGCTTTTTGTCAATTCTGAGGATTCTAGGTAAGTAACGTGCCAAGGTTTCTACAAATCTTCAGATGAAATTCTTCTTTTTCTATAACATTTAATTCTTCCTTGCATTGTGCAAACATTAAGGGAGATCCTACTATTTTGATTCAGATTTAGGGTTTGAATTTGGATATTGAAAAATATTTTACCATTTTTCCCGCACATAAACAACATTAGCAAGATGCTGGAAGCAACCTCGTAAGGGTGTCAATCTTGCAGACATTTTGAACATATTCAATCATACCCACCTTCCTCCTACTAACATTTGAGAAATATGAATCTGTATCTAAATTCTTGTTCTTTCAAATATCAATTTCTATTCATCTATCTGAATATAGTTGTATTATGTTTAATGGAAGTTGCAAAAGGCTTTACTATGAACTCTGTGCAAACAAATTCAAATAAGAAAATAGCTCTTCCTGCAAGCCAACTATTCCACATTATGCTCAAGGGGGGAAGTAGAAATTTGAGTGAAAATTAGGAGACTTGCAAATTATAATGCATTATGATGCTCATCCTGTTGTTCTAATTGTTTTAACCAAAAGTATAACACAAATTTTATCCTAATGTAGAGGCAAGGGATGGAATGTGAATATTGTATTAAACAGTGCCGAAAAATGACTCGGGTGCATTCACCATTAATAGCCATCTGGAAACCTAATTCCATGATCTGTAATTACTGTTCGTCTTTCAGTTCAACAGATATTCTTGTACATTTCTCTCTCATCGCATATTGAGGGCAAATAATCACTAATTATTGTTAATGAAGAGTACATTATTATAAAAGAAAAGCAGAAAGGTTGTAGGGCATAGTTGTTGAATCATAAACACATGTAATAGTTAATATTGGCTAGCCTAGATGTGTGAAAAAAATTTATTTTGAAATTTTATGTTCTTACCCCAAATTTAGTAAGATATAAAAATTTATATGATTAAATTCAAGACAACAAGAATGTAGTTGACAATTAATTTGATTATGTCCATCACTTGTCTGCCCATGCCTCATGCCTATTTTGGGGATTGTAACTATCCATTTCAGACAGATTCTATTGTAATTGTGCCATGTGAATTTTAGGCATCCTATAGGCTGTAGCACGAGCTCTTCATCGCTGCTGAAAGAATCTACAGTGGCCAATTTGTTTATGTTGTTAAGAGGGCTAATCTAAGTGTGGGAAATGTGTTGCTCCTCAGATGTATTCCTTAGGATGTCATGGTCTACAATGTAGAACAACATGTGGGAGATCATGGCTCCTTTGTTCGGGACTCCAGAGACTACGCAATCATCATTAGTCATAATCTAGATAATAAAACTTTCAAGTAATAATAATTTCTCATTAGCATATATAATAATCAAATATTTTTTGCTTTCTTTGTTCCTCTTTTTGTCTTTTGTTTAGTATATTGATTCAAAAGTTGATTTTTAGTCGATGTTTATACTACATTTTGATTTTACAATTATTTTATGCCCTGGATCAATACTTGTTTGAATTCAACTTCAATTTACAAGATAGAAATTTTTTTTGGAGCTAGAAAGATTGTGCCAAGCAGCTACAGAGCCATGATCGATCAGACTGTTGATGGTGGTTGGACTGAAAGCCAATGTTGAAAGCTTGCATTGCCTAACCCAAAAGAAACTGTTGGCCCAAGGTGCGTGGAGCCGCGATGAATCCAATAGAACATCCGCATGGTGGTGGAAACCACCAACATACCAAGTATATACGAGTACTGTCCACTGCTATGCTTTGTTGTTTGGTGCTTGAATTGATTTTCCTTCATGATTTTTTCTAAGCTAATCCATTATTTCCCTAAACTGATATTATTTTCTACTACGTAATGTTTACAAGTTACCAAATAATTTGTTTGGGTTTTCCCGCATATGCTTATCTACTCAAGTCTTCTATGAATTGATTCCCTGAAAATATGACCTTTATCCATCAATACTGACTGTAGTGTTCTGTGGGTCTCTTATGAATGTTAACTAGATGAGTGTGTGTGACTAGCTATTGGTTCTCCTTATCGCGATTCCAATATGCTCTCATCTATTTGTATACCTGTTCTTAATTTCCACCCCTCTCCTATGTGAGTGGTGTGTAGTCCTACTTATATCTTTAAAAAGATTACTTGCATCCATTTCAGGTTGAGTAAATTTGTGGCCAGACTTTTTAAATTTTATTTTTTTCAAGTTTTAAAAATTGGATCCTCTTGCCAAGTGGATTTCGAGTACAATGGACTATAGTGTATGCCCATAGTCATTTTGAGTTGAAAGTTCTCGTAGCTTTCTTGTTTCCTTTAAACCATAGAATAGTCATAAAGGTTATATTTATAGGGAGGAGATTGTGTGTGTGCATTTCTTTCTTTAAAACTATAAAATGATAAAAACGATTGTATGTGTGCATTGTATGTTTTGAAGACTACACTATAAAGGCATGTATTGAAGTTAAGGGCATTGTAATGTTAACATGCACCTAGGAGGCTATTGAAAGGTCAATTTTTTTGGGGATTTAGGCCTAGTAAAGCTTGTAAGGGTTTTAGGTGTCTTTGGAAGGGTTAGTGAAGTTATAAAACCTTTGAAAAGGTTAGTGAAATATATTAAAGGCATATATGATTGTAAGTTTTTGAAGTTGACACTTTGTGTCAACTTAGACAACAAATTTCAATTTATAACTAATTGGTAATAGTCAGATAGTTAGATAGCAATGGTTGTTTACTATTGTTTGGTTATTTAGAAGGGATTTTTTGAGTTTTTTGGGGAGAAGTAGAGTTGGGGTGGTGAGACAAGGCATTGTGAAAAAAATTTAATCAATAAAATAATCATGTTCTCTACAATTTAGTCTCTATCCCATGGAACAGTGAGTTCCATGATGTATCAAATGCATTTTGACTAATAGTTAATGTCAGAACATTTAATTATTTTTGTTATCTTGTCCACGCATTCTTTTAATTTTTATTGCCGGTTAAGGAATAATAGATTGGTGCATTCAAACCAGTGACTGGTTAGGCACAGTCAACAGTACTTATTCTGAAGTTTCCAATGTAGATTCTCTCCTACCACCTGTAGTCATTGTTATTGGTGGGAGACAATGAGGTTGTGATAATTTATTTGTACTATATTAACCAAATGCAGGAGAGTGGGAAAACTTGTTGTAAGTGCAGTGTTGGATGGTAATTGCTGATGGAGGTTTAGCCCGGATTAGATAGCAGTCTAATAGATAGTGGATCATTTCATGTTTGAAGATGTTTGGGGGGTGAATCCTTCATGTTTAGGGGGTGTCTCTGTTACCAAAAATGAGACAGTGGAGCACTGCTAGTGTTATGATGAGAAAAATATGTCTTTCATTGTGATAGACTATTTCTAATTCATCTGTGTTGTTTCTTGCTATTGTCAAGTAGTCTTTGTTTTCCTTGAGACCATGAACAAAATTATCTACCATTTTTGCTAATGATAAACTTTTGACTTGAACAATGATAAAGTTTATTATTAATCATTATAGTGGAACAACTTTTGACTTGTTAAAAAATTTTAGTCGAAGGTGTTGGAATTGATAGTGAACCCCAAGCTCCTAGAAATCACCTACAACCAAAATGCATGTTACATCTATGTCTGAAAGAGAATATGATCCAAAAAGCATGCCTACTTTCGTGATTTGGCTATTATTGCAGCACTACAAAGTGTCTTATAGTGTTTCTCATTTTCTTAAATAATAGGCAATTAGTTAAAGATTTCATCATATCTTATAGTGGAACAACTCCAAGAATCTTGGGTAAATTGCTTGCTATAAGACTTTCTTGTATAGGACACTCAATAATGTGGGCTAAGTGGTGGGCACAAAGAGGAACAAGAAAGGATCTCTACAAGTGCACAGTGCAGTAGAATTCAAAAATGAAATTGAAGTGCTCTCATATATTCATTATAAGAATCTAGTTAGGAAAATTGGATTTCATCTCCATTCATGATGGAACTTACAATGATGCATATCCACAACAATCTTTAACTTCCAGCAAACAAGTTAAACCTAAAGAAAAGCTATTTGAAGACCTGGTTGACTTTGCCAAGGCAAAAAGTAAAACTTCACCCAATAAAAGAAAAAGTTTTTAAAAATTAGAGGTTGTTCTCTAGGATGGTTTGTACTACATATCTTCAAGTAGCTTGCTACAAGTGATGGTTTAGGTGTAGCATCAGTTTTATTGAAGCCACTGTATAGTCTTTTGTTCAATTGAGGTCTAGTATTCATTATGTGTTATATTATTCCTAGTGCACTGCAATTTAATTTATTTCTTGTTACTTTTTTTTTTCTGATATGAAATTCCTTTTGAAGATTTGTATATTGAAACAAACTTATGTTCTTACCTAGAAGGTAAACGCTTTTAGTAACAGTGCCAAAAGATCCATATATATATTGCAATGTATTACTGAAGCTTATTCTATTTCAGATCTCAAGTAGTGTGTGAGCATTATTTTCTTCTTATCATAGTATTTGTGGGAAGTAATTGCCTGTGTGGCCTTCCACTATTCTCTAGTTCACAATTCAATTGTGGCATTTTGTTCGAAGCAAAGCTTTATAATTACAAATCTAGGATATTTTAATAGATCATTTACTTGTGTGAGGGGATAAAACCCATTTTGGTGCCCTAAAATAAGATAACTATATATAGAAACTCAATCATTGAGACATTTTGTATGGACTTGAGCTATCTTGATCTAGGCTTCGATCTATTTCTATGCATTTTCTATAACTATTTTTGGGCTTTAATCTGCAATGTGAGATGCTTATTTTGTTGGCAGGTAATTTAAATAGGAAACATTTTCTACCGCTAATGTCTGAGAGTTTATTTTATAAATGATATCTAAGTTTATTATTATCAATATGCATGAAATCTTTAAGATCATACAAGATTTTCTTTCATCTAGAGTTGCATAGGTGTTGAAACTCCTTTATTATATACAGGTTGTTGCTGGAACTAACTGTTTGAAAACATCACAATGTGGGTTATTTTCATATTGCAACACTGTTAGCCAATCAAAAAAGATGTAGATTTGAAATCTGTTTCACTTTTTTTCATCCTAAATTAAAATACATCTACATTATTAATAGTCATTTTTTGTGTTTTAGGTGCAATTTATCAGATAACCCCCTTTTTGATATGTCTTTTGAGTTAGTCCTTTGCTTAAACAATAAATTAAAAGATTGGTTTATTGTAGGCCCCTGAAGTTAGAAGTGGAGATCTACCACAGCCTATCATTCTCACAAAGGGCCAAGAGTTTACTTTCACAATCAAAAGAGGAGTGGGCTCTGAAGATTGTGTAAGCGTGAATTATGATGATTTTGTGAATAATGTGGAGAAAGGAGACACACTACTTGTTGATGGTACGTTCTCTTGTGTTGGCTTGAAAATTCATTTATTAGCTGAAAAGAACAAAGTTACTAATGTTATTCGCAAAATTTTCATAGCTTTCTATTTCTTATCATTATTTGAACATCTCTAGGGGGGATGATGTCACTGCAAGTGAAGTCAAAAACATCAGATTCTATAATTTGTGAAGTAATCGATGGAGGAGAGCTTAAATCACGATGACACTTAAATGTGCATGGAAAAAGTGCTACCCTGCCTTCCATTACAGGTTAAGACCATTTTATCAACTCTCAGGCATGCATAGCAAATTAGATTTTTGTTGCTTATTGACATGTACATCTCAATCTACTTCTTTCTTAGGGATTTTGATTTCATTGTGATTTCCCTTTTTTGTATCTAATATTGATTTATTCAAGTTACCTAGAATATAATTGAATGATATGTTTATCAATCTTGAAATATGTGTAATATTTGTATTTTTTTGTTGCTTGTATATGTGATGAGTTGTTTTGACCAACACAACATCTTAGATAGCTTAATTTGGTATTTGATAAAATCTATTTCTTGTCTCTTTTTTTTGCAGATAAAGATTGGGATGATATTAAATTTGGAGTTGAGAATGGCATAGACTATTATGTTGTTTCCTTTGTTAAATATGCTAAGGTGGTGCATGAGTTGAAAGATTACCTTAAAAGTAAAGCTCTGAAGCAAAATTTTAACTTTCTAGTGTAATATAATCCTTTGCAGACAGCATTGGGCTTGATATAGCATGTTCCCTTAATTTATATTTTAAATCAAAATTTAAAAAGTGATAAAATATCAATGCATTTGTATTTGTAATTATGTGAAGGTTGTGGTGTGGATATCCATGTGACTGTGAAGATTGAAAGTGTCGATTCAATACCAAATCTTCATTCAATTCTTTCTACATCAGATCGAGTAACTACAGTCTCCCTAGATCAGAGGTTTTAGTTGGATAACTTGTTACTTTATGATTGGTGATATTGCTTTGAATGGAGTTAATAAATTATGTGAAGTCATGCTTGTCAAGCATTAAATAGAAAGTTAAATGCGCATGCTACTTTTTTTACTATTTAGTCATGCATGTATTTGTTTTGATGTTGGTGCTTTTCCATTGTTGGTTTTTGTACAGCTTTGATGTAAAATACAAAATATAAAAGCTTTACTTGTGAATATGTTATAATCTTCTTTAAATTGTTGGCAAGGACTATGAGCTTCAGTAAAGATGTTTTTAAATCAATTTTTTTGATTGTCTATCATTCAGTGAAGTTAACTAGAATGAGACCATCATTTAGCTGCCTGACTGATTCCTAGCTATTGAGTTTTTAGATTGTAGTTTCTTCATAGAGCTCAAGATGGTTCTGTCAAGAAACGAGAGAGCAAAACTTAAACGTGGACAGTAATATCTAAATTGACACTTTGAAAGGAGGGATAGATATATTCTTTATGCTATAATTTTCACATGAAATAAATTAATGTGATTTTTTTCAGGTGTGAGTAAAATTTGTGAGGCCATATAGCCTTTGGAGATTTTTCTAAATGCGACATAAGTTGGTTAAAATGGCATAACTCTCAACTATGAAAATCTTGACATCTTCCTCATTTTGAGACTATTTGCTTTTGATGGTCATTTTTATGTCATCACAACTTCTCATAATATATTGTATTAGGTACATTCCCATGCAAGACTTGTTGGTATCTTATGCTTATGAAATTTTATTGTATGTATTTAAACATGGCATTCTCTTCAGATTCTACTGTCGTAATTCATAAATTTGACATTAGTTCAATCTCATAAATTATGCCTTTGCTATATTTGTCCTCTCCATCTTTTAGCTTCACAACAAAGAGCTTAGAAGTTGTGAACTGTCAAGAAACATTTTTCGACGAGAGGAAATGCACTTATCCAATTCCCAACAGAGATGTTGTGGCATGCAAGGGCTATGGGTATTTTTGTGCAGCTGTCATACCATGCATGAGAAAAGATCTTCTATTTGCCATTTTTTTGTTAGTGTTGCCTTGAGAAGAATTTAGGGTTAGCTTTAGGTTCATTCTAGCTCTGATTCCATCTTGTCACCTTTTGTTTGGGTATGAGATGCTAGATTTTGAATACATAGGATACAAGCTAGGTTTTAAAAGCTAAGAAACATTGTCTTATAAGTTAGATTTCAATAGCTAAGAAACAATGATCTTATTGTTTTGTTAATTTTTACCTTCTTTTGAACTTGGTATCCAAGATTTGTTGTTTTGTCTCTTGTAAACACCACTTAACAGTATTTGGCTAGTCTCTAGCATATCTCACACACCCAAATATTCAATCGGCTCAGTTGAGGTTGAAAGATACCACCTAGAGGACTTACCAAGATAGTCTCCCAAACAACAACACCCTTGTCTTTTGTCCCTATTCAGGTAAATATTTAGATTTCTAGATGTCCAAAGTCCATATAGTAATTTATATGTCAATCTAATGAAACTGTGAATGACCATGCATCTCTTAGTATTCAGGGCTCCACTATTTGTCTAGACAACAATGTCAGAGTGTAGAATTGTCATGGAGTAGTGTTTCTGCAAAATAGTTTGTGTTCTTGGTCAGTAGGATCTCCATTCTTTAGTACATGTGTCCAGTTTTGTGATTTTTAGAGGGAAGGGCACCATTCTTTAATGCAAGTGTCCATTTTTTATGGCCATGCAGGGTTGGAGCACCCAAATATTGTGCAAGTGACCTATAGTGTTGAATATAAGTTGTGTGTCTTTGTCCTAGTCTCTGCCCTGCAGAAGCATCCATCTTGAATGCTAGTGCTCCATTTGATTCTCCAGAATAAAAAATTTCTTGGATCCTTGTTCCTATGTTTCTATTCCCTTTTCTTCTATTTACTACAACCTACAATAGACAAAGGAATGCATACTCTCTCTCTCTCTCTCTCTCTCTCTCTCTCTCTCTCTCTCTCTCTCTCTCTCTCTCTCTCTCTCTCTCTCTCTCTCTCTCTCTCACACACACACACACACACACAAACACACACACACACTCACACACGCACACACACATACACACGTGCACATGTGCATACATCCATGCATAGATTAAGGGGTTGGTGATATGATGGTGATGAGAGCTTCTAAAAATGCTATCCTTAAAAAGCAATAAAGAAGCACAAGTATCATGACTCCCACGAGTTTACTTAAGAAGACTTAACTTCTATTCTTTTTGTAGGATAAGCTGCTTACTTTGCGAACACTTTCAGCTTTGTTCCTGAATTTTTAGTTTCTTTAAATATAAGATTATTGTTAGTCCAAGGGTAAAATTTTTGCATGAGTTTACTAAAAAGTTCATAAATGGATAGAAATTGTTAATCTAGATAGTTGTATAAGCTTATAGTTTTATGAAAGTACTTCGTTGGAGGTTTTTTGATATTTATATGTTGGTGGTCCCTTGGACATTATTGAATGTTTTCTTTCATTTAGTTTATTTATGACAAGCATTTATACACTGCTTGCATGCGAATGGTCATAGCCACCTTCATTTTTAGGCACACTCATTCAAGTTATGCATGTATTGATTTTTTTATGTCATTTGTATGTTCTTTAGGATTCTAATAATTGTCTCTTCCTTCCTCTTCTGTAGGCTATGGTAGCTCAAGGGGATCTTGGAGTAGAGCTTCCTATCAAGGAAGTTCCTTTACTCCTGGTAATTTTATAGAGTTTTTTATCATCAATTAAAATGTTACACATATCAATGAAATTCATTTCTTGAATTTTGTGTTTGCAACCATTCTTATTGAATTCCTTATTTACTACCCAAGATTAGGCTAATATTTCAAATCACACTAGGTATGATGCAGTCTTCCATGCTGACACAAGTAGTGTTAACTTGGAAGGGCTTTATATGCTTCCCTTATCACAAGTTGCACCTTCTTCTGCCATGGAAGTCCAACTAGATGCTCTTGGACTTGGAATTAAATTAAGCTTCTTGACATTATTCATCTTACTTTTTAATTATTTGCAAGCCAAAAAAGCAAAGATGGAGACCAGTTTCAAAATGCCCTCTAATTTGTCATCTTGCTTTGTTTTTTAAGAACTTTTTTTTCCTTCATTGTACTCATAATGCAATTTCCTAAATAGAATTTAGTTTTCACTTTCTTGATTTGATAGAAGAGTAGAATTGGGTGTAGAAGAATAGAATTTAGTGTTAAATTGTTAATTATGCTAGCTGAAGAGAACTACAGATTACTTAGCAATCAGGTTTGGAAGCCTATCATTGGATCCATGATGTAACCTACAAGAGTGAATGGTGGATTTAGCATTTAGACTTTGATCTATATTTTAATTTATTTTTTATAATTTTTAAAATAAAAACTACCTTTATCTATTTAGTATGTAAAGTTTTGATATTTTTCACAGCAAGTTAAATTATGATACTTCTAGAACTAGAATTTAATTGTGTAGTTTTTTAGTTAAATTTGTTGGTCTATTTTTCATAAGTAATCAATGATAAGAACCCACTTAACTGATCCATAATAACTTGTCCATTTATTGCCTTCCTCTTTATTTATCTTTTTATTGCATCCATCTACTACCATCATTCTCATGAGAGATATTCTTGTATACAGCTACTCATGAGAAATGAGTTCATAAATTCAACTAAAAAGTCATAGATTTTTATATACAGCAGATCATTTATTCATGTAAATGAATCAATAGATTGTATTCAAAAATTATATAATTGAATCCTAATAATTGTCTTATAGTTGGAATATATTTATACATAAGTAGAAAATATCAATCCATAGTAAATTGGTACATATGAAACTGATTTTAACTATGAAAAGCTTTGTGATGCACAATTTGTTTGTTAAATTAATATATACTGAGAATTGTTCTTTTTATTTCTTACTAGGCCAGACTTTGCCTGAGAGCGGCAGGGGAGGTGGAGGAAAAGCTCATGGAGAACATAAATAAGCTAAAGGCAGAAATGGTGAAATTGGAGGAAGTGGGACACATGGCAAGACTAAGAGATTATAGAAACTAATGTGTGAGGATGAAGATTGTATACTATGATGCCTTCAAAGAAGTGAATTTCAAGGAAGAAAAAGAGAAGCTAGATTTCCATGCCAACCTTAGCAGGCTTAACCTTGTTGCCTTTTATGATAAGTTAGAAGATTTGGTGGAAACCCATGATCGAATGGGGATTATGAGTCAGACCAATGGGGATAAATATGATGGGCAATGGCTTGATGGGTTGAAGCATGGCCATGAAGTCTACAGATGGGCATATGGGAGTTGTTATATGGGGACCTAGAGTAAGGGGCTCAAAGATGGGAAAGGTACATTTTATCCTACATGTGGCAATCAGACATTTTATCCTCAAGGTAGTTACATCATTAAAAGAACTTACTATAGGAGTATTATAAACTACAGTACAAATTGCCTAAACCTATTTAGTTATCCTATTCTGAATATGAGTTTTTTTATTGCATTCTAATCCAAAGCTGTGTAAAAGTAAACATGTTCTACTGATAAAATGTTCAACTGAGAATCTAATACCATCTTTATCTATAGATATGGGATATCTTGAGTTGGATGTGAAACTGTTTATGGGTGCAGTGGGGTAATGTACAAAATGCATTTCAGTATATTTGAGTTTGTGTGTTTGTCCCTAGACATATTAGATTCACAAAATTTTGAATTTTCCACACTTGGTTTTGGGTGTACAAGAGATTTACATTTTAAACACCATGCATACTAATTTAGTCTCATCTATGCAATTTTTGCAATTAGTCGAAGAAAGTGGGAGTTGTTGTTCTTAGTTTATTTGGCAATTTTTGTCAGCATCCTTGGAAATTGATGCATCTTTGTATCTTAAGATGCTAGCTATAACTAAACGAGTCCTTTAAGCTATACATTTAGGTGTGGTAGCCAACTAATGCTAGTTGTAAGGGACACAAATTTTATATTGTGGGATTCCTCAGTTTTCCTTAATGTTCCACAGGGTCTCAGCATCCTATTATTTTTCTTTTCTTCATTGTTTACCAATGTGACCATTTTATAGATACTTCTTTGTATGCTTCCAAATTACTATAATCATGTTCATACTTATGAAAGCACATTGATCACTAAATTTTTTGGTCTACATAGTATCAAAGCAGTAGGAGGACAAAAGATATTTTCTATACCTTCTTACTCTGTTTTCCATTTAATCATTGACATAATATGTCAATTTTTGGTAACTAGACATTATTTTCAAAATTAAACATGGTGAGTGGGCTTAAAGTGGCAACTTGGTGGGGTAAGTTGGCAAGTTGACTTAGCGAGGCCACTTAGAGATGCGATATGGTGAGCTAACTTGGTGAGCAAGCTCGATGAGCGAACCTCAATACTGACCTTGATGAGGCACTTTGGTGGGGTGACTTAATGACTGAACTCAAGATTCAACTTGGCGAGCATACTTGAATAGTCGACTTGGTGGGGCCAGTTGGTAAGCTTAGCGAGTCCACTAGGTGAGGTGAGATGGTGAGTCGACTTGGTGCGATGACTTGGTGAGCTAACTTAAATACTGACCTTGATGAGGCGCTTTGATGGGGTGACTTGATGAACGAACTTAAAGAGTCAACTTTGTGAGCATACTCAAATAGTCAACTTGGTGACATGACTTAGTGGGCTAGCTTGGTGATCCGACTTGGCATGCGTACTTGAATAGTAGACTTGGTGAGCTGACTGAACAAATCAACTCATTGAGGTGACTGGGTGGGAGTGACTTGGCGATCTCACCTGGAGAGTTGACCTAGGGGATGGGCTTCGTGAGAAAACTTAAAGAGTTGACTTGGTGAGCACACTTGAATTGTCGGCTTGGCTTGCAAACTTGGGGACTTAGTGGGACATGTGGGTGAGGCAACTTGGTGAGCTAACTTGGTGAGCAAATTTAATTATTGATCTTAACAAGGCACTTTGGTGGGGTGACTTGATGAACAAACTCTAAGTCAACTTGGCAAGTGCACTTGAACAGTCAACTTGGCAAGCATACTTCAATTGTTAGCTTGGCGAGTTGACTTGGGGAGTCGACCTGGCGAGCTAACATGGTGAGTGGGCTTAAAGTGGCAACTTGGTGGGGCAAGTTGGTGAGCCGACTTAGCAAGGCCACTTAGAGATGCGACATGGCGAGCTGACTTGGTGAGCAAGCTCGATGAGCAGACCTAAAGACTAACCTTGATGAGGCACTTTGGTGGGGTGACTTGATGATCAAACTCAAAGAGTCAACTTGGCAAGCATACTTGCACTAGTACATTTGGGTTCAATTTTTTACCTTTATTGGTCAAATTTTTGACCCAATTTTTGACCAAATTTTGACCAAATTCGACCAACCCATTAGTCAAAAAAATTTTGCTTGAAATTTTGACCAACTCACTGGTAAATCATTTTTCTCAATCATATAACTAATTATATATTCTTCATATTAGTTATTGTCGATGTTTTTCAGGCATTCTATAAAACAGTTCACATGTCTTGCATATGATATGACATTTTGCATGCATCCTGCACTCTCTCTCATCTAGCTAATGATGGATTATGTAGAGTGATCTAAAATCATGATGCTAAAAAACACACAATCAAATCTAAAATGAACTTGCACTACAAATGGATTGTGCAATTATGATATTGGTAAAATTGCATGCATGTCTACCAGGACAATCACATCTTAAACATATATTTGTCCTGGTAGACATGCATGCAAAATTAACAATATCAAATTTCCATAATCCATTTGTAGTGCAAGTTCATTTTGGATTTGATTGTGTGTGTTTTTTAGAATCATGGTTTTAGATCACTCTGCGTAATCCATCATCAGCCAGATGAGAGAGTGTAGGATGCATGTAAAATGTTGTATCATAGGCAAGACATGTGAACTATTTTATATAATGCCTAAAAATAATTTCACCTTCCTATTGGTGGAAATTTCCACCTTCATTGGTCAAAATTTCCACCAACACCTGGGTTTTTTCAACCTTTGTTGGTGGAAATTTCCACCAACGCTTAAATTTTTTTCTACCTTTGTTGGTGGAAATTTTCACCAACACCTAAATTTTTTTCTACCTTTGTTGGTCAAAATTTCCACCTTCATTGGTCAAAATTTCCACCAACGCCTAAATTTTTTTCTACCTTTGTTGGTTGAAATTTCCACCTTCATTGGTCAAAATTCCACCAACACCTAAATTTTTTCTACCTTTGTTGGTCGAAATTTCCACCTTCATTGGTCAAAATTTCCACCAACGCCTAAATTTTTTTTCAACCTTTGTTGGTCAAAATTTCCACCAACATGTAAATTTTTTTTCTAATTTTTTTGGTCAAAATTTTGACCTTCATTGGTCAAAATTTTGACCAATTCTTGTATGACCTTAGACAATGGCTTTGGTGGGTTTTCGACCAATAGATTGGTCTAAATTTTGACCAACTAGTGAGTTGGTCAAAATTTTGACCAAAAAAATATTGACCAATGGGTTGGTCGATTTTGGTCAAAATTTGGTCGAAACTTGCGTCAAAAATTTGACCAATAAGGGTCAAAAATTGAACCCAAATGTACTAGTGTTAGGTTGATGGATATGCATGATCAAACTCAAGTATCAACTTTAGAAGTCAAAACCATCATAGTTGACCATTTTGGTTATATGTGGATGAATGCATGGATTTGAATGGACGCATGTACATGGTAGATATATAGATATGCATATATGTATGGTTAGAAACCTAACTTGTATAGCTACAGTGGTATGTATATGTGTATGTCTGTGTGTACTAGGTACAAGTAGACATTCAAACACATACATTGATCCATGCATAAATGAGATGGGTGGAAAATGATAGCTGAACAACATAAACCAGCAACTTGACTAACCTAAAACTACAAAACAAGACAAGAAACTAACCTAGGATAGAAAACAAAAACTGACATGTGTTTGGACAGCACTTAGGGAAAACTAAACTAAAATGTAGATGCACTTATTGAAAACAAGGAAACTAACCTAGTATATACAAGATAGGATTGAAACTTATACCTCAAAACATGGCTTGACGTGGATCCCATTTACAGGGATTGGTAGAACATCTCCTTCCATTATGGCCAACTAGAAAGCATTATACTCCTTGCATTCAGCATTCAAGAATGGCCCAGCCCACATGTGATCAAACTTAGTATGATGGTCTGGCCTACTTTTGAGAACATCCCACTTCAGCACAATATCACCTATGCTAAATTATCTAGCTCTTGCTTTCTTGTCAAAGATTTTCTTAACTTGCATTTGTTGAAACTCCATAGTTTGCATAGCTTTTCTTTTTCTTTCTCCCAACTCCATCAACTGGGCACATCGTACTAGAATAGGATCATCTTCTTCAAAAAGAACCAATTGAGTAGCAAGAGCAACTAATAAGGTGAATTTCCAATAATCTATTTTGAGGTAATTTGATCAACCCATAAGGCAACCTTTAATTTAGAATACCAATCTCGCTGATTCTCCTATTGAGTTCTTTTGATAATCCTTATCAAATTCTTATTGGAGGATTCTGCTAATCCATTTCCTTGTGGGTAATAATTGGAACTAGTGTTGAGATAAATTCCATGCTTGAATGCCCAATCAGTCACTTTCAATCCAATGAAAGCAAGTGCATTATCAAATATGATAGAATCAGGTACCCCAAACCTATTCACAATATCATCATAAAAATTAAGGACCGTTGTCTCATTTGCCTCCTTTAGCATTGTTTCTTTTGTCCAACATGTAAAATAATTAGTAGCAATAATTATTCATTTGTGACCTACACTTGACGGAAGGTTGATAGGCCCTATAAAGTCAACACCCCATTTTTGAAAGGGTTGTTCTGTTTTAATTGGCTGCAAAGGAAAAGCTAGCAGCCTCTCTCTTCCTGCAAACATGGCACACTTGACACATTTTCCAACATATGCATGGATGTCCTTAAAAATATCATGTCAATAATATCCAGCTCGAAGAATTTTATATGCTATTGTTCTAGGGGGAAAATGTCCTCCTGAATGACCATCATGGAATTCATGCAAGATATTTGTAAATTGATCTGAATCAATACATTTGAGAAGTAAACCATTGTGGTCTTTTCTATACAAAACATTATTAATCATAATTAAGGGAATAGATTATAACCGATAATACCTCTATTTTGCCTTATCCAAATTGGTTGGACACTCACTGATCTTCAAGAAATGAACCATATCCTATAACTAGCTTGTTGGTCTGTCATTATTTTCTACAGTACTGATCAGCAAAACAGTGTTTGCTTGTCCTTCAAGTTCTAAAACCTCTTTATCAACAATTGCTTGCTTATAACCAACTTGGTTATCTAAATATCCATGTCATACTGTAAGACCCATGTTATCTAGCCAGCTCGCTTTTCATTCAAATCCTTTCTCAAAAGAAATTCTTTAACACTTGGATGTGCCACACGCAAAATCACCTTATTATGTGTCAACAAGTGCCTAAATTTTTTAAGGCTCTTAACAATAGAAAGTAAATGTTTTTCAACAAAATTGTACCTTTGCTCATAATCTCCGAGTCCTTTACTGAAAAAAGTGATTGGCTGCTCCAATCCTTCTAAATTCTTTTGCACTAACATGGCTGAAATAACATCAAAACCACCATATGCATAAAGAATAAAATCCTTACCAAAATTAGGATTTATTAATACTTGTGTTGTTGCTAAAGCATCTTTTATTGCCTAAAAATTTTCTTTTGCCTCTTTTGTCCAAGAAAAAGCTATTTTTTTTCTTAAGCATAGCTATTAATGGCTTAAGTAATGCTACAATATCAGGCAAAAATCTTCTCACAAAATTTATGTGGCCAATGAAGCTTTGAAGACCCTTTTTATGCTGAGGTAAAGGTAGCTCCAAAATTGCTGCAATGCATTTAGGATCCATAGTAATGCCTTTTTTTGATACAATATATCCAAGTAGTTTACCTTCATAGACAGAAAAAATGCACTTCTTTAGGTTTAATGAGATACCAAATTCTTCGCAACGCTCAAAGATTTGCTTCAAGTGGTTAATATGATCTATCACTTTTTTAGAATAAATAGTAATGTCATCAAGATATACTAGAATGAACTTATACATCAGATTGCTAAAAGTCATTTCCATTACTTTCTAAAAAGTTTCTCTAAAATTGGACTGTCCAAATGGCATTCTTTTATATGCCATTGTTCCCCACTTTGTAGTAAATGTTGTTTTGGACTGGTCTTCTTTCTTCACCAAAATCTAATTATAGCCTGAATATTCATCTAGCAAGGAAAACCATTTAGTTCTTGATACATACTGTAAGATTTTCTCCATTGATGGAAGTGAATGTCTATCTTTTAGCGAAACTCTATTCAAGTCTCTGAAATCCACGCACAATCTTAGTTCTCCGTTCTTTTTCCTTACATGAATCAAATTAGCAACCCAACTTGTATGCTTAATGGGAAAATTATTTTTCTTTCAATCAGCCTGAAAACTTCATTTTGCATCAAAGGCTCCAATTTAGGATTAATTGGCCTTTGTTTCTACCAAACTGGTTTAGCTGCTAGTTCTAGCTCTATAGTGTGTTGTGTAAGCTTTGGATCAAAACATTTCAAATCATTGTATTCCCATGCAAAAACATCACTAAATTCCTAAAGTAAATGAAGAAGGGACTTTTTTCTTCACTAGAATTCACTTTACCAAACTTAAGACATTTTCTAGGTGCAATCTCCAAGTCTTCATACTGATTTTTCTTGACCAGCAAGTTTGCTTTACCAGGTTTTACTTGATCATCAAAGTTAAAAAGAACTTTCTAGTGTTACAAATCCTTTAGGAAACTTTTTATTTTTCAATTATAACACATGATCTCCATATTGATCTTTATACCTGTGCTAGTTTGAATTGGCAAAAATATCCTCTCCAAACAGGAATTGCAAAATCTGTTCGTCACTTTCAAAAACTTGCCAATTAACATTATTATCAGGTACTAAAGGCCTGGTAATAATTTTTATATTTTTTTGATTAGATTCTACTTTAATGTTGTTTACAATGTCATACTAAGTGCCTATAGCTGCTAACCTATCAACATGCTGATTTTTACTTCTGGAAATAGAAAGTATGTTATAGGCATCAAAATTTTCAAGAAGATCCCACACTCGATGCCTATAAGACTTGAGAACATCATTTTTTACAACATTTAAGCCTCTTACTTGGTTTACTATCAGTTCACTATCACCATATACGCTTAAACATTTGATACCACACTTTCATGCCCATTTTAAACCGTGAATCAAGCCCTCATACTCAGTTGTGTTATTTGTGCAGGAAAAACTAAATATGAAAGCAACATAATAATTTTAATTTTTCAGGTGAAACTAACATAACACCCCCACCAGGACCTTGTTTACCCCTTGAACCATCAAAAAACATATTCCATATCTGGTTTTGTGATTCTTCCAATTGATTTTCTAGTTTGACTAAATTGGGAATGATTGCATCTTGCTCATGTATGACATAAATCCCTAAATCAGCATTTTTCAAATCATAAAAATGATTTTCATAAGTTTGACTTAATGCCCATTCATCAAGAAAGATATCTAGAACATTATGTAGTTGGGTTCTAGCTTCAGCAGTTATGACATGCTCTTCTTCATCAAATGAAAGCAAATTTGCATTCAAAGCACTAAGTACGTATGGCTCTATATGGTTTCTTGCAAGTAATTCAGACTTAATTGTTACCTTTGTACCATACCTAGTCCTCAAAAATATGTGAGACTAATCAGATGATAAATAGACCCCAATTTTTGTGGTAAAGTCTCTAGACAAACAAATGGCAAAATATGGAGGTAAGTCTATTACATAGATATCTTGCTAAATCGCAAAGTTAGGATAGGCATGAAGAGTAAGACTTGCATCCTTGATCAGACCTATAGTACTAATAGACGTTCCATCAAGTTGAACAACACCTTTTTCAATGGGCTGATACTTTAATCCTAATTGATCAGCTATCTTTTTGGGCATGACTGAACTTGTAGCCCTACTGTCAACCATACAATTTTGAACTAACTTATCACCAATAATCAATGAAAGATAGAAAGGAGGAGGTTTAACCATCTTACTTGTTTCCTTGGCAATTTTATTACTATCCTCTTGCTTCTCATCAACATTTGTCAATACAACCTTTGCAGGTCCATCCACAACTCCCTTCAGATCTGCCTCATTAGATAAAGCCTTCTTCAAAATATCAATTTGGCTAGGAATAGCCAACATCTCCCAAATTGACATGGAAATGTTCATCTTCTTCATATTCTCCACAATATTGAAAGGTACAATAACATGTGAATTTTGATGTTCTTTAGTAGCAACATGTTCTACTTGCTTGTGAACATTCTCCTTGGTGATAGGGACATGAGTATCTTCCACAATATTTGTGGAACATGATGGTTCAGTTGTATCAAGTGCTTTACTTTTATTTGTAATATGCTCTATTTCAAGAACCCTTTTCTTGTCTTGAGTATTGGTTGATATGGGTGAATCATTATTTACTGCACAAAATTCATCTATTTTCCAATTAAGGAAAGTGGTTTTAGGAGTATGTGAATCATTTTGTTGTTCAAGTGCATCATTCATTGCATTATGTTGTCCTACAACTATATTGTGTACCATCAATGCATGATTAATCACTCCATTGGTGCAAGTAGCCTGACTATGTGGTTCATTGTAGGGATATCACCATTCGAAGTTTGCTACAAGGTTACTTTGCATAGGCACAATGTCCTTTACTGGATTAATAGAATTAAGAGGGGTCGGGTTATAAGGCTGAAAATGTCTTTGATTGATATTTTGCCTATAACCCAATGCATTACCCTAATATGGCTATCTATTTTCTTGGACTTGGCCTTGGCTTTGCTACTGATAAGGTGGATTTATAGGTTGATTTTTCTATTGATAAGGTGGTCTAACCTAAAATTGTATTTTTTTACAAATTAACCAACTCATTACTTAAATTTTGCATCATATTCTGAATCTTAAGTTGACTATTTTTTATCTCTTGCAGCTCTTGTGAAGGGCCTGCTACAACAGTTTCTTGTCTAGGAACAACAAGTAAAGGATTAAAAGGTGGGATTGTTAATGGCATATTTGGCTAAATATCTAGAAAAATAGGCATTGGAGGCCTAGGGGCTATTTTTCCTACTTGGATAAGGCTATTTTAAGCTCTAATAGCAATATCATATGCTTGAGGTAGTGAAAAACCTCCCATTGATTGAATCATTATGGAAATATCACTATTTAAGCTTTTCAAAAAATATAGAAAAGCATGATCTACTAAAGGTCTTATCGAGACAGGTATTCTAGTCCAAGTCCTTTGAAACTAATTGTTGAAATCCATCATTTTCTCTTGGGGAGCATGCTTTATAGTTGTGAGTTGCTCTACTAAAGACAAATAATCTGACTTATCTTCAAAATGCCTTGTTAAAGCATCCCATGAATCGATTAAACCAAGAGCTAAACTTCTAAACCATTGAAGTGCCCTTCCTTTAAGAGATGTTGCATATAACTTGGCAGTGACATCTTCCTCCGTAACATGATGAATACTGCACAACGTAGAAACATCTCTAATATGTTCATAAGTTGTAGTTTGATTCTTTCCAGTGAGATCTAGTAAACTTTTTAAGGTAGCAAGGGGTATATCAAGATGCTGGGAAAAATTTAAAGGGCTCCCCTGATCAAATGGCACAAAAGAAAATTCTCTAACCATTAGAGGAGGCAATGATACTTGCTGTTGTGGTGTTGAAATCTGGATAGGAACAAGTTGTTGAAAAAAATGTGTATGTGTTGTAGTTGCTGGTATGAAACTGGCACTTGTTGTTGAAGTAGTAGAAATATCAGTTTCAAATGATTCAATTCTCACTGTTGGACTTGCTGAATGCCTAACTTTTCATTGACATGATTGATTTCTTCTACTATACACATGAATACCAGGGGCTGAAAGTTGCCTTCTTGATGTCAGCTTAGTTCTGGGAAGAGTTCTTTTGCATCTTTTTGGAGTTTCTAGCTGTCAATATTCAAAAGAAGCAAAACTCCTTGTCTGAATCTTTCTCATAAATATATTGAACTTTTCTGGTTGGTTGAAACATGGCTATCTATTGCATCAGTACAGCTGATATTGTCTTAAAACTATATTCGTGTCCCACTGGGTGTGCCAAAATTGTTAAGTACCATAATTTGCACCCAATACTGAACTGAAATAGTTCAATAATTTTGGCATAACATGGGAATCACTTCTTGGTGAGACATGCAGTGAAGTGAAACCTCTAATTTCTAGGCCAGCTCATATTAAATATTCAATGAAATTTCCATGAACCTAATCTAAACTTGTGGGAAACAGTGTAGAAATTACTGAAAATAAACATAAAAACCTACAGTTTAAACTAAGAGATGGGTGATACACCAAAAGTGATATGAAAGTTTGGGTACAAATGACAAAAAAGGATTACTTAGTTACTTGAGCAGATACAAAAACACTTCTTTTCTGTAAAGATTTGCATAAATAATTTGTAATAAGGTCTGAAGAATGAACTTGCAAAAGGAGGAATACAGATGCCTCTCTTTTATTAGTTTCACCTTTCTAAAACACATATTACAACCTACAAATAAACTTACTCCTCTACAACTAGGTGCTTTAATGAGACAAAATAACAAGGAATAATAATAGTTCACTAATTTCTTTATCAAATCACCCTATCACTACATAGAGAATTGCAGAAAGAAAAAGGGTTCAAAAATTGACACAAATAACATAAACTCAACTGTTGTCACCTATATTAAACTTTCAAAATGAATTAGAAAATTTTGCAAATAAAAGCTAAGGACTCAAAAGTAGTCACAAAAACCTTTTCTGCATAATCAGAACTCCCAAAAATGGGTTCAAAAACTCACTAAATACCATGCCCAACTCTTGGGTCGAATGCAGAAAGATAGACTAGAAATAAGGAATTAATGACGCATGAATTAAAGACCTATCTCTAAAAAAACTCCACTAAGTCATTAGGAACCCTATGACTCATTGTCAACTATCCATAAAATGCTCTAACTAGTCATAAAGACTCCCAAACTAACTTGGCAAAGTCAAATTTGACCCACAACCCTATATTCCCTCCATATGTTTCCAAATTACTTCTAAAAATCTCATAATGACAACTCCATCTTATAAAAATGTCACTTTTCACAAATAAGCATGGAGTTATGATTGTTTATACATATTTGTATTCTTATAATAATAATAAAGTGTAAAATAACTTATAAAATGTTATTCTAGGAAATATTATTTTACAATGTTTAAAAGAATACAAAAACAAAAAAGTCTTGGAAACATTGAAACACAAACCTAGGGAAATAATCAAATACAAACCTAGGGAAAGCTTCCCCCTAATGACATCAAATACTCAACATACAAAAAAAAAAAAAAAAAAACCCACCAAAAGGCAAGCAGATTTCAAAAATTATGAAAAATGAAACAGGGCATGATATATCCCTTTGCAACTCTAAAACAATTTCATTTTTCACATTCGCATATTACAAGTCTTGAGAGGCTGAGAGAAAAAAACAAAGGTTCCATGATGATTTTGTTGGTTCTCTACACGCCGCCATGCATACTCGCTAGTTTTTTAGGATAAAGAGCAACAAAAAATTCAAAGCCCCCATTTGAATATGTTGGAAAGGTATGTTGAAGCATTTGATATTTTGTTATTTCTCCTATAGTGAAGGTAGGGTTTAATGATTTATTTTTGTTGCCATTATTATGTCGAGAGTTTTTACTGATTATTGATGGCACCACTGAAACATATTGCTATAAATATGAAGCTTGTATTTGAAGTATTTGTCATTTTTGTTGTTCGAGGTTCTATGCTGGCAACCATTAAATTAGTTTTTGTCTTCAAACCTGGGTTGAATTGGAAGAATAACTAGAAAATCCTTAGAGATGTATCTAAAAACTTCTTTTCTCATATCCCATCCATTGTTAGTTTCAAGGACGTCACCAACCATGACAAGTGGAAAAGGCTCACTTCCATCTTTCTCACCAAATTTAGTCTTTGAACAATAGCTCTTATGCTTTCAGCAAGCTCTTGGATGGCTTTAAGAAAAACATTTTTTTCAACTTCATCCCCTGCCGTAGTACAAGCCTTTACCACTAAAATATGTGTAGCTATATAAGCCCAAGAAGGATCTACATAAGTCCATCCAATCACTTCATTAGGGGTGGATGAATTTAGCTTTTGTAGAATTGTAGGAGTGAGTGATGTATATTGTCCACAAGCATCATGTGCCCTTACGACTGCAATTAGAGCTTGAGTAGAAATTCCATAACCACTGCCCCAATCACCCAGAATCAGACCTGCACCAACTGCTCTAGCTTCCCTACCATCTTCAGTAAAGCCATATGCTATTGATCTAGTGCCCGCAATCAGAACACAACCACAAAGCTTCCCTGATATTCCACTTGCCAAAGCTACGACAACATCATATGGACATATAATTGCACTTCACCTAAGCCATTGGCACATCTGATACTAGTCACTCACATGATTGATACTAGAAATAGCCACACAAACTACTCCAATAGCTAAGCAGGTACAACCAGCCTTCTAAAGAGTATTACGGAATTTTATCAGCAATGTTATGTTTTCTCTTTTCCCTTGTATAAGATTGACTTGTGTATCATGCTGATTTCATCTTTTAAGATCTCTTACTTCTTATTGCTAAGACTTTCAATTCATGCACCCCAAAATGATATTTCATGAATTTGTTTAATATACAATCAAAAATATTTTGTCCATGCACTCTATTGGTTAACCCATTGTTTTGAATGACCTATATATGCTTTCAAATTGTCACCTCTAAAAAATGCTCATTATTACCAAAATCCAAATCCACCTGCATTTCTAGTTAATGCATTTTGTGATACACTTGATATTGGTTTTGTAGGTGCACTTGGACCTAGACATCTTCTATCCTGGGCAATAGGTATCATCATCATAGAGTTTTGTTTGATTAGGGATTGAAAATCATTGTTCTCCCTACATATACTTGCTTCAAACTTTTGCTCTTTAGTAGAATTTTCATAAGATAGGAAATACACTTTCAATGGTTTTCCAAGATTCTCTGCCTTGTAGACTTATTTTTTCTGGACTTGAACATTCAAATAATATGAACTTTGGAGTGGTTTTATGATCATAAAATTTGAAATTTTTCATATTTTCCATGATTGACCCTACTATATGCAGGGTAAAAAATTTATTTCACAATTGCTACATCTATTGCATTGAAACCAAGCACTTAATAATACTTGATCTCCTCCTTTACTCATAAGTAAAGTTATATTTTCCACATTAAGCCTTCCTATAGCAAGTTATGTAGACTCTTCACCATATTTCGAAGAACCTGATTGTATGCTATACTATCCCATTCCGTGATATTTGAAAGAATATTTCATGAGGTTCAAGCACGGGCTTGTAACACTCATAAACTACCCTTCTATGATTTTCACCTATTCCTTATGAGATCAATATGTTTACTCTTGATTATAATGAAAGGTTTCATATCAGAATTGTTATGTCCCTTTAACATTACATTTTTTTTCTTTTTATCATTTGAGCACTTAGAATACACTTTACTATTTTTTTTATGTATTTAGAATAGGAAAAACATTGTATGTGTGAGTACATAGTTGAAGGTAATCATTCATTTCTTAGATCTTTCAATATCTAACCCCACTTTTTCCCATGCATGAGAACAAAGACCCAAAGCTATCAAATCAAGAGTTGGACTAGGGGTAGCATCAAAGATCACATAAGCAGTCAAACACTGAAAAGGCAATGACTAGTTACCTCTAGCTCTACCTTCTTGTGTTATGCTTTTCTTATTCTCAATATTTACAAAAGGCAGTAGTTAGACTCATGGCTCGTGTGAGATTTTTTATTTTCAACATTTTCCATTCATTCCATACTTTGTAAAACTGAAAATTGTGCATATCAGTTGATGATTTATACAATGAACATTGTACTTCTTTTTGCTCGTGATTTCTATATGATTGCAAAATTATGAAATGTAAATGAAGATGAATGATCTAGATGTTTTCTTTAGCAATGTTACTATTTAAGGTAAAATTCCAGCATGTGTAGAATTTTAGTAACAAGTCCTCAAAAGGATTGATTTAAAATATTGTCAGACTTTTGTTTTTTCCTTGATTTGAAGATTGATTCCTTTGATGAATTTTCTATTGGACTTCAATGAGTCGATCCTAGATTTACTTGTTCTTGGATTGAATACTTTAATCTTCTTGATTGACTTACCTTGATGTAATTTTATTTTCTTGCTCATTGTTTTCAATCTATTGAATGTGTCTTGGTATGATTTTACTTGTATAATTTATCGATGCCTTCCTTTCACCACAACCCGTATTTACTATTTATATCCCATTATTCATTTCAGGAGAAGTAATCCTTGTGAAGAGACATGCCTCTTGATTAATCACCAACTAACCATTTGTTTATTTTCCTTGATTGCACCTTTTTATGTTTTATTAGCAATTTCAATTATCTCATAAGGTTGCTTATTGTTATTGACTTGATCATTGTTCATCATCTACCTTTAAAAAAATATTCATTCTTATTCGTTGCCCCATTACTTGTTATTCTTCCCACTTATCTTAGGAGTCTCTTTTAAGGTAGGGGCATGAAAAAAGACAAACATAAAAAATTTGTTCTCATAGATATCATACATAACTATAATAATGACTCTGCTTTTATAACTCTAGGCATGCTCTGAATTATTTTACAACATTTCCTTGTTAAATTTCATTTTACATATCTTTGTCCTCTATTAGCTACAAATTAATTATAGATGTATGCCATAAAGAATAAATGTTTTAAGAGTTCAATATGAGTAAGATACAAATATTCATTATGCAATCCTAATAGTCACAAGTCTCATATATTAAAAATTATAAAAAATAGTTTATATGACTATAAGGATGCATAGAATGTGATCACCTTATACAAATATAAAGGTTTGAAGACAATGAAGAGCATTTACAAAGCTAATAGGGCGAAGTATTCGATGTACCTTATTGAGAATTCCTCAAATTGTTCTACGTTATTATTGGAAATTGGGTCATCACCACCAAGATCCTTCTGGTTAGTATTCTTCACTATATGATCTATTTTCTCTTTATAGACATCACTAATTTCTCCTAGGAGCTAGTCACTTGTTCAGGAATCCTCTGTAACAACAAGTAGTTTGAAATTTTATATAAGATTAGAGGTGCAATTTTAGTCTCTAGTAAAAAATTTAATTCAAAGATTAAACCATATGAAAGATCATATTTCATGTTACTTCTATTAGCTCTGGCATATGCAATTTAATGTGTATGATAGTTATCAAGATCTGTTCAATCACTGTAGGTTTCAACTTGAATATTCCCAAACAACTTGAATATTTAATCATCCTATAATTCCAACAATATTCTACAAAGCCTAACCCGCATGAGTTCTCCTCGGTAATGCATGGTAACTAGACAAATAATAGTATGTATATTCCAACTACCTCTAATATTATTTTATTTATAAAATACTTTCTTCCTAATGGTTCTATGGTCACAAAAATTCCTAGGAATCTCACTTGAAATGCAAGCATTGGAAGGAAAAACCCATTTAGATTAATGGTATCATTGAAAAGAAAAATGTCCTCCATTAAAGAAGTAGAGTCTTCCCATGCTAGATCACCATCTGCGACAACATTCCATGAAGCTTGGATGAAGTCCACTCTAGGATCATTGAATTCAACTATAAGAATCCCATCTTTCATACACAATCTCCTATGAAGAGGGTAGAAATAGGCCAGAGCTTCTGAGAGACTTTTCTTCAAAGCCTCCTACATGGAGGAAAACCCTTTGCTTGGGGAAGAATAGATAATCATCTTCTGGTTGTAGTCAAAAGTAACATAAGGAAGATCAAATGTTATGAGATCACAATACTTATACTTAGTTTTCCTACTTGGTAGTACAATAGTCTTCTAAAGTACATTGAACCCATGCTTCTCCTTCCCATTATCTATTATTCCAATGGTTCTAGCATCCATGATTAATTAATTAAAATTACTACTCGATAGAGCATACAACACTTCTTCAAAGTTCCTCTTCCCATTAATTAATATTTGTATTGCAAGAGATGTAGATACATTGATGAAGACAATAATCTACTTTTCGATGAGATTATAATAGAAAGAAATGCATATACCTATTTTTTATCTCTCCAACAAGCCTCTGTGAGGAGTTATAATTGATATTACATATGTGTATACATGTGGGAAGACCTCAAATGTAGGCTAGTTAAAATGTTGCAAAAGCATAGAAAAACTTGATTGATTAGGCATCAGTAGGTTTCAGTTTGAAATAATGAAAGAGTTGAAGCTTGATTGATCAAATACAATTGGTGATGCCAATAAAGATATTCATTGATTATATATTTTATAGAGTTCAAACAACTCTGGTAGAGTTAGAATAATAGATGGTATGTACATGGAGCTTTAAATGCAGTTTAGTTAAAATGGTGCATGAAATATTAAAAAATTCAAATAATTAATTAGGTCTTATTATTTTTAAGGTGGTGTGAAGTTGAATGGTTACAAATAAGTCTATGTCAATCAAGCTCCATTGAGTGTAAGGCTCTGACATTATAAGAGATAATGTGAGGTAATGTTTTGAATGAATTTGACAAAATTAATACCTCTCAACCCTTGGCTCATAGTTGAAGAGGTTAGCTCATTGACTCGTGCACTCATGCTCTCCTATTGGATAACAAAACTTTTGTGGTAACCCTCATTGGATTGGTTTTCTCACAAAATTTGTGCCTCTATTGAACATCTATGGTCACAAGTCTAAACTTCCAACAAAAATAAAGTTATAATTGTATTTAGTGTAAGCTTTTGTATAACTCTATCGTTGCATCAATTCAATACCAAAAAAAAATTGAAAAACATTAAGTTCTAATATAATCAAAGGTTGCAGTTTATTTAATTGAGTGTGATTAGTGAGAGCAATGCATTGATTATGTCATCTACCACAATTCAAAAGAGGATTTGTTCATATTTTGTGCTTAAATCTTGGTTGATGAATACTCTCTACAACCTAAAAATTGTTATCTCATATTTTATGATCTGTCATCCACATGTTTGAATGGTTAAATGCCAATGACAATAAATGATATACACACCAGGTGTAGTCTTGGAGGCAATGATTATGATTATACATTATGCAACAAAATTCCATCAAGAATGTAGCTCCATATAGATAGATAAAAATTCAAATAAGTTTAAATATAGATAGACATAAAAGATTGGATGAACTCCATATTTAATGTTGTAGAAAATGAAGCAATAATTTGTATTGTGTTCTATTAAAAGACTAGCATCACAAAACTGTTAGGATTTGCAAGGTGTTGAATGTATTAGAAAGTTGTGTTTAGTAATAGTCCAATTAATTATTGTAGATTGTATAAGATATAAAAATTAAGTGAGAAATTAATAGAAATCAATGATTCACTCGAGGCATTCTACATACTGGAAAGAGCGAAGCTTTCTATAAATACGAAAGAGGTGCTCTATAGTAGGGAAAGAGTGGATATGAAAAAGACATTGGTAAGATGTAGTGGTTTGAAAACACCCAAAAAATAGATTATCCTCCAAGTATAGAGAACAATGTTGAAAATGTCTAATTCTTTGTTTTCCTTTCTCAAGAGACCAAGGTTGTTGTGTAGAGAACTTCCCCCAGGTTTTCCATAGATGGCCATGTGAGTGTGATAAGTAAAGTCATTATAATTTATAGTCATTTTGACATTGTATAGTTTGAATGAATAGTTTTTGGATAGTTCCTTTGAATTAGATTTAATTTCATATACAAAGTGAGCAACCTAGAGAGATGGTTTTTCCATTGAGGGAAGCAGTGGGAGATGTTGCAATCTGTGAGTGTGATATTGATGTTGCTGGTGAAACATCCCTCAAGTGTACTGAGGTTCAAATTTTGTATTCATTATTGATAAATGATGTAATCCATAGGAAGATGGCACTCATATGTATTATAGTTACATGTTATAAAAAAAAATTGTATGGTCTTGTTTATATTTGTGTTATGGTCTTGTTTGTGTAGAGGAGGGGTCAATATAGAATTGAAAAGTCTACCAAAGGAGTATATATTAATCCCTTGCTGTAATGCCCCATGTGACCCAAAAGAAGTTGACCTAAAGTTTCACTAAGTTTGTCAAACATTTTTTTTAAGTTAAAGATAATAACTTAACAATAATGGTTATAACATAGCAGAAGCAATTTACATTCACATAAACACATACCATAAAACAGATTAAAATTCTTAAGGGTCCCATGACATTTAAGTTTAATTAATAATAAATCTAATATATAATAAATCTACATCAAATAATAATATACCAATATGAATCTATTTAAATAATATACAATTATATATGATGCCACTTTACAATAAACAAAATACACAATCATCCACTTAATAGGTCACAGGGTATGAAAGGCTGAAATAATATACATCATGAAATAAATTAAATCATCTCTTAAGATCTTATGAAATCAAATACAATATAATATTACTGTATATGAGCAATGTTAGTATGCTAATAGAAACCAAATCTAAATAAAGCTTCTACAAACTAAACAAAATTCATAAACTTCAAGATAGACTAAGATGAACTCTCATTTGAGAATATGAGCCATTAATGGACTCTCTCAATGAGAAGCTCTCTTGTTGAGTGGCTTTGTCTAAATAGATAGGATGTATGCTCAAGCTTATGCTTCAAAAAGGGCTTCAAAGGGAGTTGGAATTTGGGTGTGAGTGTATGGTTTTGATGTAAAATGGCTTCTCAAAATGGCATTATTACTTTACTTCATGGATTGTGTTATTTTGCAAAGGGGAAGGATCCAATTTATAGGCAAGAGGCTTGAGGGATTGAGGGCTAAGATGCAAGGATGGGAAAAAGCTCATGGAGGACTCAGATTGCATGAGAAGAGAGCACATGGATTGTGCTTCCTTATAGCCAATCAAGGAGTGACACATGTCACATGGTGAGAGGATGGAGGAAATGGGAAGGATGAGTCAACAAAGGAGGCTCAAGGGATAAAATCTTCATAAAGACCCTCATAATGACTTGTAAGAGCAATAAAAGGGCTTGTAAGAGTCATTTATGACCTAGTGGACTTCATAAAATTTTATGGTTGAGATATTTTGAGGGTGATGAGAGCAATTTCGACTTGGGCTTGATTAGAAGGGTTTTAAGCTTGCTTAGGATTGTGCAAATGATTAGAGGATGGATTAGGATGGTTTAGGATTAGCTTAGGGATAGGCAAGTGGATGGCATTTAATGAGGGTGGGTGAAGGAGGAGATATTTGTTAACTTTGGCTTGGGTTAGTAAGTTTTAACCCATGTTTAGGGAATGTGACAAGGTTAGGAGGGGATTAGGATTAGGTTTAAAGACATCTTCTAGAAGAGTCTAGACTTTGGATGAGGATAAAGACTTTCTAGAATAGTCTAGAATTTCCTAGGATGAGGATGAAGACTTTCTAGAAGAGTCTAGAACTTCTTAGGATGAGGATAAATTAGATTTTTAGAAAATAAATAAAGTTTTATTTATTTCAAGGGTTTGGGTTGAGGAGATATTTATTAAAACTTTTTTAATAAACATGAGGATTAATATTTAATCTTAATTAAATATTTTGAGTTGGGATTAGGGGTAGGAAATGATGGGATTAGCCTTTAATCGAAATTAAAGAAGGATTAGAAGATTTTGGAAGAGGTTATTGGTCATAAGGAAATTGGCCAAGTTTTGGCCAAAAAATAAATTTTTTATTTATTTTAGGATTTTTGGTCAATTTATTAATTAAATAATTAATAAATAAGGAAATAATGTTTAAATAAGATTTAAACATTTTTGGGAGGGATTCCTTAATTAAATATTTTTAATTAAGATAAAGGGATTTAATGGCATAAAAATTAATTAATTAATTAATTAATGATGATGTCATCAGGAATTTTTCAGAAAATAAAAATACTTTATTTTCTAAAGGTTTTTAGGTGTCTACATTTTGCCCCTCTTTGATGTGATGCCGCAAGTGGCATGGCATCAAAGATAAGAAAATAAGATGCCCAAGGCTAGAGCAGAAGAGGAGAGAATGGACTGCAAGATGCCCCCTCAAGAAGCCGGCAGGGAGAGAAAGCAAGGCTCGACGACTTCTTGAAAAGTACAAGAATTTGAGATGAGCAAGAAGACTCAGATTGGCTTAAGAGAAGAGATTTAGTTAGCTCAAACTCTCACTACGAGAGAATGATAAAGGGAGAATCAAAGGCACAAGAGGAAGCAAGCTTAAGATCTCAGGGATTGCAGAGCATGAAGGAGCGAAGCACTATAAAAGGAATCCAGGATAGGGAGATGGATGAGGGGATTATAAAGCTGATGCAACGGGATTTCAAAGAGTTAGATTGGCGGAAGATGGGTTTCAGAGATCCCTAAGACTAGGATTGTGGATCTCGAAAGATGAGGCTTGGTGGGTTGATTTGGATTGGTGGATCCCTAAGACTAGGATTGTGGATCCCTAAAGCTAAGAGTGATGAGTGATTCAAAGAGATACTGATGCATCAGCTAGGGTAGGAGAGATGGATGTTGGATATGGATGGGGGATAATGGAGATGAAGGAAAACCATTGAAGCTTTTTGCGTGGGGGGATACTTCAAAGAGAAGTACCACCATGTAGTTGAGCACTAGATTTGCTATAGGACTATTGGTTAATTGCCAAGGTTACCAAGAACATCAAGGCCTTTTCACCAACTGTCCAGAGGACTGACAGACTAACTCAAAACAAACACACAAGGATTGCCCCAGCATCACACATGAAACCCAGAGGAAATAGTGTGGAATTGACACTAGGTAACCCACAAGCAAAAAAGAAACAAACGAAAGACTTGATCAAAACCGTATGCTCAGAGTGCCCCATTCGTAGCATACCATGATATGGAAGATCATGGCAACCTTGAGCAGGGAACAAAAAGATTCCTTGGAAAAGATACTTCAAGACCCAAAAGGGAAGATTCAAAATCAAAAGAAAGTGAAAATCCAAAAGAGAGTCGTTTGCCAACGAGATGGGTAGGACAAGGTACTAACGAACCAAGATCAGACATGAGGAAAGCTATATCCTGCAAGGACCTATCAGAGAGCACCGAAGCTGGTGGATTTGGATGAGTGATGCATCTGGCAAGCTAAACTAAGAAAGATAACACTTTGGTGACAGGAAATCTAGCTAAAGGATGCGTTGGAATAGCTAACTAAGATGTGTGATGGGTGCAAGATGCTGATCAAGGATGAACTGACACGAACGTTGGATAGATACAATGGTACTAAGCTAAAGAGGATGTACAAGCTGATGGACCAAGATATGTTACAAATGTACAAGTTTGTTCATGTTTTGGTTTTTGTGAGATGGAAATGTTTGTGAAGGATGGGATGTCTATAATAGGTGATACGTGGATAGGTAGATGGTTTGTGAAAAGCTTAAGTGAAAATAGGGTTTTGTGTGTGCACGTGATAGTATACAAGCTAGGATACAGGATTATTTATAGGCTAGAATATGGTACAAACCTTGGAAAAGATTCGGATAGACAAGGTATGGTACAAGATTTACAAGGTATAATACAAGCTTTGGTACAAGATTTACAAGCTGTACAGGAGGTATTTACAAGCTTCACCAGATTTTGGATATTTGGTTGGAACACCAAGGGAACAAGCAAGTGTGTCTTATGGGATGGTGGGTGAATGGATGAGGGATAGGATAGTGATAGATAATGGATTAGTCTTTAGTACACAAGGCACCTGAATTACCAGGTTTTCACCAAGTTACCTATCCAAGGTGCTTGAATTGCCAAGTTTTCACCATTGGACGCTTATTTCTCTTTACTATTTTTTTCTTTTGTATTTTTCAAAAGCTGGGTATACCAAGGATCTTCAAGCATAGAACTTCTTGAGATGAATGATGTTAGTAGGATCATTCAAGAGTTCTCCTTCTGGTGTAGATAGTTGATAAGCTCCGGAGCCAAAGGCAGCAGTGACAACATAAGGACCAAGCCATGTAGGTTCAAACTTGCCTTTCTTTTCTCGATCTACTTGGACTTTCATGTTTTCTTTGAGGACCATGTCACCTGGCTGAAAGTGTCATGAAAGCACCTTCTTGTTGAAATTTCTTTTGAGACGAGTTTGATAGACTGTGAGATGATCATAGGCTTGTTGTCGCTTCTCGTCTAAGAGATCTAGCTAGGTGAGTCGAGCTACTCTATATTCTTCATCTGATATTTGCCCTTGCAAAGATATGCGCAAGGAGGGAAGTTCAACCTCTATAGGTAGTACCGCTTCGGCACTATAGACTAGGGAGTATGGAGTTGTGCCTGTGGATGTACAGAAGGAAGTTCGATAGGCCCATAAGGCTGGATTTATTTGTAGGTGCCAATCACAGCCGGAATCATTGACAACTTTCTTTAGAATTTTGAGGAGGGTTTTGTTAGTTGCCTCTGCCTGGCCGTTACCTTGTGGGAAATATGGGCTAGAAAAGTGGTGATGGATGCGGAGGGAAGTGCATAATTCTTCCATGTTGAGATTTTCAAAGTTACCTCCGTGGTCGGTGAAGATGGTGGATGGGATGCCGAAGCGGCAAACAATGTGGTACAAGATGAACTTGGAGACCTGAACTCCTATAGCTGACACTAGGGGGACTGCTTCCACCCATTTAGTGAAATAGTCTGTAGCTGTTATTATCCATTTATGTCCATCAGATGAGAGGGGTGTGATAGTTCCAACTAGATCAAGGCCCCAACAAGCGAAAGGCCAAGGTGGTGCAATAGGCTGTAGATCCTGGGCTGGAGCATGCACAAGATTTGCATGTTGCTGACATGGGAGACACTTTTTGACAAAGTCATAGGAGTCTTCTTCAATGGTAGGCCAATAGTAGCCTGCTCTAAGGATTTGTCGCGCTAGGACAATACCACTCGTGTGGGCACCACAAAGTCCAGAGTTTACTTCCTTTAACACCATCGCGGCCTCATTTTGGTCTAAACATCGAGAGAGAGTATCGTGATAACCCCGACGATATAGGGTATTGGCTATGATAACATAGCGGGATGATTTTCGGATGAGGTTTTGGCATTGGGTACATGTGAGGTGAGGGGATATGATACCATCGTTAAGGTAAGCATGAATCTCATGGTACCAAGGGGATTGGGGACCAACCAAGATACAAACACGATTTGAATCCTCATTCGCATAGGCGGGTGTGAGGAGCTACTCCACTAAAAACTCATATTGTGTAGCTACTTGGGGAATTTCCAAGAGCGAGCCTATAGTAGCCATAGCATCTGCTACTTTGTTCTGTATTCGAGGCACTTGTGTAAACTGAAGCTTTGTAAAATGTTGGGTTAGCTGATCAACTAGCTCTTTGTAGGGTAATAGCTTTTCATCTTTGGTTTGATATTCATTTAGGGCTTGCTTGATGATGAGCTGAGAATCGCCAAAGATTTGTAGCTCAACAATGTTCCATTCTGCAGCTATCTTTAATCCTGCTATGAGGGCCTCATATTCAGCTATATTGTTGGTGCTAGGGAATTGTAGCTTGAAGGCTTTTGGAATCTAATCTCCTTGAGGTGTGACCAACAATATTCCTACCCGTAATCCATGAGATGTGTATGAGCCATCAAAATAAAGTTTCCATGGGGGTTGTTCTTCAATTAGACAGATATGCTCATCTGGAAATTCTGTGATCAATGGATAAGCATCTATTAGAGGTGCATCAGCTAGGTGATCTGCTATAGCTTGCCCTTTTATTGCCTTTCTATCCACATACTGGATGTCAAATTCACTAAGGAGCATAACCCATTTGGCCAAACGGCCTATAAGTGTTGTTCTAGAGAGCATATACTTGAGAGGGTCAATCTTGGAGACTAGTTGGATGGTATGACTTAGCATGTAATGGCAAAGCTTTTGAGTTGAGAAAACAACTACCAAACAAGCTTTTTCCATAGGAGTGTAATTGAGTTCATAACCAACTAGGGTTCTACTAATGTAGTAGATGGCTCTTTCTTTGTTGTAGTCATCAAGCTGTGCTAGAAGTGCCCCTAGAGCAGTAGGTGTTGCTGATATGTACAAAATCAGGGGATGACCAAGAACTGGTGGAACCAAGATAGGGGGATTGATGAGATACTGCTTGAGATGGTCGAAGCTGCGCTGACATAAAGGATCCCACTTGAAGTTCTCATCCTTCTTCAGTAAATGTGAAAATGGTGTACACTTATCTGCAAGCTGGGAGATGAAGCGCCGAACAGATTGGAGCTTTCCTTGAAGAGAGCGAAGCTGTCGTAGTGTCTGGGGAGGAGGCATGTCTAAGATAGCCTTGACCTTCTTGGGGTCAATCTCTATACCTCGTTTAGAAACTATGAATCCTAGAAGCTTGCCAGATGTGACCCCAAAGACACATTTCTTGGGATTCAGCATGAGATGATATTTGGCTAACCTATCAAAGACTTTCTCCAGGTCAGCAAGATGATCCATGAAGGTATGAGACTTGACCAAGATATCATCCACATAATCCTCCAAAATGGTATGGATGAGATCATGAAAAATGGCAGTCATAGCTCTTTGATAGGTAGCCCCAGCATTCTTCAGGCCAAAAGGCATCATGTTGTAGCAAAAGGTTCCCCAAGGGGTAGTGAATGCTGTCTTATGTTGATCCTCTTCTGCAATCTTGATTTGATTATACCCAGAAAATCCATCCATGAGGGACAAAATTTCATGTCCAGCTGTAAGATCTACAATCATATCTATGTTGGGCAAGGGAAAATCGTCTTTTGGACAAGCTTTGTTAAGATCTCTAAAATCAGTGCAGATTCTGATGTCACCGGAAGGTTTAGTGACAGGGACCATGTTGGAGATCCACTCTGAGTAGTCGATAGGTCGGATAACCTTAGCAGCTAACATTCTTTCTAATTCAGCTTTGACCAATAATGCCACCTTGGGGTGCATTTTTCTAAGCTTTTGTCTCACGGGCTTGATCTTTGGATCAACTGCAAGATGATGAACTACAAGCTTTGGATCAAGTCCTGGCATGTCCTGATATGACCATCCAAATTGGCCAATGTTCTCTCTTAAGACCTCAAAGAGGAGGTCAGCTTGGTCTTGTGATAGGGATGTAGCAATGTGAACAAGTCTGGGGATCTCTAAAGAACCAATGTTGACTTCTCGAGTATCCTCAATTAGAATAGGAGACACCTCTGGTTGATTATCTTGAGGAGGCAATGCTAAATCCTCATGTTCTTCTTGTGGCTCTGGATTTTCTTGCTGAGGGGTTCTCTTCGTTGCCTTAGCTAGTCTCAGATTCACCTTAGTTCCAGTTTTGGGTGTATCGAAACTAGGTTGGGGATTTTCTCCAAAATACCCCTTGGGATCTAGCTTGTAGATATAGGCAGAATCTAGCTTTGTTTTCTTGTGAGAAGTTTCAACTCCCATGAATCTTAGAAGTGCCTCCTCTGACGTGAACTCATCGATGTGTATGACACTTGGTTGGTCCCAATCTATGAGTTGTGGATGGGTGAGTGGTAGGTCAATGAGGTGGATGGATAGTTCTTGGAGAACAGAGTCTCCAAGGGAGATTTGGTCTAGGATATCGTCGTAGGCTCTCTTTTCAACTTCCTCAGGAATGTCTTCAATTTCAACAAGGTTGCGGGGAATGTTCAAAAAAGCATGACCATTCTCATTGGTGCCCCTAGTTGTGGGTATGCCAAAGCCAAGACTTGACTTCGATTCCCACTTGTGTGCATCGATGGGGCATTGCATGCCTCTTTCTTCTGGTCCTAGACCACCACCTTGATAGTTCCATTTGTCAGTGATGAGCTTATGTTCTTGGGGATACTTTTGGCTAAAGTGATCAAGGCGTGCTTGATTTTTTTGAGGTGCATCCTTATGTAACCATTTGTTTATATCTGGAGTGAGCTCCTCATGAAGAGGGATTTTCGAGGATACAAAGGTTGTTGGGCCAAACTGTTTGTATCGAGGAGGTGGAATCTCCTTAGCTTTGTGATATGTCGGTCGTCCATGGGCATGTGGATCAAGTGGGAGTGCCCCGACAGCAAATGCATCTGACAGACTATACTCTCCACAACCTTTGTTATTGATCTTCACGGTAGACAGGGTAGAGGCGAGGATGGTTTCTGGGTCATTATAAGTGTGGGATGAGCTGGCGATGGATGTGCCGATATCAATTCCAGGGCAATGGTTTGTATATGAAGCTTCAACTGCATTGCATTAAGCAAAGGGTTCTGGATCGGCATGGATGGTTACCTCAGTGCCTTGATGCAGAAATTTGACGCACTGATGGTAAGTGGATGGAACGGCTTTCATGGCATGAATTCATGGGCGACCGAGGAGGATGTTAAATGGTAGGTTTAGATCAATAACATGGCAGAGTGTCTCTTGGATGACTGGCCCAACCTTGATTGGTAGCAAAATAGTTCCTTCTGTGGTTCTTTCCAAGTTGTCATAAGCTTTGATGGTGATAACCTCACTGATGATATCTGCCTCAATATACCCAGCTTGTTTTATGAATTTTAGGGTGCAAATATTCAAGGCTGATCCATTATCTATCATTACTCTTTTCACAGCAAAGTTGGATACCATGACGGCTATGCGAAGCGGAAGGGTGTGATCTGGCTCGACCACGGGTATGTCGGTGGGTTTGAATGATAGGGCACATGAGGATGAGAGGTGTCCAACAAGATTACGAAAATTAGTAGCATTGATATCAGAAGGGACACGGGATTCTATGAGAGCACTGTTAAGGATGTTCTTGTACACAGCACTAGTGCGAAGAAGGTCTAAAATGGAGATTTGGGTTGGCATGTTCCCAAGGTGTTCCAAGATATTGTACTGGCTTTTTGATGGAGCTGATGGTGTTGGTGTAACAGGTGGGCCTGTGATGTTAAATCGCGCTCTTCGAGTGGTGACTGCACACTCATTGTTTGGTCCTTGGATATTGATAACATTAACAGAAGGCTCTTTCTCGGATATACAACCTATAAGGCTACCATAGTCTATATAGGATGAAGTGTGGTCATTGTTCTTCCCATAATGTTGGTTTGGTTGACGGTTGTTGGTGTTGTTGTTGTTGGTTTGGAGAGGTGCTTTTCTAGGATTTTGGTTGTGGTGTGGAGGAAAAGCATTTTGATAGATCTGTAAGCCTGCATTGGGATAGGTTTGGGTACCAACAGTGATTTCCTTCCGATCAATGAGGTCCTGCACATAGTCTTTCAGTTTCATGCATCTGAGGGTAGTGTGAACTTTTACCCTATGAAATTTGCAGTACTCATTATCTTTGTACCATGCAGCTTTGGATTGGCTTGGGTCAATTTTCTGGGTAGGAGAAAATTTGATGAGGTTTTCCTTGACTAATTTCTCAAAAATGACATCCAATGGCTCACCAAGGGGTGTATAGTTTCTAGGTGTAGGTTGGAATCTAGGCTTTTGTCCTGCAGCTACATTGATGGCATTAGCTTGATTGCTAGACCCTTGGAAGTTGGGTCTTGGATTGTGGTTTTGATAGCTTTGGTTATTCTGTTGTTGGTAGTTGATAGCTTGTTGATTGTTTGGTTGATATGGTGAGTTGGACTGGTTGTGAGAAGGACCAATAATATTCACATGTTTGGTGTCAGTGATGCCATATGTTGCAATGTGCTTGTTTTTGTTCCAATACCTAGACTTGTCATTGGAATGTGATTGATTTTGGTTGGCTTCCTTGTAAATCTTGACCACACCATCTTTAATGAGTCCTTGCTCAAGGATCATTCCTTTCTCTTGGATATCTTTGTAGGTCTGCAAACAGTTCATGGTCATGTGGTGAGCCAAGCTAGGATGGGCATTATCAATAAAAATTTTCACCACATGGCGTTCTGGCAAGGTGCAGGATATGCGGGTGGTAAGGGTTTGCCATCTTTGCAGGTATTCGGCAAGGCTTTCTCCACCTCTTTGCTTGGTGTGGACAAGATCAACTATTGATAGCTCTGTTTCAACAAGATGGGCATATTGGGCTACAAATGCCTCAGATAATTCAGCAAAGTTTTTAATTGTGCCATAGGGGATTCTATAAAACCATTCAAGAGCTGGTCTAGCCAAGCTTTTGGGAAAAAGGTGCAAGAGGAAGACATCATTGTATGCTACGTCCTGACAGTGCATGTAAAATTCTTTGATATGTGTGACAGGGTCTCCTTTTCCTCTGAATTTGTCAAATTTGGGTACCTCAAAGTGTTTGGGAAATGGTGTCATGGTAATGGCTCTATCAAATGGGTAAGGACACACATTCTCAAACTTGAATGTCTTCGGATCATTCCCTTCTTGGATGGCTTTCAGAGCTATCTTCATTTGCTCCCATTCTGAATTGATAGGTGATGGCTGGGATGCCCCCAATGTAGGAGTGCCTTGAGGTAGGTATGTGCTAGATGGGGCCACTAAATATGGATGGCTATGAGGGATTTTCTGATAGGGATTGTACATTGTTTGGGCAGCTGCATGGTGGATTACAGATTGCTGAGGGGGAGGTGGCGCATATTGTTGCATGTGCTATGAGGTTTGCTGTTGATATGGGATTTGAGGTTGGGATTGAGGAACATAAGCTGGCTGTGGGATAAATGGATTGCTTTGTGCAGGTAAGGTATAAGATGGTTGAGAGGCTTGGGGAAAGGATTGGGGGGCTTGTGGGGTTTGACCAATATATGTGGGTTGTGCCCCCATTTGGGATGGTATCTGCAAATAATTGGTGGTTGGCTAGGGTGGTAGATTACCTCCTAGAAGTGGCATTGAAAATTAGTTGGTAATTGGAGGTAATGGATTAGTTGGTGGTGGAGGTGGTGGGAATTAGAGGCTTGGGAATGGAACTAATGGGGTTTGATAGCTTTGTGGTTGGATTTTGAAGCTTGGTAGAGTGGTGGCAGAGGCTGGGGTCACTTGGGAGCTTGGTAGAAAATAGGTAGTAGCTTGTGGGATTTGATAGCTTTGTGGAGTGAGGGTAGTAGCTTGTAGATTTGTGGCTAATGGTATTGAGCTCCCAAGACCTAATGGAAATGATGGGATTGTGCTTTGGGCTACAGTGAACAAGCTGGGGGTGATGAAAGGTTGATTACTTGGCCCCATGGGTGGCATCCCTATTGTATATTGCTGAGGTTGGCCAAAGATGCTAGCACTGATTTGGGAGATGGGTGGATTTGGAAGGCTGGGTTGGGGAGCAGCAGCAGCAATAGTGAAGGGGGTGAACGGTGAGTTGTTTTGGGTAAAGGGGGTTTGGAGCGGAGAGGTATGAACCAAGGATGGAGTGGTGGTGGCTAGGTTGGCTTGCGGCATGGAGATTTCAACTTGGGTGGATGATGGTATGTTTGGGTTTGTTGGATCATATGGATTGGCTGGAGGCTCTTCTTTTGGCATATATTGAGGATAATTTGGATCATAAGAGCCTATGGGTGGTGGTAGCTGCCCAAACAATGGGTGAGATGGATCTAATAATGGAGGGGGTCTTCCAAAGTCAAAGGTTCCTACATTTTCCCTTCAAAAATTAGCCATGATTGTCTCTTTGTTCTTGTCTATAATGGCATTTACCAATACTGCATTTTCTGGTTGGTTCATGAAAGCTTCAATGTCAGTACATGATGGCATAGCTTTCTCTGGGCTGAAGGATGGCTGAGTGCTCAAGGGGGGTGAGGTTGTTCGATCCAAATGATAGGGCTCCATTGTTTCTTTCTTCTTGGCTAAGCGAGTGACGGGTGGCATGAAAAATGCTCCTAGGGATGAGATGCAATAATGTTGATGGATGCAAAAGGGGGAAGGCTTCTCTATGCAAATGATTTCCTAGGTTAAGGCAAAGCTAAATGACAAAACCTAAGGAGGATTGGGTTAGAGATTCTAACTTCAAAGATATGTTTCCAAAGCACGAAAGGTCTGCTTTCCTATGTGCAAGCTTGGTGGTGATTGTGTCAACTTAAGGATAGACTGATGATCCTTTAGGAAGAACATGAGATTGACCACTTGTGGATCCCAACCTTTAGCTCAAGGTGATGAGGGATAACAAGTGACAAATCTGGATTACCCTAGACAAAGCTCTGTCAAAGGGATAACCTTGGTGAGATTGATGGATTTGGAAGATTTTAGGAGTGGCAAAATTTTGGCAAAAGTGACAAAAATTTTGAAGGCTTGGATGTGAGGTTTTGATTGCTGGCTAGATGGTTTGATTCTAAATGAGATGGATGAGCTAATAATGCTTAAGGGGATAACCTAAGATGGTTGGCTTTTCTACAAAGATGACTCTAAAGTGAAGCTTATCCAAGAAGATGTGGAGAAACAAGGGTGTCTAATCATAGAAATCATGCCTAGTTGGTAAGGCATAAGCAGGATTAACTCCTGGATGTTGGCTAAATTTGATGTTGCACTCTAACCAGGCCTCTTGAAGTGCTTCATCGGTAGCTTTGTCCTCTACTTTGTGGAGTTTGGCAATTCGTGGGCTTGGTGTTATTTCTTTTCTCTTGGCTGAAAGTTCTTGGTATGCTAGAGATGGTTTGAGTTTAACTTTGTGGAACTTCTGTTTGGGTTTGGGTTGCTCTGACATCAATTCCTGAATCTACTTGGCTTTGAGAGATCTTGGTTGTTTTGGTTCAACTCGTTCAACTTTTGGAATAGGCAGTGACTACGCTAAGTATGCCCTAAGCTAGGATTGACCAAGTTTAGCAAATATTCATTCAACAAATAAAAGATCAAGCAATACATAGAAACAACCAGATAGAAGTTTTTGATTCTCAAAAAGTGATACTTGCGCCAAGGAGTGTGTATGTTCTACAAATGTTTCGATCAGTCACCTCAAACACATTAACATCCTAGATGGTTGTCTACAAGGCTGACAGTTGGTTTAGCTAAGGAGTCCTCGATATACCCAAGGTACGTGAGGCCCAAATCTGTAGATGAGACCAAAAAGATGTCACACAGCCGAGAGGAGTGGTAACCCACTTCTCCTCTTTCACTTCTCAAGGGTATAAAGTTCCTTGAGGCTTAGCCCGAGTGACAAAATCTTGATCCCAAGAGAGGTGTCTTTCGATTCACCTCCCGATTCTTATACTCCGCCAGAACGCTGGAGTTGAGGTCGTCCAAGGGGTGATGAAATCCCCAAGCAGGCCTCCTAAAAAGAAACAAGGTTTTAGATCCTAATCTTATGCACCCAAGATGGCCTTGAAAGACGACAAGGGGAGAGAAGACTTGGATGACCTTGGGCTAAAAAACACGCTTGTTCTTTTACCAACTGACTCTTATGTGTGCTAATCTAGACTTTGCAAGCACTCATGTTTAAGAGACAATGTTCAATTCCAACTTGAAGCACTAGCAAAAGTAAATCGATTGAAGAATGCAAACAATAAGAAGAGTTAGGGTTAACAAAAGAAAACTCGCGCGCCCAGAGGCCCTCCACGTCAAGTATCGATTGATTTTTCTTTAAGGCATTCAAGATTGAGTGTGAGTTTATTTTAAGCCCAAAACAAAGGTGTGTGAGATTCAATTTCAAGCACACGCCCAGAGGCCCTCCATGTCAAGATTTGTCCAATTTTTATACCCAAATGAAGTGTGAGCGAGATTAATGTGCATTCAAGGAATTTTCTAACTTAGAAAACCCACTAAAAACCCAAGTGAGTGCAGTTTGATTTGCGTGGAGCACTTAACAACCTCTTAGGTGGACCCATCCCCATAGATGACACTGAGATTGCAACCAATGGTTAAATTTATGGGTGATTAAAGAGGGTGAATCCAACGACAAACTCACTCAGAGCATTTTTATTTGTTTTTATAACTTAAAAGATTACAAAAATGTAGATTCTTTTTATGCTCCAAAAGATGATTATTTGATCTATGGCATTCAAGATTGGATTTGTTGTTTTAATCATGCTTTCATAAAAAACAAACTTTGATTTTAATCCATGGCACTTAAGAGTGATTTTAGCAACATGCATTCAAAGACAAGTGATTAAACATTCAAGTTTTTTCCTTTGAGCATTCAAGATTGAGATTTTGTGTGTTGTTTTAAGAACTTTGAAGTTCTTTGTTTTAACCTTAGATCATTCTAGATTGTTTTTGGACTCAAAAGTGAAAATGACTCTTTGGACTTTGCTTTTCATTCAAGATTTTGTGTTCTAGTTTGCATGTTTTAAGCCCAAAAATGATATTCCTAGATTGTTTTGATGTATGAAAAACCTAAGAAACATTCAAGATTTTGCAACAAGACATTTGTTTGGAAAAAATAACAAAGCTTTTTAGGACAATTTTGGCAACCATTTAGGACTCTTAGTTTTCATGATATTTTTTAAAAGAACTTTAGTGTGCACTTAGTGTTGATTTTGAACCTTTTGAAATGGAAACTTTCGTTCTTTTTAAATTCCCAAAAATGAAGTGTTCCTAATTTTGCATGAATGCATCTAAAACCTTGATGTTGCAAGGATGCAAATGATTAGATTGGTTTAGTTTCACTTGTTAAAAGATTTTTTCTTTTTTACAAATTTTTAATTTTTTAATGGATTTAAGTATGATTTGGGGGTTCATTTTAAGCACTAAAAAGAAGTGTGTATGATTTTTCTTCCTTAAAAAAAAATGGCCAAGATCTCCCACAAGAAGAAGAAGAAGAAGTAGATGGAATAAGAAGAATATAGACAAGAAGAGGAAGAAGAATTTCAAGTTCTTTGTCCACCTATAAGCTTGAAAAATCTGCAAACACTATGAGATAGATTATGAGTTCCTTTGTCTTCTTCATGCTCATGTGGACCTACAAAGCCAATTTATACAATCCTACCAATCACAAAAACAAGTAAAATTAGCCAAAATCAGAAAATGACATACAAAACTTGACTAAAAAAGCTAATGAAGATGACCCATGCGGGGTCCCACCGGGCGTGCCAAAATGTATATGAGCAATGTTAGTATGCTAATAGAAACCAAATCTAAATAAAGCTTCTACAAACTAAAAAAAATTCATAAACTTCAAGATAGACTAAGATGAACTCTCATTTGAGAATATGAGCCATTAATGGACTCTCTCAATGAGAAGCTCTCTTGTTGAGTGGCTTTGTCTAAATAGATAGGATGTATGCTCAAGCTTATGCTTCAAAAAGGGCTTCAAATGGAGTTGGAATTTGGGTGTGAGTGTATGGTTTTGATGTAAAATGGCTTCTCAAAATGGCATTATGACTTTACTTCATGGATTGTGTTATTTTGCAAAGGGGAAGGATCCAATTTATAGGCAAGAGGCTTGAGGGATTGAGGGCTAAGATGTAGGGATGGGAAAAAGCTCATGGAGGGCTCAGATTGCATGAGAAGAGAGCACATGGATTGTGCTTCTTTATATCCAATCGAGGAGTGACACATGTCACATGGTGAGAGGATGAAGAAAAGGGGAAGGATGAGTCAACAAAGGAGGCTCAAGGGATAAAATCTTCATAAAGACCCTCATAATGACTTGTAAGAGCAATAAAAGGGCTTGTAAGAGTCATTTATGACCTAGTGGACTTCATAAAATTTTATGGTTGAGATATTTTGAGGGTGATGAGAGAAATTTTGACTTGGGCTTGATTAGGAGGGTTTTAAGCTTGCTTAGGATTGTGCAAATGATTAGAGGATGGATTAGGATGGTTTAGGATTAGCTTAGGGATAGGCAAGTGGATGGCATTTAATGAGGGTGGGTGAAGGAGGAGATATTTGTTAACTTTGGCTTGGGTTAGTAAGTTTTAACCCATGTTTAGGGAATGTGACAAGGTTAGGAGGGGATTAGGATAAGGTTTAAAGACATCTTCTAGAAGAGTCTAGACTTTGGATGAGGATAAAGACTTTCTAGAATAGTCTAGAATTTCCTAGGATGAGGATGAAGACTTTCTAGAAGAGTCTAGAACTTCTTAGGATGAGGATAAATTAGATTTTTAGGAAATAAATAAAGTTTTATTTATTTCAAGGGTTTGGGTTGAGGAGATATTTATTAAAACTTTTTTAATAAACATGAGGATTAATATTTAATCTTAATTAAATATTTTGAGTTGGGATTAGGGGTAGGAAATGATGGGATTAGCCTTTAATCGAAATTAAAGAAGGATTAGAAGATTTTGGAAGAGGTTATTGGTCATAAGGAAATTGGCCAAGTTTTGGGCAAAAAATAAATTTTTTATTTATTTTAGGATTTTTGGTCAATTTATTAATTAAATAATTAATAAATAAGGAAATAATGTTTAAATAAGATTTAAACATTTTTGGGAGGGATTCCTTAATTAAATATTTTTAATTAAGATAAAGGGATTTAATGGCATAAAAATTAATTAATTAATTAATAAATGATGATGTCATCAGGAATTTTTCAGAAAATAAAAATACTTCATTTTCTAAATGTTTTTAGGTGTCTACAATTACAACCATCCATCATATAAATACAAGAACAGATAGAAAGGAATATCTACACAAACACATCCAGCAGTGGCATCTAGTGGTCATGTTGGAAATATTCAAGACTAGCTAGGTTATTGAGAGGCGAGGGGTGAATCAGTAACACTTTGAACACTGAAAGCATAAAACAATTTGAACACAATATTTCATGACCAAGAAACCTTCCAAATAGAAAGTAAAACTAGGGTGGGGATGATACCCACAAAACTTCAATAATGCAGTATAAAGTTGGTCAGTTAAGGCTTACAATGATAAGTTCTAATGATTTTCCCTGTTAGGAGCAATTAGGACTGCTAGGTCCACCTTGTTAGAGGTTTTACAAACATATAATGAAGTATGCACTCGGTAAAGAGAATTAAGAAAATATTGTTAAGTCTACCTTGTTAAAGGATTTGAAGCTAATTCTCCTGTTAGGATGAAACAGTAGATCTGACTTACAACTAAATTTCTAATTAAGATCCTTGAATTACTAATCACTTCTATGTGATAGATGTATCTCTGTGGCTCCTGATATGACCTTGCAATACACTTTGCTCTACTGCTGATTTACATTCGCATGCTTATCATCACATTCGCATTCCCTCTTTTCAAAAAAAAAATTACACTTGGGTATGATACAATACATTACATATATACCAACCCAATTCACATAATTACAAGATTGACCAATACACAAGTTAACACCAATATTATTGAGTCGGCCCAAATGTAGAAACTTAGGTTTTGAAAATTGACTTAGTGAATTTTTGATACATGGCATCCACTATCATTACTTAGCATTGTCATGCACTCGGTAGAAGTAGAGGCTTAGTCCATACTAATCACTTCAACATAGTTTTGAACTCAGTGTACATTGGAGACTCAATAGATACTATGTCACTTGGTAGAAATTGAATTCCACATTTACCATGCCTGCAGTCAATAAAAACTAATCATCTCATCACTCGGTTAACACTAACTTCACCTCTCAAGAACTGATGACTCGGTAGACACTGCGAAGCTTGGTAACCACTGAACTGCTCGATAAGAACTACTAGATTTTGCACTGCCTGTATTCACTTGGTAACCACTGAATGCTTGGTAGGAACTATGAAACTTGGTAACCATTGAATTACATGGCAAACATTGGGGACTAATTGAAGAGCTTGGTAACTATACAAAATTTGAATAAGTGTTGTCACTAATAACAAACTTGACTTAATGCCAACAATCTCTCCCTTTGGCATTAGTGACAAAAACACTTATCAACCAAAACTTATATACAACATGGTGTGATACTGACTTGATATGGCATGCTGATTTTTTTTTGAGATTATTCAAAATTTATCTTTGTAACTCTGTTGTATATATATATTGCATATATCTCCCCTATACAATGTACATATCATATCAGGCATAATAACATACTGAGTTTATATTCAAATATCTTTCCTCCTTAAATACATACATGTCTCTCTCCCTCTTTTTGACAATAATGCCAAAGATTTATACACAATCTACTTATATAGAGACACCAAAATGTGAGAGAAACTTAGAATGTACCTTAAGAATAAGAGTCAAGGTCCTGTCCTAGTTTTCTTGCAAAATTTTGTAGGTTTGAAGTGCAACTTGGACTTCTGCAAAGAGCTCAATCATATGATCTACAATTGAAAAGTTATTGTCATGGATCAATGTCTTAGAATAAGCAATGTGCATTTACATTGTATCCATGATAGGAAGGATCATGTTCTAGATGTCTATGACTGTAGACTAGATCCTTGCTTCCTCTCTCAACAACTTTGCCTACATATCTGATAAGAATCTGATCCTCATATGATGTGCAGAGCTTGAACTGGGGTCAAGCTGCAACTTCTATGCACTAGCCTTTAGATCTTCATCAATCTTATTCAATTTTCTCTTTATTTCTTTAGTATGCTTGGTAACATCACATAACTTAGCAAAAAGAGATGTTACATTTGTGTAAGAGGTTTCAAGATTTGACAAAATTGAAGAAATTTCTACTTGCTAAATAGTTATTGCTAAGCAATGTGCTCAAGCACTTTATTATCAAACTTCTTCTTTGCTTTCTCTATTAGCTTATCCTAGCCACTAGAATCCTCATTGAATTTGCTAACTGCCTCTTCTAATTGCAACAAAATGTGTTGAGAAGAATCAACATCAACACCTATAGCCTCTGTCAAAATATTTTTAGCACTTTCAATCATTCTAAATTCTCTATCTCTCTCTTCTCTTAATTGCTTTTGCTTAGCCTTCTTTTCAAGGAGCTGACTGACTAATCGCATCTGATCTACAATAGCATTGTCAAAATCCAACTTGGGAATCTTAATATCCTTATCCAAATCTATATCTTCCTCTATTTCCTTTCCACTAATCAAAAGTCTTCGTTGAATCTTTGGTTCAACTTCTGACATTAATGCTTTAGATTTTGAAACAGAAACAATAGGACTAGTAGTAAAAACTTGTATAGTGCCTACTGAAGGAATACTTACTGGAATACTTGCAGAATCCAAAACTGATGTATTTGCCAAACTTCCCAAAATTGAAGTATTTATAGGTGAAGTATTGATAGAAGTATGCACAATTGAAGAACTTACTAGAGCATGTACAGCTGAAGTAGTCAAAATTGAAGAATCCAAAACTGTAGAACTAGAAACTATACTTATTGTTGATGAACCTAACTCAAGAACTGAAGAAGAGGAAGGTTGTAGCTTAATAGATGAAGTGGTAGACACTTCCATTAGTGATACATTGAGCTGAGAGGGAGCGAAGAGTGATTAGAAATTTGATGTATCTGTTGTGGTCACAATCAAACTTGCTGAAATTGTCTCCATGCTTGATGATATTGCAGTTTTTGTTGGAGATTGAGGAAGGGAGGCTATGACAGTTGTTGCTATCTTTACTAGATCACTCTCTTCTTCTTCTTGCTTGTCTTCCTCTTTAGCTTCATCCTCTTTTTCTTCTTTGTCATTCTTCATCAATTCCTAATATTCTTCAGCATCAATACTGACAAAAGGAGTATTCTCTTCTTCATTTGCTTCATCCTTGTCACTATCATCATCATCATCTTTGATCTCAACAGGATTCTCACTAGGTTTGTGAAGATGGAACACATTTTTTCATAATTTCATAGCATTCTTCACAACATACTCAACATCTTTCATTAAAACAAGATATGTGTTGAACTTTAGAGTCATTTTTCTCTCATTGTCTTTTAATGCTTTATTCACCTCTGCATCTATTAAGTTGGGCACCAATTGTTTTAGAGTTTGATAAAAAAATTCTTTGACAGTCTGAATGGTTATCATCACATTCACATTCTCTCTTTTTGAAAAAAACATTACACTTGGGTATGATACAATACATTACATATATACCAACCCAATTCACATAATTACAAGGTCGGCCAATACACAAGTTAACACCAATATTATTGAGTTGACCCAAATGTAGAAACTTGGGTTCTAAAAATTGACTTGGTGAATTTTTGATACATGGCATCCATTGTAATTACTTGGCATCATCATGCACTCAGTAGAAGTAGAGGCTAGGTCCATACTAATCACTTTAACGTAGTTTCAAACTGGGTTTACATTGGAGACTCGGTAGATATTGTGTCACTAAGTAGAAACTGAATTCCATGTTTACCGTGCTTGTACTCAGCAAACACTAATCATCTCATCACTCAGTTAACACTAACTTCACTTCTCAAGAACTGATGACTCGATAGACACTACGAAGCTTGGTAACCACTGAACTACTCAGTAAGAACTGCTGGACTTTGCACTACCTATATTCACTTGGTAACCACTGAATGCGTGGTAGGAACTATGAAACTTGGTATCCAATGAATTACATGGAAAACACTAGAGACTGATCGAAGAGCTTGGTAACCATACAAAATCTGAATAATTGTTGTCACTAATAACAAACTTGACTTAATGCAGTCAATAGGTCAGATCTCAATGGTATAAGAAAAAAGCACTACCACCTGACCTCGTGGAACCCAAAAAGGTCCACTCCAATTGCACTAAGGATATAGTCTCAAGTCCCAAATAGAACAAACTTGACAATCAAATCCAACATCTAGGTTCAAGGAATCACCTAAAAGCAATCTAACTTAAAGGTTCCAAGACACAAGTATCAACTAATCCCAAAGGCAACATAGACACATAGGAAATCTACTATGCAAACGAACAAGTGTCATCATATGAATCAATGCTAGAGTTACCCTGGCAGTCTAACTTGACCCCAACCCCCTAATGACTCTATGTGGTACTAGTATCCTTTCATACTAACAAGACATACTAACAATGCATGGTCGCAACAAAGCATCCTCTCTACTCCCATTCTAGTCTATACTAGCACTCAAGGAATGGGTGAGGAAATACAAAGACTCTTGTTTGGTTCATTTTATTTCCATTTAGTGTAATGTTTTCACTTATTAAACAACTTACAATGGGTTACCCTGGTAGCCACTTTCGGCCCTAGCCTCTATTGTAAGCCACTTCCCAACATGACATATAGATAACCTACCCTAAGCTCAGTAAAATCAAAAGATCAAAAAGACCACATACAATACATCAATTCTTAAACAAGTAACTGACAAGTATTGAAAAACACTGATCATTATCTACAACACAGGAATCTTCTACACACATATGACACTTTGTCATTCTTATCCATTCATCTAGAATGTTGGATAAGGTGCTTAGTTGTCTTATCTTCTGGTTATTTCTAGAGACATTCTAGGTGCTTCCTGAGAGGCCTTTATATATAGGCACTCCTAGTGTGTTGAACATCACATTCTGAATAGAGCAATGTATTCAAACATACTCTGATTAATTGATCATATCCATTTTTGGTCTACTATGTGCTTGTGTTTGAGTTCTTAGTTCCTGGGTGAATATTTCCCTTAGGCAAATTCTTATATGGTATCAGAGCAACTTGGAGACTTTCTCATCACATAGTAATTACAAGACCACACTTGCTTCATCACCTCAACCTGAATCTGGAGTACTATAGAAATTGGGAGTGTCCAGTGCCAGATCTGACCTCACCATTGCATCCAAAATGCTGAATCGGTGAAAATTGGATACAAAGCTGCCTACCCTAGGCCAAAGTCGATTGTGACGCAAATGTTTTTTTGCAAACTGGCACCCGAAGGACCAATTTGCAAAATTGGTATGATCATTTTAGATTTGTACATTTAATTCTCAGATCTACTTTTTTTTCATCTGCATCTCTACTATTTTTTTCAGATCTGCATCATTTTTCGAAAAAAATTGGCCATAGGGCCATAGGAGAGATTTTTTGCAGGTGAAGATTGAAGCTTGTTGGTGCAAATCTAATATTTGCATCACATTTTGAAGGTCCAAAAACCCCCAAATCAAATTTTATTTCATCCAAATTGGACATCTAAGGCAAAATCTAGAGCCATTTATTTTTTGGAGGCACGGCGGCAATTTCAAAAAAATAACAACAGCAGTGATTTTCAAACAGCGATATCTTCCTCAGACGAACTCCTTTTTGCGAGCAATTTTTTTTTGTTTTGGGGTAGGATTTCATGATCTACACATTGGTGCAGGTGGTTTGACATCTCTATTTTTGAAATTTTTTGCAACTCCAAAATCTCAAATTTTGCCACTTCAAATGTTTGGTACGGGCTCATTCAAACTCCAAATTAGGTTCCATTTTTTTTTAAAGTGCATACTTTTTTTGTTTACTTTACAGATCTGCAATCACTTATAGGTTTTGTAGATAGAAATACTACTTTCAAAAATAGGCCCTAAATTGGCAAGTGGCTTTCAAGTGCCAACGACATCTTTTTCAAGGGGGGTTCCTTGATTTTTTGGAAGTTTCTTTGATTGGTCCATCATGGACGAGGAAGATTTGATTGAATTGACCCCACATAACTATCATGAATGGAGTCAACATACTATTAGATATCTTTGTCAACACAATGTACTGCCCTATGCACCAGATCTTGAGTTTACTTTTGATCAGCGTGACATCATTTAGCATACTCTCTATTTACATATGGAATATAAAATTTTGAAAAAACTAATCAAAATTAAGTCATCTGATCCATATGTTTTCTAGATGTATCTTTGGAAGAATTATGGAGATCCAGCTATTCCTCCATTCCTTGAAGATCTTCCTCCAGTTGTAGCTTACTCCTCTTCCAATGAGATCACACCTCCAGCTCCTGTTGCTCCTACTAATCCTATTTTAGCCACAGATGCTTCAGAATCAGTGTAGCAAGATACTTTATGTCTTCGTACTCTACCTTCATGTGAAGACTTCCTTTCAGACATTGCACAGTTGTTCGTGGAGTCTCACATTGAAGATGTGGGAGACATTATTGATGACATTTGTCTTCTTTTTGAGGCAGATATTTCATCCTTTTCTGCAGTGACAGATTCATGTACTTCAGCACTGCAAGGTACTCATGCTCTTCCAGGTGATGATTTCTAGCCAAACATTTTAGTTCTATTCTTGGAGTCACACACAGTAGATATGGGAGACTTTTATGATGATTTCTTGCTTCTCTTTGCTGAGGAGTCTTCTATAGTTGTTGTGAGGGCGCACTCTAACCCTCAACTCCATGCTCTACATGATCAATCCTTTCAGATTGGCATAATTGTGGATTCTTCTTTACAACATCTATAGGAGGTCTCTCTCACATTTGAGAAGACTGTTGGTTTCCTGAAGCAGGTTCTACGTCCTTCCTTGTTCGATCTGCTCTTCTCTTCAATAGTTTTGGAGGAAGCCGTCATTAGTATCAACACAAGGACTTTTGAACAAGTTTTAGAGATATCGGTCATCATAGAGATTCCTTCTCCATACAGGGGACACATCTCATAGGTACCCTTGCCTTTGTTTCTTCTAAAGGGAAGGAACATCGTCCAGATGTCATGGATCAGGTTCTACATAGGAGCATTTTTCACTAATTGACACACTACTTTTAAGGTGGGGGATGACTACCTCGTCTCCTTCTTCTCCTTTTTGGGGGGGACTTTTTCATAGGATGCTTTGTCCTTCTCCATTCTTTCTTGTATATACATGGATGTATATCATAATGGGGGGGTCTTGATTACTCCATCCATCCATGCATCCATATTTATCTCTCTTTTTGGGGGAGGGTTTTTCCCATGAGGTTTTCCCTCTTTCTCCACTTTATGAGAGATTTGCATCTTCATTATGTACATGGGTACCGAACATGGCCTAGTAGCTAGGACCCATTTTGCATTGCATCATAGATTTTGTAAGCTTAAGGGCATTCCCCTAAGTTGCACTTAAGGGAGGAGTGTTGGTGTAAATACGTATTCACTATTTACACTTACTTAAGTTTAATTAGGTTAATGCATTATTTAATTATTTTGCATTATTTTATTTATTAGTCACTTAGGAGTTTGTGCACTCTTGTGAGTTGTTATGATGACATCACAAGGGGTCCGCACCTCTTTTAAGCACATGTTGTCTACAAAATAGGAATCTTCTACACACATATGACACTTTATCATTCTTATCCATTCATCTAGAAATGTTGGATAAGGTGCTTAGTTGTCTTATCTTCTGGTTCTTTCTAGAGACATTCTAGGTATTTCCTGAGAGGCCTTTATATACAAGCACTCCTAGTGTGTTGAACATCACATTCTGAACAGAGTAATGTATTCAGACATACTTTGATTAATTGATCATATCCATTTTTGGTCTACTGTGTGCTTGTGTTTGAATTCTTAGTTCCTGGGTGAATTTTTCCCTTAGGCAAATTCTTACAAAATTAATAAGAATAATTAAAGCTCATTATTTAAATGCAACTCTAATTTAATAATTATTAATTAAATAATCATAGCAAAATAATATTAAATCTTTATTCTTTTAATATTTTTATTCTATTTTTATCCAACTTCTTAAATTAGACTTTTAAAATAAATATTTTAAACTGAAGTACATATTTAATTAATTTCTAATTAATTAAATAACATCATATTCTAATCTTCCTTTAACCAATTTTCTAAATTTAGACCTCTAATTTAGGCTTCTAAATTTAGACTTTTTATTTAAAGCATAAATTTAATTAGTTTTTAATTAATCAAATATTCACATATTTTAATATTTTCTTTTTAATCAAATAATATTTATTACTCAACTAATAATATTATTTAGAGTTGATTATTAAAATAAAAGTCTTAAATAATTATTATTAAATTAAATCAATATAACTATGTTAAAATTAGAACTTTAATTTAATCTTTTAAATTTAATTCTTTTATTTAATTAATTTTTCAATTAATTAAATACTAAATATTCTATATACAATTTTCATGCAACAACTTTATGCAATTTAAATTAAAATATTTTTATTAAATTAATTTTCTTTCTCACTTTAATTAATCATGAGATGTTTTTAATATCATATTTACTAATTTAACTAATAATATTATTTAGAGTTTATTAATTAAAATAAAACTCTGAAATAAATTATTATTAAATTAAATAATTATAAATATGTCAAAATTAGAGCTATAGCTTTTGTTAGAATTCTTTAGAATAACTGAGAGGGGGGGTGAATTAGTTATTCAAGGTCCAAATGCCCTAATAATACTTTTTCACTACTTTTAATGAATCCATACACTTTTCACCATCCAAACTGAAATCAACCATGTTAGCAAGTTACAATAAATCAACATGTAGAGATAAAACATGCAAGATCAACACATGACACAATGATTTACGTAGAAACCCAATTTGAGAAAAACCACCAGTAACATGCTACTTGATTTTCACTCTTCTAAAGTGATGCCCTGTTAAAAGCATACCCTATTAAAGGCTTACAACACACTGTTAAATGTGACCTTGTTAAAGGATTTCACCAAACTATTAGGAATGGGCCTAGTTAAAGGACTTCTGAACATTCACTTGGAATGTCACCTTGTTAAAGGATTTACCTCATGGCTATTAAACCAACCTAAGTCCATAGGATTTAAACTAGTTGTTACAATTGCTAGAGAGTAACGATAATGGCTTTTTGATCTAATACAACTTACAACATACTTTGCAGATTTCATATCACACTTTCAGTTCAATCTTTTGCTTGGCTTCAATCACTTCAGCTCCGACTGCTTGTCTTTCTCTCAAGCTTCGTCTCCTTAAGTCTTCTTACTCATCATACCAATGCATCCATATCTAAGGTCTTCTTATTGAAACAGAGTAACTATGCTCTCTTTCCTCCTTAGCATCTCCTTCAGCATTTTATGCTTTCATGCTTGACGGCATCTCTCGCTTTTCTTCATGACCTTATGACTCCTTAAATAGAAATCTAATTTTCCTTTTCTCGCTCAATTCTCCCTCTCCAATTTTTAGGTTTTCAAATGGATTAGGTAGGATACAATGTATCTACCTCATATCTTGTTCTTATCTAGAAACTTCGTCTAGGTTCAAGTTATAACCTCAAAAATGTTCTACATGGTGTTCTGTGCCACTAGCTCATCATTCTTATCTTCCATTTAATTCACAGATTTCTAGATAACAACCTTGTCATCTTAAATCTGGAAAATCTTTGATTTTCAAAATAATGCAGCAACTTGGCATTATTGGTTTACTGATGCTCAGCACCTCTGTGTTACTCAACACTGTTGGTTTTACTGGAGCTCGGCACCTCTGTGTTACTCGGCACTTATATCTGCTTGACACTTGTATTTGCTCGGCACTTGTATTTTCTTGGCACTTGATATCACTCAGCACTTGTATTTGCTCGGCACTTGATAAACTCTATATCACTCGACATCTAAAGTTTAACTTGCTCAACTTCAACTAAGAATATGTTCGGCACCTACTAGCTTTGCTCGGCTCCTTCTCTCTAATGAACTTTAGTTAGGCTTTACAGATGTCTTAGCTAAAACCTTACATCTTTGATATGTTTCAGTGTGCCCATTCTCTGTGTCTTATAGTATGTCATCAACACACTTATTTCATCAATAGCTTGACTAATCCTTGTACTTCATTACAACATCATAACTTCAACCTTTCTCTTGGTGTTCTAGTTACATCTTATTGATTGCCTCCTTCTTGTCAATCAACTAATTGATAGTATTTGGATTACTAAAGCAATTGTCATTCCTGCAAGTAGCAAGTTTCACATCAATGACAAAACAATGATTGAGAATATTCTTTACCAGTTCCATATGATCATTCCAACAATCTTCCTTATGATCTATTCAATCATTTTCAACAATCTCCCTCTTTGGCATTGATGGCAAACCAAACTGATCAATTGATCAACTTAGTTACCACAAAGATTGTATACATTGTCTGCTACTTTTCTTGGCTGCTACATCTTTACTACTGATCTCATATATCTCCCTCTTTCATATATATCTCCCTCTTGCTTTGTATTGATCAGGTTTCTGCATATTTCTCCCTCTTTGACATAAATGCCAAAGATGTAGCATTTTTATCATGCAAAATATAAGCTTTGGCTTCTTGATGTCTTCTCCCTCTGTCACCATGCTTGTGACTGATTTCGAGTTTCTGCTCCTACTGTCATCCTCTGCATCATTCTTCTGATATTTCAATGATTTGCTCATGTTGATGCAGGGCAGCATCCTTGTTGCTTTAAACTGCTTGAGTTAGGGGTATTACCCCCAACTTGCCTCTAAGATATTCATAAGCATCCTTGGGAAATGGTTTGGTGAAGATATATGCAGTTTGTTCCTCTGTGTGAATGTATTCCAACTTCACTTGTTTTTCTTCTACCAATTCTCTGACATAATGATACTTGATTGCGATGTGCTTGGTTTTTGCATGCATTACTAGATTTTTGGATATGTTTATACCATTTGTGTTATCACAATACAATATCACAGGTTTTGTTACCTCTTCTTTCATTCCTTTCAATAGATGTGTGAGCCACACAATGTTTGTGCAATTGACTGCTGCTGCCACATATTTTGATTCTGCAGTGGTCTGGGATGCGCATGTTTGTTTCTTGCTAGTCCAGGTAACTAGCCTTTTGCCTAAAAATAATGCACTTCCACTTGCACTTTTTCTATCATCAATGTTGCCTCCCCAATCTACATCTGTATATGCATTGAGCTCAAATTTTCCATTCTTTTTGTAATATAGACCAAAGTTATCAGTTCATTTAAGATATCTCATTATTCTTTTTACTGCTATGAGATGATTTTCTTTCGGATTAGCAGAGAATCTAGCCACTATTCCAACTGCTAATGCTATGTCTGGTCTACTATGTACAACATATTGTAGTTTTCCAATCATGGATATGTACATTGTTTGATTAACTTCAGCTAATTCATCATTTTTGGATAGCTTATTTCCTGTTGCCATTGGTGTGCTGACTAGTTTGGACTCCTCCAATCCAAATGCTTTAAGAATCTCTTTGATGTACTTTGATTGTGTTACAAATATACCATGTTTGAGTTGATGTACTTGCAATCCAACAAAAATTTTGATTTCTCCAAACATAGAAATCTCAAATTCATGTTTCATTTTGTCAGCAAAGCCTTTGCAAAGCACATACTTTCCACCAAACACTATGGCATCCACAAAAATTTTAGATACAATAATAGCCTTTCCTTCTTCTACTTTGATGTACATGTTGCTGTGATCATCAGTTCTTTCAAATCCTATTTGCACTAGATACTTGTGAAGTCTCTCATACCATGCTCTAGGTGCTTGTTTCAAACCATAGAGTGCTTTATGTAGCTTACAAACCATATCCCTGTTGTTCTCATCAACAAATCCCTCTGGTTGTTCACTATAGACTTCTTCCTCTAGTATTCCATTTTAAAAAGTAGACTTTATATCTATCTGATAGACTTTAAAATCTTTATATGTAGCATATGCAAGCAAAGTTCTTACTCCTTCCATTCTACCAACAGGGGCAAATTTTTTCCCATAGTCTAGTCCTTCTTCTTGAGCATAACCCTTGCATACTAGTCTAGCTTTATTTCTGGTAATCTCACCATTCTCATCTAGCTTATTTTTGAATACCCACTTGGTGCCAATCACATTCTTGTCAACTGGTCTGGGAACCAAACTCCAAGTTTTGTTCTTCTTTATTTGATCAATCTCTGCTTCCATAGCTTTATACCAGTCATCATCTTGTAATGCACCATATATTGTCTTAGGTTCAAATTTGTTGATCAGATATGACTCATGTCTCAGTCTGTTCCTTGTCATTGGTCTTGCATCTTTGTCACCAATTATCTGTTCAGCAGGGTGATGTCTTTTTACATATTTGGATAATCTTGGTTCTATCCTTGTTTCCATGTTTGATCTTTCAAATTCAAGATCACTATGCACTTCATTGTCAGGATGTTCTTCATTTATTTCATGTGTACTATCTTCAAAATCAGATTGTGCATTTTCTTCATTCTGCAACTCGGCTTCTGAATGCAACTCAGCATTCACTGGTTGTGAGTCAGCTGAAACTAAAATTTGTTGTTGAGTTTCAATTTGATTGACATCATCCTCATCAACAGTCATTCTTTCATAAGAATACACAAAGGTTATGTGTTCATCCATTGTCTTTGGTTCTTTAGCTTGAACTTCTGTATGTTCATCAAAATTTACATTTGCACTTTCCACAATTTTGTTAGTGTTAGTATTCAAACACTTGTATGCCTTACTTCTAGTGGAATAACCAAGGAATATGCCTTCTTCACTTTTTGCATCAAATTTTCCATTTCTGGCATCTTTACGAATAAAGCATTTGCAACCAAATACTTTGAAATTTTTTACATTGGGTGAGTGACCATACCATAATTCAAAAGGTGTTGTATTTGTACCTTTCTTGACTTGTACTTGGTTTAGTGTATGAACAGCTACACTTACAGCTTCTCTCCAGTATTTAAGAGCAATAGTCTTTTCCATCATTAATGTTCTGGCATAGTCAATCACAGATCTATTTGTTCTTTCAGCAATTCCATTCTATGGGGGAGTTCTAGGAGCTAACATTTGTCTTTTGATTCCTTTATCATTACAAAATATCTCGAATTCATTTGATGTGAATTCACCACCTCTGTCTGATCTTAGGCATTTCAAGCTCTTTCCTATTTCCTTTTTAACTCTAGCCACATAACACTTAAACATTTGAAAAGCATTAGATTTTTGCTTTAAGAACATAACAGTCATCATCCTGGAATAGTCATCAACAAACAACATTATGTACTTATCTCCTTTATAGCTTTGTACTTCCATTGGACCACATAAGTCAGTATGAACTAACTCAAGTACTTCTCTAGATGTATAGTTTTTGCTTTTGAAACTTGACTTTTTCATCTTTCCTAGCTGACACTGTTTGCACATAATATTATTAGGCTTCTTCAATTTTGGTAAACCTCTGACTCTCTTCATTATACTGATATTGACCAGATTATCAAAGTTGACATGACATAATCTTCTATGCCATAACCATTCATCATCAAATTTTGCAATGAGACAAGAAACATCATCCATATCAAGGTAAAACAAATTACTTCTTGTTTGATCTCCTTTTCCTATCAGTTTGCCATCAATATCATAGATTTTTGCAATTTTGTTTCCAAATTCTACTTTGCATCCTATATTGCCTAACTGTGAGACACTCAGCAAATTGTAGTTCAATCCTTCAACATAGTATGCATGATCACATGAAATTTTCTCTATGAGCTTAATGGAACTTTTTCTTTTGATTTGACACGGAGCATCATTACCAAATCTAACACTATTTCCATCATACTGAGTAAAGTTAACAAACTTACTTTTGTCTCCTATCATGTGATGTGAGCATCCACTATCTATGATCCACACGTCATTCTTGTTCATACATGTTACCAGTGTTGTGGGCTCTTCTTCATTAGATTGATCCTTCATGGCTACATAAACAACTTCATCATCATTATCATCAGAATTTTCTTCAACAATATAACACTTTTTGCCTTTTTCTCTGTACTCTCTTTTTTCCTTTGAAGATGTAACCATACCTTGTCACCAATCTAAAACTGATGAGGAGTGCGATGTTTATCATGCCTCTCTTTATACTTTTGATTACTCTGCTCCAATATCTCATAAACTTGTTGTTGTAGGTGCCTAATGTTATTAATGAATTTTTCTTCTCTATCTACCTCCTTGTCACTATTCAATACGCTATTAGACTATAGAACTGGTAGTGCAACATCCATTGGTGCCAATGGCTAATACCCAAGACAAACCTCAAATGGACTATGCCCTGTAGTACTATGTAGTGCACAGTTGTAGCTGTGTTGCACATAGGGTAAGCTTTCATCCCATGTGCGAGGATGTTTTGAATGATACATCCGTAAGATATGAATGATCATTCGATTCACCACTTCTGTCTGCCCATCTGTTTGGGGATGGAATGTTGTAGACTTTGTCAACTTTGTGTCCATTTTATCCCATAGTGTGGACCAAAATTTGCTGATGAATCTGCTATCCCTATCAGAAATAATGCTTTTGGGTAGCCCAAAATGAACCCAAACATGTTCAAAAAATAACTTCACAGTCTCTTCTACAGTAATCATCTTTCTACATGCCACCATAATAGCCATTTTAGAAAACCTGTCTACCACAAAATATACACAATCATGTCCCCGCCTGGTGGTTGGAAGCCCTGACATAAAATCCATTAAAACTGATTGCCATGGCTATCAAGGATAGGTAATGATAAGTATAGACCCAACTTACGGTTTTCTGGTTTTGCAATTGCACAGGCTGCACAAGCTTGTATATAGGAAATGATGTCTTGCTTCATTTTTGGCCAATAGAAATGTTTTTGAAGGATAGAAGTAGTCTTACCAATGCCAAAATGTCCTGCAACATGACTATAATGGGCTTCCCAGATCATTTTCTTCTGTTCCTCAGTGGGTACACATATATAACCAACATGGAAAAGTAACTCATCTTGCAAGTGAAAATCATGGATATGCTTTCCTTCGAAAAAACTGTTATAAGTATGAGAAAAATCAGGGTCAACACCATAGATTGCTTCCCATGTGGATGATTTATGACCACACAAATCCAACACCATTGTCAAACCTGCAATTGGAGTTCTACTCAAGCAATCTGCCACTTTGTTACTGCTTCCTTTTTTATGATGGATGTTGAGGTGAAATTGTTGTAGATAAGCTGACCATCTTTCATGCCTATCATTCTGCAACTTCCCTTGTGTCTGCAAGAATTGAAGAGGTTTATGGTCTGTATGTATAATTGTCTCCTTTCCCAATATATAATGTTTACATTGTTTGCAAGCCTAAACAATAGCATACAACTCCTTGTCATAAGTGGGGTACCTATGTACTATATCAAAAAAAGTTTCACTGTGATAGGCAATAGGATGCCCATGTTGCATGAGTACTACACCGAGAGCATAATTAGATGCATCAGTTTCTATCTCAAATGATTGTTGCAGATCTAGAAGGGCCAATACTGGTGCTGAACATAATCTTTTCTTTAACTCCTCAAATGCTTTTTGTTTTTCCTCTGTCTACTGAAATTTTGCTTGTACTCCACCCCTTAGTGATTGATTGAGAGACCATGATATGTGTGAGAAATTAAACACAAATCTACGATAGAATTTTGCTAAGCCCAAGAAGCTGCGAAGTTTTGTTAAATTTTTAGGAGATGGCCAATCTCAGATTATTTGAATTTTTACTGGGTCAACATGAACACCTTCAGTATCAATTATATATCCTAAGTATTGAATACTCTGTACACCAAAAGAGCACTTCTCCATGTTGGCATAAATTTTCTTATGATGGAGGCATAACTTTCTAGTCCTAGCTCTGATTTGTAAATTGTTTACTTCGTTGGAAAGCTGGTCAAAAACTCTAGAACCAAAATTGGGACATCAAACCACGGTTAGATGTCCCAGAGGAAGATTGTCCCAAAAATGCTCCGAAGGCCTTCAGAAATGCAGTTTACTGAGACATAGAAAAATATCGAAGAATTTTATTATTTTTGTATTTTTCCACTGCCAACCTGATCATCAGATCACACTTTCAATTCAATCTTTTGCTTGGCTTCAATCACTTCAGCTCTGACTACTTGTCTTTCTCTCAAGCTTCGTCTCCTTAAGTCTTCTTACTCATCATACCAATGCATCCATATCTGAGGTCTTCTTATTGAAATAGAGTAACTATGCTCTCTTTCCTCCTTAGCATCTCCTTCAGCATTGTATGCTTTCATGCTTGACCGCCTCTCTCACTTTTCTTCATGACCTTATGACTCCTTAAATAGAAATCTAATTTTCCTTTTCCCTCTCAATTCTCCCTCTCCAATTTGTAGGGTTTCAAATGGATTAGGTAGGATATAATGTATCTACCTCATATCTTGTTCTTATCTAGAAACTTCGTCTAGGTTCTAGTTGTAACCTCAAAAATGTTCTACATGGTGTTCTGTGCCACTAGCTCATCATTCTTATCTTCCATTTAATTCACAGACTTCTAGATATCAACTTTGTCAGCTTAAATCTGGCGAATCTTCAATTTTCAAAATAATGCAGCAACTCAGCATTATTGGTTTACTAATGCTCGGCACTCTGTTTTACTCGGCACTGTTGGTTTTACTGGTGCTCGGCGCCTCTGTGTTACTCGGCACTTATATCTACTCGGCACTTGTATTTGCTCAGCACTTGATAAACTCTATATCACTCGACATCTGAAGTTTAACTTGCTCAACTTCAACTAAGAATCTGTTCGGAACCTACTAGCTTTGCTCGGCTCCTTCTCTCTAATGAACTTTAGTTAGGCTTTACAGATGTCTTAGCTAAAACCTTACATCTTTGATATGTTTCGGTGTGCCCATTCTCTGTGTCTTATAGTATGTCATCAACACACTTATTTCATCAACGGCTTGATTGATCCTTGTACTTCATTACAACATCATAACTTCAACCTTTCTCTTGGTGTTCTAGTTACATCTTATTGATTGCCTCCTTCTTGTCAATCAACTAATTGATAGTATTTGGATCACTAAAGTAATTGTCATTCCTGCAGGTAGTAAGTTTGACATCAATAACAAAATAATGATTGAGAACATTCTTTACCAGTTCCATATGATCATTCCAACAATCTTCCTTATGATCTTTTCAATCATTTCCAACAACTTTATCTTTAAATTTTATTCATTTATTTAAGTAATTCATGAGACATTTTTTAACAATATATTTATTGACTTAATTAATAACATTATTTAGAGTTTATTATTAAAATAAAACTCCTATATAATTATCATTAAATTAAATAAATATAAATATGTCAAAAATAGAACTTTAATAAAATCTTTAGATTTAATTCTTTTATTTAATTAATTTCTCAATTAATTAAATTTGAATTAAATATCAAATTTCTTTATAAAATTTTCATTAAATTATCTTTTAATTTGATTTAATTATAAAAGAAAATCACCACATACCTACAAAATCAAAAATGACAACTCAACTAAAGGCAAAGAACATAATCAAACTCTAGGGTCAAAATCACAAATTTACATCACTTGACGAATTTGGATGGGTAAACTAACTTAGATACTTTTCCTATTTTCTAGGACAATTGGCTTAGGGTTTAGGATTTGGACTCAAGAGTTATCTCCCACTTATACCATTGAAATACTATGATAGGGTATGCTCATCATGGAAATTTAGGGAAATTGATACCTAGTACATACAATCTGCATAAAATTTGTGCATGTACAAACACAATATTCTAAACTAAATAGGTAATGGAAGGAAGTGGTTCATCATGTAGATCTCAACTAGCAGGTGACTATGACTCCCTTCCTCAACCACATCAAAAATGTTAAACATAAAGAAAACATACAAGCACACCATACACATGCAAGTATGGGGTAAGTATCCTTAGAAACTGCACAAAAATCATTCATCTAACTAACATCATTCAATAACTAAAATAAGTAGCACTAAGTATCTCAACATATATATCAACTGAATATGAAATACAACTAATCAATTTTGGTAATCCAACACCACTAATCGTAAAACATAATAATAGAATAGGCCTACAAGAATCCCATGAAAACAAATAAGAAAAGTCAAGTAGGGGTAGGCATTACACTTGTTCAAAAAATTTCTATTGATGGGGGAAAATATTTTTAGGATATTGCAAGGATGAACCTGCATAGATGCAAATTCATAATCTCCCATTTATTGAGGCACCTTTCTGTAGGTGGTCTTTTGTAAGGAATAGCAAGCGACATTGTTATGAGTCAAAATCAATAGGATACACCTTTAAGAGGGCCACAAGTATTGATTACCAAATGAGGATAAGGGTTGATGCCCAAATAATGCATTTACAATAACACATATACAAACTGTACAAGGTCTCCTCAGTTGAACTCCTTCTGGAAGAGGGTCTAGCCAAGATTTAAGAGGAAATGTGTTACTATGGGAGTGATGAGTTGAGGAAGGAGAGATTGAAAAGGGTTATAGCATTGGTGAAGAGAAGAGAGATTAGGGTATGATCATTTTGATATAATATTTTTTTCTTTATGCGAGAAATCTATGCAAACATGTGAACCACTTTAGAGAAATTTGTTGATATTCATTAAATGTGTTGCTAACAGAGCACTCCATTTTTAGCCAATATGGGTTTTGTGGATGGTGTTGTTGAAAGATCAATATATGCACCACCTTCTACCTCAGTTATTGGTGATCAGAGTTGTGTGTGATGATCTCAGCATGATGGAATAAGAATGGTAGAGGGAAAAGAACCTTTGTAAGAGCTAAAAAAAATTATTGACTTTGAGGACAATATAAGGGGGATCCCTTCTATTACCAGAAGTGAGAGGGTGGAGGTAACAAGGAACAAAAAATGTTATTTTTCTATTTCTGTAAGATCAAATAACATTTTTTTTTTTTTTTTCACTACTCATGCATTTTGTGGTTGTGAAGATTTTGATTTGATATCTGAAAAATGAAACGAATTTTTTATTCTATGTTAGTCGTCCACCACAAAAGACACTATTGCAACAATATTTGAGTGTGAAGATGGGTATGTCCTTTCTCTCCTAGCTTCTTCATGTCAGGGTGTTAAATCAACATCAGTAAAATGCACGAGTGGCAGTAAGTTTGTGTTAGGAAAGCACAGAAAAGGAATATTGGTTGATAAAAATGATTTTGAAGTTTGGGTAAGTAGTATGTGGTTGGTGCAAGTAATGTGTTATTCAACACATATGTTATTGGTTTTTTGAATTTCATTATAACCCACTATTAATGGTAATGGTGGTGTTTAGGGGTGCATAGGATAGCAGCCTACAGTTGAACATCTTGAAGAAGCGATATGTTCACATTCAATTTAGTGATTGGTAGAGACTTTGGTGTACATAATGTTGATAGTGGTATCCATGTCACTTAATACCTATATTATTTGGTTATATGTAATGCAGGTCAACAATAGTGGTGTTTCCTTTAACACTCCATCCATGATGGAGGCCCCAGATGGAGATGTACATAATGTATTTTGGTTATTTCCCAAAGGAAGATTGGTTTAGACTTATTGTAATTTGAGAAAGCATTTTTCTAATTTTTATGGGCCAAGACATAGCGAGGAGAGATGTTGCAATGTATTACAATTCTTTGGTTGAGTGATCCATAAGGCTAGTTGGAACTATAAGCTCGCACCCATCAGACAATTGAAAAGCTACACCTTTGGAAATGGGTATGGAAAGCTAGATAGATGTGCAAGATAAGTTGTAGAGTCCTTGTGAATCAATAAAAGTGACAGATGTATCCTTTCTTTCTATTTGTAAGTAATAATATTATCATAATTGGGACAGACAATCTAGGTTTCCTCTAAGCATACTTTATGATTGCAAGGAGCAGATGATGATGAGGGAGGCAAAGAGAAAGTGGTTTTCTTTTATGCTATTGGTGATCATGTAGACCTACAATGTCAGGGTGTATTGGTAGGTAAAGGTATCATTGAAGATGTGGGTAGTGATGTGATGTGCCACAACAAACCACTTTGTGTAGGGGCTACAATAGTCAAAATAGTAGAGGTTCTTAACTCGACTGCTAGGCTTCCCTACCCTCATTCTTTTTCTAAAGTTTTAAGTAACTTGTTAATTTTTTTTGAAGCATGGAATATATGTAGCCTATCCTGTAATACATATTGGAGTAGCATAAGGTATTATTGTCTCTCTTATGTTTTTCCCTAAGCTAATAGTTTATTGATGTCTACATATATTAATGTCATTTATCTGGAGGTTGCACTCATCCAACTTGTGTACATAACTTTAGGCTAAAGTGCAAGACACATCAAAGGAAAGTCCTTATTTTCAGTTGAGTTGGACCATTCAAACTATGCTTTTTGATTTATGCAAAAAATATGTGTTGCATATTTTATGCATATTGATTTGTTGTGCTTTGTTGTTTTAAATTGGAATCCCTTCATCCTCCTTTACTCCTACGTCTTCACTATTGTAACCACTCCTGTAGGTAAGTAAAACAAAATAATAGTTTATGTGTAATTATTTGTATATATTGTATCATAATAATCCATACTTATATGTGAGCATGTATATTTCTATACTTATTATTACATACATAATTAGATATTTTAATCTTTTTTTACATTCTAAATATATATATGTATATTTATCTTCAAACATGTAGTAGAATAGATTATTTTTAACTTCAAATGTGTTTAGTATACTTTGTTGGATTTGTGTTCTTGTGAATATTTGGATGCCTAGTTTGTAGTCAATATTGAACAAAACTCTTATTTGTGCAGGAGGGAGAAATTGAACATGTCGATGATCCGATATTGCCTTTACTTGTATTTTGTTTTCTAGAAATTTGTTTGTTTTTGTATCTAATAAACATGTGGATGGTTATTTTGTAGTCAAAAAATCCACAATTTCCTTCCCATGATGTATAATGTTTAGTCATCATCCCTAGAGACCATGTCGATCTTTATCAATGTAATATGCTCATTGGTTGAGGTGTGGTATTAAGGAATGATACAATTCCAAATTGGTATACTTCCATGACCATGATGGATGTCCTAGTAGGAGTGGTGAAAGTTTGTTTCAAGGAAGTCCTTATGACAAGAGCTCTGCCTCCTTATGCTGATGGATTGGATTTTGAAGATATATTTCCAAAAGCTGACGAATCCATTCAACTATGGAACATCTGCGATATAAAAAATTTAGTGGATTTGGTGCACTAAATGATTTGGTCTTAGAAACATACTATTTGTTTGCATAGTTTTGGTCATTACTATATTGGCTACGTTGATGTCGGTCTTTTGCTTTAATTCTTGTGGTCTATGCATAGGTAAAAAATGTTAGAAACAACACAAAAGAAAAAGGAAAATCACAAAAATTGTGGGTTGGTCAAGGAGGATTGCACCAATGTGTGTGGCTCATTTGCAGTCATTAGGGACACAAAATGAGGGTGCAAGTTTAAAAATGCATATTTGGAGTTCATGTCAATGTAGGTCATAGCGTGTTATAATTAAACAATATTTTTCCTCCATGCATGTGTAGTTGAAATTGTAGTAATGGTCTATAAAAACATGACATTTTACTTGATGGACTGAAGAATGTGAAAGGAATATCTCCATGCATAGAGTTGGTGTGGCCTCTTATGTTTGTAATTAAGTTAGAATCATGTTCAATAACAAGTTGTACTCATATGGTAATAAAAAAATTTAATGAATGAACTTTTATATATATTACAAATCTTGATTTCTTTAATTTAATGTCTTATTCTAATGTTATTCAATGAAATTTGATGTCGTAAATGGTATTTGAATATTTTTGTAATTATTAAATGACAAGCATTGTAACTAGGTAGACTAGAATTGTAGTGGTGTTCATTTGACTCATGGTAGCCATCTAGTTAATCAAGTAATTAAAAGGTGTTATTTTAGTCGTCTGGCCAAGTAATGGAATTGAAACATAACAAATAAATAAATCCATTCAAATCAATGTATTATTTCAATTTATAATGTATCTAATGGTTATTTCAAATGTATAGTAACTTTTATCATAAATTGTTGAATATTTTTCTTCAATTTCATGAATGTTTTAATAAATTGGAGATGATTTGATCTTATCATTGTATTAAATGGATACTCCTACTTCCACTGAACAATATTGACCACATATTTTTCTATTTTGTGGCAACTCTTCTATTCATTTTGTTCACAAAATGAAAATTATATTGTATTTCTAAGGGATATTTTATTAATCTTCATTATTAGAATGTAAGCATAGTTCTTATATGTTGATGCAGTCATGGGTAGTCGCAAAGATGTCTGCAGAAAGGAAGCTCTTGATCAATCATCATTTGATATTCCCATGACTAGAACTATAGGATTTTCAAAGTGTGCTACTTTTGGGAAGTGTGGAAAGATGAATAACTCATCAACTGAGGGGTAATGACAGAGTTCAAATGAAGTATGTTCATTGGGCATATCAGATACTAGTGGTGTGGTGGGGCTAGGCAATAGTCATGACAATGTAGGCTTAAACAATCTCACCCTAGATGATAGCTTCAATAGCTCACTCCAAGAGAAACACAGTCAGCTTCAAGAGAAACATATATCTTTGTTGTTAGAGAATTTGGTTACATATGAAGCAGATAATAAGCACCTAAAGTTGCAAAATGCTGAATTGGAGATGAAAAATGCTCAATTGGAGATGAAAAACAAAGAGCTAGATAGGTTTCTTATAGAGGTAAAGGAGAAAAATATTGAGTACTATCTTCAACTGCATGAACAACAATTGATCTATCACAATCTAGGGGAATCACTTGCTACAAACAAGAAGATGTTCTCTGACTCAACCCGTATGTACAAGGACATGTTAGATGTCTTCAAAGGTCATAGTGAAGGGTAGAAGGAGAAGTAAAATGAGGTGGTTTTTTTTCCTTCTAATAGAGGGCAACAACCAACTTCCACCCCATCTTCAACACTCGAATGTGAAGGTGTGTCAAAACATGTTTAGATATGCATATGTAATTGAATATTTTATGCCACATGTGGCTTTTGTTCATTTCAATGACAAATCCTAGTTGTAGAAAACGATGTCATATGAACATAATGTTTGGATATATAAACCAATGTCTTCTGAAAAAAAGTAGACTATTGGCACTTATATTTGACAATTTGGTGCATTGATAATTAATATCTAAAATATATTTTTGTACACTATTAATGTTTATAAATCATTACGGATCCACTTTATTCATCATTATATAATGGAATGCCACTTTTATATACATATTGTTGCTCTTATTTTGCAAGGATTAAATGCAATAAATGTCATGGATGGATTGAAGTTTTTTCTTATTAAGTAAATATTTCATATCAGATGACTTTCAATTGCAATGTCATATGATGTGCAAGTTATTAAATTAAAGTGCATTGCTGTTGATTTCATTTCATACAATATGTAATGCAAGAAATCTAATGAATGGATGTAATAAATTGCAAATGAAGTATTTGTTTTCTATGAAATTGGTATCTATTACTTTTTTTCTATGGTTGGTTGAATGTAGATGCTATTTTCCTTTTTTTTAAATGTTTGCATGGGTTTGAGGCTACAAGAAATGACAAGAAACCAATAATAGTTGACATGAAATGGAATATGTATTCTACAACAATGAACAATTACAATTAAATTTATTTCAATTAGATGTTATCAACATATAATAAAGGAAACTATTACTTTTTCGAGAGAAACCATATCCTTATTGATTCAACAATACATTTAGAAGAAACTATTGAAATTGAGCAACTAATCCTAACCAATAAATAGGAAGTATACCAAATTCATTTTTGACAATTGGTTAATGAAGATATGTAATTGTTGTCATTGATGGCAACACATGATGTACATGCTTTTAGAAAACCTAAGAAATAAAGATACTTAGCTTTTGGTACCCAAAAAATTAGATGGAGACGGTATACATATTGACGATGATGTGTACAACCTTAGACATTAGTACGGATTGTATGGATAAAAGATATTCAAGATTTACCAAACACCAAAATTGGATGTAAAGGAATTACTTTGTTTACAAAATAATTACTTGACCAATTAGAGCTGACATCCTAAATGTTTACTCTAAGTTAGAAAAGTATATTATGGTCTTAGTCGACCTAGCAGTAATTTGTGAAAAGGCATGGTATTTATGCAAAGACATATTACAAGTTTACTTGGAGAAGTTGTGAATGAATTTTGTAATGTGAAGTAGTGTGTAATTGTATTGTGATAAATGATATGCAAACCTTTTGTGAAATGATATATGCAAAGTTTTGAGAACCTAATTTTGTGATCCAAGATCGAGTTGAGGTCAAAGATTAGTCAAGAAAGAAGTTACAACACCTATATACCTAAGGACTAATTACTTGTTTGGGGAATGAGCTCTTCTTGTAATCAGAAATGCATGTTTGGATAGTGAGCTCTTCTTGCATCTATTGTACTACAACTCCTAACAGGGTTGGAATCTACTAACAGGGACTCTCTATACTGAATTTTCTCATTGACTCCTAATAGGGTCCATCCTCTAATAAGGAACGTATATATTAGTATATTATCTAGTGGGTACCATCCCTACCGAGGTTTTCCCTTGGCCAGGGTTTCCCTAGTTAACAAAATATGGTGGTATGAGTTATCATTCTGCATGGTTACTATTACTGTTCAACATTATTTATTTACTTTCTTATGCATGGTACAAAATAATTAATAATATCTAATTGGTGATAAAAGGATATACAATGTTGATTCACCCCCCTCCCTCCCTCTCAGTATTTCCTTATTTCTAATAATTGGTATCAAAGCCTAGTTACTCAGAAGAGGATTAACAACTTGAGTAAGATCCTTATGGATATCGAATAATTGATGAAGAACCTTGAAGAGACACTTGAAAAAATTGATCTTCTTATTGAAGAAAGAGATAAGTTGAAAGATAGATATGAAGACTCCAAAGTATATATTGGACAATTGAAGGACAAGATTGAACATCTCAAATCTAAACCTAAATCTACTAAATCTAAAACTAGTGATGATGATTATTCAAAACTGAAGAGAAAGTACAAAATCTTGAAGTATGAATTAAAGATTACCAATCTAAAGTTGAGCTTGAAGAGTGATCCTAGCAAAGTTGAATCTGATTTGAAGACTAAAAGTTCAGATCTTAAAGCCAATCTAGAAAAGATGACTTTTGAGCTTGAAGCATTAAAAGCAAATCATGAAGAACTTCAAAAGTACAACACTATTGTGAAAGGTGAATTAGTTCAAAGTAAAGTATAGCTTGAAAAGATATATTCTAGTAGAGAAAAGCTTGATGATTCAATGTCAATACAGAGACCTACCTATGATAAGACTAGTCTTGGTTATCTATTTAACATGTTTGCAAAGAAACTTGAAAATAGACCAAATTTGAAAGGAAAAGATAAATCTAATGATAAGATTGAATCTAGTCAATCTTCTAATAAACCTAAAGAAGTTGGATAAGACAAGGAAGCCAAGATATTGGATGAACCAAAGAAAGTTGAATCTCTTAAGGAAACTAGGTATGAATTTAGAGGTAAGTTTTTTTCATTTAATAAAATAGGTCATATGAAAAGAGATTGTATGAATCAATCATTTAATCATTTTACAATTTTTTATTGTCACAATTGTCATTGTATGGGTCATGAAGCAATTGATATTAGGAAACCCAAATATGATAATGATAGAAGGAATAGTAGAATGCCTAGAAATACTAATCCTATAGATAGAAGAAGATCTAATGAGAGGACATCAAGAGAAGGAATACCTTATGAAGAAAGAAGGAAAATCGTGTGTTATAAGTGTAACAACTTTGGACACATAGCCCAGAATAGTCATGCATCTATTAATTGGCAGAATCCTAGAAGCAGAACCCTAGTATGTCAGTTATGCAACAACTTCAGACATACAATAAAATATTGCAAAATGGACAGAAGCAATAATGGAAGAAACTTTAGAACTTAGAAAAGGAATCATGGAAGAAACTTCAAAAATGATAGAAGGAATCATGGAAGAAACTTTAGAAATAGAAGCAACAACGCGACGAACTTTGAAAATGATAGAAGGAATCATGAGAGTAAGTTTGGAACTAAGAAAGACAATGAGGAACAAAAAAATGTAGTCAGTGAACTTTGAGGAGAAATTAATGAAGCATTTGTGAAGGGATTGAATATTTTTGAAGAAGTTAGATGATGCAGAGACAAGAAAATTGAAGTCAGCAATCGAGTTTGATTTAACCAAGTTGAATTAAGCTTGTTCATAGCACCAGAATTTGAAACTTCATTTAGAGATCAAACTATAGGTAGCAAAATTTGGGAAAAGGTGTATCAAGATAAGTTTAGACTGTAGCTATGCTCGCTTGTAATTTAGAACTTATCGAAACTTGTTATGAAGGAATTAAGAGTTACTATTATAATAGGGAAAGTTAATTCTATATCAAAAGATGAAACTATGTTTTTACAATGAATTTCAAGGAGCAAAGTTCCTTGGAGCATTGTCATGATGCAAGGAAGCTATGGTAAACCTTGGGTAGCATTTGAAGATCGAATAAAGATTTCAAGCAGATATTTGATTTCAGAATGTAATTACAACTTTTTCATATTTGTAAAGTACACAATAAATACAAGCTCTAATTGAATGAATAAAATGGAGTATAGACTTGATTACCACTTCATTACAACCACATCAAAAGCATAGAGCACTCAGGAGAGACTTGACAAGGTGATTTCAAACTAAACCCTATTTTAGAAAGAGGTATTTTGTCGTTTCTCTACATAATTTTTTTGATAAAGTTTATATTTGATAAAATCATGGATATGTCAGTAGTTCATAGTGTTGAGAATGAAGAGAGACCAAAATTTAAGGTTGTTTCTGTGAAACCTATAGAAGAAAACCATAATTTAGCATTATCTATTACTCTGAACAACATAGTCTATTTGGAAGACATAGGAAGTTATCTTAATAGCAAGTTTGAAACTATTGGGAGCAAGTATATGAACAAAGATATGGAAATTTTCTTTAACCATGATATGTTATTAAAGCCTAGATTTGAACATTTGAAAGAACTAGACCTATTTAAATATCACTTCTACTGAGAATTGGAAAATGAAGAATGGAATCAATCATGCTAAGTAGAATTCATGATGGAAAATTGTAGATAGAAGATAATGTGGTTGACATTTAAGTTGACCTTATTCATGTGGTAACTAGTCTGAGCAAACAAGGCAATGTACCTATAAGTGAGAAACTAGTTAAGAAGAAAGTTGAGAGCTATACTAAGGCAGTTTATAATGGGAAGGCCATGGTGATTAGCACCATTAAACAAGATGATATAAGATTTCTAAGTAGAATCATTGCCTATTCTATTTGTGAAAGTTCTAAGATTGATGAATTATTTGTAGGATTCATCTATGTAGCTTATAAGATTTGTGTTGAGAAAGAACAAGTTAACCTAAGTGAAATTTTGAGAGTGCAACTCCTTGAAAACTTAGAGAAAATCAAGAGGACCAAGAATGGTGTGTTTAGATTCAAATCATTGATCAATCATATATTCTTTCATGTACTTAAGATATTTCCATATTTATCAATTATAGAAATTATGAGTAGTGAGAGATGTACCATGGAAAAGATTACAGATGTATGTAGAAGACATCCAATAGACAAAATCTTAGACAGTGGAAATTTGATCATTAAAACATTTTAGAATGGGATGAAACAAGGTTTTAGAAAGATTCAAAAATGATATATGTGTTATGGTTGGTATAGATTTAACTTATATTCAAGCAATAGAACCTCAGGAAACATTTCTTGATCCTTTAGGTTATGAGTTAAGTGATGATGTAACCATTGGATATATTGATCTATTGTTGAACTCTGTAAAGGACCAAGATGAGTACAGATTTGGGACATATGAAGAGATTACTGGGTGAACCCATAATAATGGGTTCCACTTTAGTGGGACGAACAAAAATGAAAAAAATTGCAAAATGAGAAATTGAGTTTACCAATTGTTCGCGCCTTATTGTGTTCGCGCGAACTTTTTTTTAATCATGTTCACGCGAACATATTTTGTATGTTCGCACGAACATATGTGATAAATATGTTTGCGCAAACATGATTTGAATGTTCGCGTGAACATACGTTTACACGAACATGGTAAATGTGTTCGCACGAATGCCATGTTCGCACGAACATGAAAAATCACAAAAATTTTAACCTTTTTTTCATTTTTTTATTTTTTTGCTTTTTTGACTGCAATAATTACAGGAGAATGATCTCCTACTGTAAAATTAAAAAATGTCAAAATGTGCTGCTCGAAGCAAGCTTTCCAACGACTATAATTTTAATACATAATTTAATCATTAAGACTTTCAAATATGAGTTTAACTCATTATAGGTTCATTACCGATTGAACATCAACCGACTTTGACACCTCGAGAAAATTAGTAAATTAGGTCAAAAAAAGTTTGAAAAATATGGAGGAACTGGCTTATTGAGATACATTTCTATTCAAAAAATATATATGGTTTATGATAAATTGACTTCAAATTATCTGTGTCAAACGGAATGTATGTCTGAATTACGATTCATGTCACTTCAAAACTTCATACAATATTCAACCAAAATAAATCAAACCAAATGCATCCTCTGGATATTGATGTTACAAATCGAACATCAAAAGAATTACTTCATTATCATTTCTAGAAAAAAAGTTATGTGTGTCAAACGGACTGTCACTTTTTAAAATATTGAATTTTATTATGTACCACTTTTTGGAGGAGATAAAAAAAATTGACATAAATAATTTTTTTTTTTGGATTAAAAAATATGGTTACAAAGTAGGAACAAAGTACTCAAAATCACTAGTTTATGTCATCTTGAAATTATTTATAGTTTTGGAGATATAGTCACTTGAACGTGACATTTGTTGCAAAAATATTGATTTCAGTGTCAAAATTGGTCAAAAAGTGGAACCCATTATTGTGGGATCACCCTACTTAGTCAGCTTATCAAGCATCCTTAGAGAGAGCATCTCACGAAAAGATTGAGACAATAATGAAGAAATCTCTAATTGAGGCTGGTATGGCAAAAAGTGAGTCATAGGTAGTTAGGAAGATAATGAAACAAGGAAAAATATATGTGCAACCATTATCAATTGGGAAACCACCTAGTGTGTCAACTATAGAAACACCTTCATAACAGAGCATTCAATATGTTGTAGTATTAGTTGAACAACCATGTGAGCTAAAGAGAAGATTTGAAAGATTAGTAGAAGTTGTGCCTACCAAGACTAAAAGAGTCAAGCAATAGGCTACTAGACTAGGGAAAAGATAGAAGTCATTGTTGACAATTGTGGAATCCAGTGAAGAAGAAGAAGAAGAATAGGAAGTAAAATAGGCAGAAAAAGTTACTATTTATATATAGCAAGAAAAGAAAGGCAACCTTGGAAGTTGAAGATTGAGAAGATCAACTCAGCCATTGCAAATGAAGGGAACTTTGTTCAGATGAACAAATTCTATGATTTATATAATGATACTAAGAAAGATCATATTGATATCTCTACTGTGAGATATATGATTGCTAACAATCTAAAACTTGAGGATAATGAAGGAACAATAAATCAAAAATTCTATGATAGACATATAGAGAAGAAAGCACCAACTCAAGAAGAGGATATGGAACTTCAAAATTCTATGTTAAGGACTATATGAAAAATAGATGATGAGGAAGAAGTCAAGAAATTGTTGAACAAGTTGGCACCCTACTTGAGGAACAAGATGAGACCATTTCTATTTATGGTGGGAGAGAATAATACAACAAGGAGTGAAATAGTTGCAGCTATCAATCAGATGAAGATAGAGTCAAAGGTAGCACCTACACTAGCACTTAAAACTTTGGAAGTGACAGTAAGTGGTGACACTATGCAGATTGAACATACAAATGTTACTATCATCATTGATGACTCTAACCCTTTTGAAAATTTTAATCAGCCTGAATCTTAGGCCGAGGTCATTCAAGGTCAATTGAAACAAATTGAAGGAAAGAGGAAATTAGAGGTAGAAAAGGGAAAGATCAAAGAAACCAAGCAAAAATTACTTGAAGAAGAAATAAAAAGGAGAGTAGAGGAAGAAAATAAAGAGAAGGAAAGAAAATAAAAGGAGGAGAAAGAGTAAGAAGAGAGAAGAGCTAAGGAGGTAGCAGAGAAGAAGCAAAAGGAAGATGAAACTAAACCATCTAGTTAATCTACTCCACTTTCGCTTGCTAGCCTAACAAGTATGATGGTGATCAAAATAACTTGATCTCATCTTCAACAAAATTGATTGAGAAGAATAGAAAAGTTTAGAGCTTACAAAGAACCTTAATGGAGGTAACTGATAGATTACACAGTACTCTAGCAATCAAGCATACAAAGGTAGATCCTGAACAGAGGGTACAAGCAGTGTTAAAGTCTTTTGATGAGGAATTTATAAATTTATTGAATGTTGCAAAGTCCAAGGCCCAAATTTCTCATGATGCTAATCTATTTAGCACCATTTTTCAAAATATCAAGAATAATTCTCTAAGTCTTGATACTTGTATCAAGGAACTTCAAATATGTCAACAAGATGGAAAGGTATTGTACATTAAGTGTACTTTATCTCATAATTTGACCAAGGATTTTGATAGCAAGATTAAAGGAAAGCTAAGTGAGCTATAAGCTATAACAAGCCAAATACAGCAACCTTCCAACAAAGTTGATGACTTTGAAGGAAAAGTGGTTGGTGTTCACAATGATATCAAGAAACTGGACCTTGAGAAAGAACAAATTTTGAAGAGATTATTAGAGTTTAGAGAGTCTGTTGCTCTAAAGATATTAACTATTGAGAGACAGTTGGAGAAATGTGTCAAAGCTAAGGACACCTATTCAAAATTCTTATACTCTAATCTCAATGCAGTTGAGATTGCATCATATACCCCATGTGCAATTCTCACTTTTGTGGAAGCAACCAAGGATAGATGGCTAAAAGGTTTGAACAATCTTAAGGTAAGTTTTGACATTTGCATGAAGATGTTATCAACTCAAGGTAGATGAACAGAGTTTTTGATAGAAAATGAATAGTTTTGACAAATTTTTTTGAATTTTGATCTTTTTCATTGATGTCAAAGGGGGAGAAGATGCATAAGAAAATTGTAAGGTAAGGTATGAAATCATATCAAAAGGGGGAGCTCATGTAAGATGGATCAATTTTAAAAGATGATTAATGTATTGATATTGTAATGTTTTAGACAAGTTTTTGATACTTAGCCAATTTTCTCTATTTTATTGCCATCAATTCATCAATATGGACTATATAGATAAAAGATATTCAAGATTTACTGAACATCAGAATTGGAGGTAAAGGAATTATTTTGTTTACAAAGTAATTACTTGACCAATTAGGGCTAACATCCTAGATCTTTACTCTAAGTTGGAAAAGTATATTATGGTCTTAGCTGACCTAGTAGAAACTTGTGAAAAGGCATGGTATTTATGTCAAAATCTAATTGAAAAGATCATTGTTGAGAGAGATTATTGAAAAAGGGAGATTGTTGAAGAAGACTATGTGTTTCAATCATTGTTTTGTCACTGATGTCAAACCTACTATTTGTTGGTAAGACAACTACTTATAAGATTCAAGTACTATCACTTAGTTGATTGATGAAGAGGATTTGATCAATAAGATATAAAAAAAGCACCTAGAGGAAAGGTTGAATTATGATTATGTAATGAAGTACAAGGATCAGTTAAGACAGTGATGACATGATGTATTGATAATCTACTTAAGGTTAGAAATGTTGGATACACTAAGAAAGTTTAGAAGAAAAAGTTACACAAAGTTTGTTTGCCAAGCTTGACTGAGTAGATAGTAGGTGTCGAGAAAAGTCGGTGCAATCAGAGCAAGACAGTTGATGCTGAGTAAAGTTTAGTTGATGTTGAGCATCAGTAAGCTCTAGTTGATGCCAAGTGATTTTATAGAGGATGTCGAGCAACATAATATGTGTTGAGCATCAAAAGGTTTATAATGTCAAGCTGCTGCATTATTTTAAAGATCAAAGATTCACTAAATTTAAACTGACAAGTTTGTTTTCTTGAATTTCGTAAACCAAGTAGAAGATAAGGATGATGAGCTGGTGGCACAGAATTTGAGGTAAACCATTTTGAGGTGAATTCAATTAGATCATAGAAGAAGTTTCTAGAAGAGATATGAGGTATGGGGTAGATATATTGTATCCTACCTAATCCATCTGAACCTTGATTTGGACGATGCAAAATGAGTGAAAAAATATCCTAATTTTCTATTTATAGGAATGTCTAGTCATGAAGAAAAGTGGTCATGTGCGAGAATCTAAGGAAGAGAAGGACTTAAGGGTTTTACTTCATCAAGTGACCTAAGAGAAGAGTTTACAATGGCATGTTAAGCAAGAAGGCTTGAGGAGATTAATGCTTGTAGGCTAAACAAGCTATTAGAGTTGCAAAGTATGAAGGCCAAGCAGAATTGAGGACTGAATAGAGATCCGTAATCTACAAGAAAAGTTGTTAGTTATATTAGATAAAAGCTCTTTTGTTACTCTCTAACAATTGTATATGATATGAGAACGGAAGAAGGTGAGAATATTGCTCAATATGTTGCTAGAATAAAAGAATTTGTTAGTGCAATAAAAGGAGCTATAGGTCAGATAGATGATGATATTGTGTTAAGCAAAGTCTTGAGAACACTATTGCCTATTTTTGCTATTAGATTTTCTACAATTCAAGAACTAAGATGTATTCTAGGAAATAATCTAACTCTTGAAGGTCTAGTAGGTAGACTCATTGCTTTTGAGCTATCTAACTTTGATAATTACAAACTTGAGAGTCTTGAATATGCTTTCAAAGCTAAGCTATTATTGAAGGATTCTGATGAGAAGAAGCAGAAGAAGAAGAGAAAGATTAAATATGTGCCTAGTGACAGTGATACAGATGAGGAAGATGTTGAACAATTGGAAGCACTACTGGCAAAAAGATTCCACATATGTAAAGTCAAGTTCAAAGGTAAGTTGCCCATTATTTATTTCAATTGCAATGAGGTTGGTCATATTGATGCAAGATGTACATAGAAGAAGAACTATAGAGGTGGTGACAAATACAAGATTAGAAGAGAAGATGACAGCAAAGATTACAAAGATAAAGGCAAGAATTCATTCTACATTGTTGAAGAGGAAACAAGGGATGATTCTGATGAACATGACGATGAAATGGTGTATGTTGCAATGAAGGAAAAATCCAATGAAGATGAGGCAACTGCACTTGTGACTTGTTTGAACAAAAATGATAAATGGATCATTGACAGTGGATGCTCACATTATATGACTCGAGACAAAAGTAAGTTCATTACCTTAAATTTTTATGATGGAAATAGTGTAAGATTTGGTAATGATGTACCATGTTTGATAAAACGAAAAGGTTTTATCAAATTCACAGATAAGATTTCATGTGATAATGCTTACCATATTGAAGGACTAAATGATAACTTGTTGAGTGTGTCACAATTGAACAATTTGGGATGCAAGGTTGAATTTTAAAAAAATACTGCTAAGATATATGACACAAATGGGCAACTGATTGAAAAAGGTGATCAAAATAGAAGTAATATATTCATCTTGATATAGAGGATGCTACTTGTCTTGTTGTAAAATGTGATGATGTATGGCTTTGGCACAAAAGGTTATGTCATGTTAATTTTGATAACTTGGTTAGTATCAGTAACATGAAAAAAGGTAGAGATTTGCCTAAGTTGAAGAAGCCTAATAATGTAGTGTGCAAACAATGTTAGCTAGGTAAAATGACAAAGTAAAGTTTTAAGAGTAAAATTTATACCTCTAAAGTAATACTAGAGATTTTTCATACTGACTTGTGTGGACCGATTGAAGTGCAAAGCTCCAAGGAAGATAAGTACATAATGCTATTTGCTGATGATTTCTCTAGAATGATGATAGTTATATTTTTGAAATAGAAATCTAATACTTTTCATATGTTTAAGTGGTATTTGGCAAGAGTTGAAAAGGAAACAGGTAAAAGTATGAAATGTTTGAGATCTAACAAAGGAGGAGAAGTTTCATCAAATGAGTTTGAGATATCTATAATGAGAAAGGAATCAAATGACAGGCATCTACCTCTAGAACCCCTCCACAAAATGGAATAGCTAAAAGGAGAAATAGGTCTATAATAGACTATGCTAGAACACTCATGTTGGAGAAGAATGTTGCTTTGAAATACTAGAGAGAAGCTATAAGTATAGTTGTCTATACTTTGAACTACGTGAAAATCAAGAAAGGTACTCATTCAACACCTTTTGAACTATGGTATGGATATCCACCCACTGTAAAATACTTTAAGGTATTTAGAAGTGAGTGTTATATTCTTAAAGATGTTAAGAAAGGAAAGCTTGATGCAAAAAGTAAAGAAGGTATATTCGTACAATACTAATACTATAAGTGTTTGAATACCAACACTAACAAAATTGTGGAAAGTATAAATGTGAATTTTGATGAATATACAAAAGTACATGAGGCCGAACCTATGAAAAGGCCAGAAGAATACAAATCATTTGTATACTTTTATGAAGGAATTTTTGTTGAAGAAGATGTTGCAAATCAAGTTACAAATCAACAACAAGTTACAGTGACTGTTGAGCCACATCCTATGAATGTCGAGTTGCATTCAAGAACTGAGTTGCATTTAGATGTTGAGTTATAGAATGAAATGGATGAACATTTTGATTCTAAGATCAGTATACATAAAGGAGATGTTGAGATACTTGACAAAGATACACATCGTGATTCTGAAGTTGAAAGACAAAATGAAGAAACAAGAGTTGAACCAAGATTGTCTAAGTATGTCAAAAGACATCATCCTACTACTCAAATCATTGGAGACAAAAATGGTAGAACAATGAAAAGAAATAAATTGAGAAGTGAAATATGTTTGTTGAGCTTGAAGGAACCCAAAACAAGTAAAAGATGCACTAGAAGATGTTGACTGGTACAAAGCCATGGAAGAAGAAGTTGAACAAATAGAGAAGAACAAAACATGGAATCTAGTTCCTAGACCAGAAGACAAGAATGTGATTGGTACCAAGTGGGTATTCAAAAACAAGCTAGATTAAAATGGTGAAGTCACAAGAAACAAAGCAAGATTAGTCTGTAAGGGATATGCATAAGAAGAAGGAATTGACTATGGAGAGACATTTGCCCATATTGCTAGATTGGAAGGAGTTAGAAATCTACTTGCTTATGTTGCATACAAAGGTTTCAAATTTTATCAGATGGATGTTAAATCTACATTTCTGAATGGCATATTAGAGGAAGAACTTTACATAAAACAACCAGAAGGTTGTGTTGATGATAACAATAATAACATGGTATGTAGACTACACAAAGCTCTGTGTGGTTTGAAACAAGCACCAAGAGCATGGTATGAGAGACTTCATAATTATCTTATGAAGATTGGATTTGAAATGACTGGTGATAAAAGCAATCTATACATAAATATAGAGAAAGGAAAAGGTATTTTGTTATCAAAAATATTTGTTGATGATATCATATTTGGAGGTCAAGATGTTTTATGTAAGGATTTTGAGAATCAAATAAAGAAAGAATTTGAAATGTCTATGTTTGGAGAGATCAATTTTTTTATGGATTTGCAAGTATATCAGATGAAATATGGTGTATACATCACTTAGTCAAAGTATGTCAAGGAAGTATTGAAAACTTTTGGATTAGAGGATTCCAAACTAGTAAGTACACCTATGGTGATAGGAAACAAGTTGTCAAAGAATGATGATTCTACTAAGGTAAACCAAACCGTCTATAGTTCTATGATCAATTGGCAAATTGCAATATGTAGTACACAACAGACATGATATTGCATTATCTATAGGGATAGTTGCAATATTCTCTTATAATCCTAGGGAGAATCATTTAATGGTTGTGAAGAGAATAATGAGATATCTGAAAGGAACAGAAGAGTTTGGTCTATACTACAAGAATAATGAAAAGTTTGAATTGAGAGCCTACACTAATATTGATTGGGTTGGAAACATTGATGACAAAAAGAGCACCAATGGAGGAGTATTTTACTTAGGCAAGAGACTAGTTACATGGACTAGCAAGAAACAAAGTTGTACTTCACAATCCACTGTTGAAGCTAAATATGTTGTCGCTGCTATAAATTGCACAAAAATTTGTATGGATCAAATAGTTGCTCAAAGGAATGAAGGAAGAAATCATAGAACCAGTAATAATTTATTATGATAATACAAGTGCTATCAATATATCAAGGAATCTAGTGATGCACACAAAGACAAAGCATATTGCAATCAAGTATCATTACTTGAGGGAGTTAGTTTAAGATAAAGAGGTAAAGATGGAATATGTCAACACAAAGGAGAAAATTGTTGATATCTTCACAAAACCATTACCTAAGGATGCCCATGAGTATCTAAGAGGTAAACTAGGGGTGATACCCCTATCAAAGGCTATCTAAATAATGAGAGGGGTGCCCTGCATCAAACTAGTTGATTGTCATATTTTGAAAATTGATGCAGTGGATCTTACTTTAAGAATTGCCTAAAGTAATCATAGAACTAAAACTTCAAAATAGTCACAAGCAAGGTGACAGAGGGAGAAACTAAAGAAACTACAAACGCCTATATCTTCATCTTTAAGATGAAAAGATGATATATATATATATATATATATATATATATATATATATATATATATGACATTTTTGTCAAAGAGGGAGAGATGTACTAATCAAAAGAGGGAGATAGATCAAAGCCAGAATGTATAATCACAAAGGAAGATATTCCTAATCAACAATATGATTACTAATAAAGAGGGAAATATCAAGAGATTGATGATCAGAGAGATAGAGAACAATGCAAGAAAGAGGGAGAAATCCTAATCTACCTAGAGAGAGGGAGATACAAGAAGGAACTTAGAGGGAGTCATAACAAGTTTTGTAACCTAATCAGAAGATAGAAGTTGTTGATAGAAGGAGAAATTTTGATACAAGTTTTCTTTTTGGTATTGTCTTATTGTTCTAACCTAGTCAGTTTAGTTGAACAAGATGTTCATCATTTGATTGACTTAGTTGATCAGTTTGGTTTGCCATCAATGCCAAAGAGGGAGATTGTTGAGATATGATAGATAATATCATTGTTGAGGGAGATTATTGAAAAAGGGAGATTGTTGAAGAAGACTATGTGTTTCAATCATTGTTTTGTCACTAATGTCAAACCTGTTATTTGTTGGTAAGACAACTTCTTATAAGATTCAAGTACTATCACTTAATTTATTGATACAGAGGATTTGATCAATAAGATGTAACAAAAGCACCTAGAGGAAATGTTGAGTTATGATTATGTAATGAAGTACAAGGATCAGTTAAGACAGTGATGACATGATGTATTGATAATCTACTTAAGGTTAGAAATGTTGGCTACACTAAGAAAGTTTAGAATAAAAACTTACACAAAGTTTGTCTACCAAGCTTGACTGAGTGGATAGTAGGTGTCAAGCAAAGTCATTGCAAGCTGAGCAAGATAGTTGATGCTAAGTAAAGTATAGTTGATGTCGAACATCAATAAACTCTAGTTGATGCCAAGTGATTTTATAGAGGATTCTGAGCAACACAATATGTGTCAAGTATCAGAAGGTTGATAATGTCGAGCTGCTAAATTATTTTAAAGATCAAAGATTTGCTAAATCTGAGCCGACATTTTGTTTTCTTGAATTTTGTGAACCAGGTGAAAAATAAGGATGATGAGCTAGTGGCATAGAATTTGAGGTAAACCATTTTTAGGTGAATTCAAATGGATTCTAGAAGAATTATCTAGAAGAGATATGAGATATGGGGTAATAAATTGTATCCTACCTGATCCATACAAACTCTAATTTGGACAATGGAAAATGAGCAGGAAAATATCCTAATTTCCTATTTATAGGAATGTCTAGTCATGAAGCAAAGTGGTCATGTGCGAGAACCTAAGGAAGAGAAGGAGTTAAGGGTTTTGCTTCATCAAGTAACCTAAGAGAAGAGCCTGCAATGGCATGTTAAGCAAGAAGGCTTGAGGAGATTAATGCTTAAAGAGTGAACAAGCTACCAGAGCTACAAAGTATGAAGGCTAAGTAGAATTGAGTATTGAAAAGAGATTTGTAATCTGTAAGAAAAGTTGTAAGTTGTATTAGATCAAAGCTCTACTATTACTCTCTAACAATTGTATCAGTCTAGGGTAAATCCTTTGGATTAAGGTTGACCTAAAAATCATTTGTAAATCCTTTAACCAGGTGGCATACCAACTAAATGGCCTAAAGTCCTCTAACAAGGCTCGCTTCTAACAGGGTGATTGAAATCCCTTAACCGGGTCACATTTAACAGTGTATTGTAACCTTTAACAAGGTTGGCCTTTCACAAGGTATCACTTTAGAAGAGTGAAAAGGAGTAGCATGTTACTGATGGTTTTTCTCAAATTGGGTTTCCACACAAATCATTATGTCAAGTGTGTTAATGAATCTGTTATGTTTCATGCTTTACAATTCTGCAAGTTGATTTGACAATAACCTACAAGTTTTACTGATTGCATAATCTTATGGATGCATGCATGAATATGAATGTTTTATGAGTTCAGTAAGCTATGAAAAGTTTTATTTAAACATTTGGACCTTGGATAACTAATTCACCACCCCCCCCCCCCCCCCCGCAGTTATTCTAAAGTATTCCAACAATTTATGCAAATACATCTTGTGATTTTACTCAGAGAAGTTGTGAATGAATTTTGTAATGTGAAGTAGTGTGTAATTATATTGTGATAAATGATATGAGAACCTTTTGTAAAGTGATATATGTGAAGTTTTGAGAGTCTGATTTTGTGATCCAAGATCTAGATGAGGTCAAAGATTAGTCAAGAAAGAAGTTACAACACCTATATACCTAAGGACTAATTACTTGTTTGGGCAGTGAGCTATTCTTGTAATTGGAAATGCATGTTTGGGAAATGATCTTTTCTTGCATCTAATGTACTATAACTCCTAACAGGGTCAGAAGCTCCTAACAGGGATTCAAAGTCTCCTAATAGGGACTCTCTATACTAAATTTTCTCACTGACTCCTAGTAGGGTCCATCCTCTAACAAGGAACATATATATCAGTATATTATCTAGTGGGTATCATCCCCACTAGGAATTTCCCTTGGCCAGGGTTTCCCTAATTAACAAAATATGGTGTTATGAGTTATGCATGGTACAAAGTGATTAATAATATCCAATTGGTGACAAAATATTGTAGAATATTGATTCACCCCCCCTCTCAATATTCCTTATTTATAACATTCATAAGTATGGCTTTTAATTTTTAAATGCATTTTCTATATGAAACTTCTATATACATGGTTGACAATGGGATACAATCCTTTTTTGTGGCTCTAATATTGGAAAGGACATAATGTCAACAATCTTTACATTTATTGCAAAAAAACATCATTATTGCCCTTTCAATTTGCTAAGAATTTAGATACATTACACAAATGTTTGGTATAGTCATCATCCTTGTAAATATACGCATATTTTGTTGAAACTTTCATTGAAAATTCTTGTCAGGCCATTGTACCTGTTATCATCAACAAGTTATCAACCATGTCATATGTGGTCTTCAATTTCTAGAGACCAGTCAGGAAACCATCAGCAAACAATGATCTCCATTTTTGTATTGGCATTAGTAAACCATCTTCGAGGATGCTAGGCAAGACATTTGCAACATCACACTCAAGTTTCATCATATCAATGTGTAACTTCTCATCCTAGTTTGCATGTTGTTTCAAGATGTTGTGTCAAAATCATTCATGCCCTAAATTTTGAGGATCATTTTTCTTCATGTCTTCTTTAATTCTGACCTTTAATCTCTTATTCTCTCTTATAGCTTTGAAAGTGCCCAGGTAATAGACCCAATACTTGTCCACTATCTTCATTAACATGTGACATTTGTTTTCAACAATTATAATTGCCAAGTCATCCAACTGATCATGTCTTTTGGTAATTATGTTATCCAGTTTCTATGCTTTATTACACCAAAAACTTACATCCTCCATGCTATCCATATCTCTTTATCCGTGATCGTGGTCTCTAGTTCCAAAATTAAAGCCTTTGCATTTCCTTCCCTCCAATGTAATAGCTTTTTGTTTCCATGCTTCCTTTTCAACCTCTGAATTTTCAAACGAGGATTTGTACTTGTTCATCATTCTGAACAACTCATCTACCTAAGTCTAGTTCTTCGTTGTTGTAGTGACATTCAATGATGCCATGTGTCTTGGGTATGTTATGCTTAGTTTATGAATTTTTATTTGTGTATCATCTTAAAATGGAAGAACTTCCATTATGGTAGGTTTAGCACCCTCTTTTAGTACAATTGTTATGATACATTTGCATTTAGGATGCATTATGCACTTGATTCCTTTATTTTAGGGGAAATTAGCGTTAGAATCTGAAATATTCTCTTTAATTTTCATCATTTATGGATCTATTTTTTGAGTAGGACTTAGGAATAGGTCCTCCTATCTTTTATCATATTCATTATAGGACTTGGTGTCTATTTTGGGCATTTAATCCTATTTTTACATCATTTATAGGTTTCTGGATATCCTCAAAATTCTCCCTTTTCTACTCTATCTAATGATATTCCTTAGTCAGCCTTGACCTAGGGAAAGGTCAACCAGGTGAACCTTAACTTAGGGAAAGGTCACAAGATTGACCCTGACCTAGGTTAGGGTTGAGTTCATCCTTGACATCTCTAGGAGTTTGATCCCATTTTTCATTTTTGCTCCTGGAGGGCTCCAAAATCAGTGTCGAGCTTTCAAATTCAAAAATGGAAGGGGTTAATTCGATATTCATTTAATTCTTTTCCATCCTTAGTTGGTTATGTTGATTGGACCATGATTCAAGGTAAAATTTGAATTATGGGTCCTCACATTACTCTAAGACCCTCACCTTGAAGCCTCTATATAACGACTCTCATTTGCATCTTTCTACAACTAGAAACTAGGAGACAAGTAGACTTGAACTAGAGAAGAGACAATAAGAATTAGATAACTACAATTAAGAGATGATTATTAGGAGGATGCAAGATTACAACAGAATGATATAGAAGATCAAGCTATTGTTGATATCAAGCATTTTTATTCCATTATGAACATTTATTTGGAGCAAGAGAGATCCAATCTTCCTTGATCTTCCATTATCGATATTCAAACATTCAAAGATACAATCATGGGGTAGGAATTACACATTATGAGTTTGCTAGTAGTACTTTAGCATTAAGAGCTTGGTATGCTTTCTTATCCTATTCAAATCTATGTGTTGCTTTCTCATATATATACATATATATTCATGCTAGGGTTTCAATCTAGTAGATTAGATCTTGGCATTACATATTTAATACACACACATTCTATTATATTCAACTATTTGTGGAGGTGTAAATCAAAAAAATGGGGGTTTGACTAAGGCAAAACCCTATTTTTAGATATATGTAGGTTTTGTTTTGAATATTGGAGTGTAGATTTGGATACTTGTTTCACCAAACTTTCAAGATCTATGAATGAAATTTTCATCAGAGTAGGAATGGTCAAGGTCAACTTTCCAAGGCATGATTGTAGCCCACCAACAAGGTCAAGGTCAACCTCCCCTCAAAAAGACAAATGATTTCTAGGTTTTCTTCATCTTGGCATTTCCAGTATAGAATGGGTCGTAGATCTTCCAGAAACTATGCATGGGCATTAGAAAATAGGTATTTTTCATATTGGTTTTATTTCAAGGTACGTATCTTATCTTGTCAAATTTCAAGTATTTTTCTACTACTTATTTCCTATTATCACTAAAACAAAACATTACTAAACAAATAAATGAATAATGGTGAAAGTCTTGCGCATAGTTAAAGATCCATTTTTACCCTATTAAATTTGACACAAAGCTTCATTACTATCCATCACAATTGGTCTTTAATCTGGGTGATTTGGTCCTCACGGTAATAAAGCTTTCTGGTATGGATACTTTATTATTGTGTTACCAAGATTTTTAAAATCCTCTAGTTTACAACCTTTTACTCCATCTTTGTGTTTTTCATAACATTCATGCATTGTTGTACATTGGAAATGGAAACCCTAGTATATCAGAACACCAACATTGTTAACTATTTCCATGGCCTTATGTGGAGTTATGTCCTCAAGTTCCTTTTGCACCTTATCCTGTAACATTTCCTTTGTTATTTCATTGTCCACCTTATTTGAGGTTTGGATTAACTCCCTTCATCTGTATTGAAATAATAAATATCTAAACTCATTGGAATATATGAAATCTTCATTATATAAAAACTAGTTATGTTTCCCTAATATCAAGTGATCCTACTGTATAGAGGGGCTCCAAACTCAGTTCTCTAGTGACAACATCCCCTAAAATAGGTCAATGTTCAACACAATTTTCTTCTCTTTCTTCTATGTGCTTTGCATGTATGTATTGTTGATGTGATAGATGACCAATGACAATTGCTCATTCTTGCAGCAAACCATCAAGAACATTACTCAAAATCTCATATTTCTCTTCTAACAATTTGAAAGCTCTACTAATTAAATCTATGATACCACTGAGAAGGTCTATATTAATCTTCCCTTTTCTTAATTTCCACTTGAATGCTCTCTCCACATTTCCTTCCATCTTCTTTCTACTTACAGCTTCATCTCTTTCCAAGTTCCTAATTAATCATCAATTAGTATTACCCTATGTTCAATAGGACATAATTTTTGAGAATCCCTTTCCCTTACTATATATCCCTCTAGATCAAATGCTCTCCTTGACTCACCCTGAATTAGTCCATATTTGCTAAGTTTCTCAGTAATACAGTCAAAACTCTATAGTGTCTTGACCACAAAATCCCCAAATGGCATTGTGTCAGGCAAGAATGATTGTTTGCTCTTTGAAGTCAAGTGTTGTGTATTGAAGACTACCATTTACCACATAATTTATAGATACATGATTCAATCAGGTACTGTGATGGTGAGGTTATGAGGGAATCCTTCATAAGCATATACTCTAATTCTAGTGAAATTGTCAAATGCATACCATTCACCCCAATTATGATCTACTGGGCTTTGGTCAAGATACTGTTTAGGCCTTAGGAATATTTTTATCTACAACAATAGGGTATGATTGTACTACCCCCTAGATATTTCATAAGTGGTATCATGAAGTGCTCTTCAAAATACAAGCAGTTTGAAATCGAGCATCTCCAATCCCAAACCTTGAGCCATAACTATACAGGCTTCTTAAACCCTTGAACGTCATACTCCTAAACTAGTAGTCCTTCTTCCCAAGTATTATTCTCTTGGCCAAAGAAGAGCAACATATGCATAAAAAAAGAGTTATGCTTGAAACAAGTCCTCACTTATCTTGTTAGCAACAAATGCTACAAAATCAAAATTCCTAGGTTGGTTTGATTAAACGTCATTTCTAACAACCAGTAATGAAATGTCCATTAATGGGGGGCATCAATTATAAATACCTATCCTACTAACATGTAAGTATACTATAGGTGGGGTTGAAACATATTCATATCAAATGGTGGGATGTCATTTCTCTCTAATATGGCTCTTACACCTCCAATCTTCAGGCGACGGACAGGTAACAAAGAAACCTTGTAGAAGTTCTCCATACAAAAGTACTCCTCTCTTAATTTTGGTATATTCAAAATTGTTTCGTAACCCGTCTCTAGTTGAAAACTTTCTCAATTGTAGGTTTCATAATGCTAATTATTGCTTTACCAAATTGTGATTTGATTGTCTTCATTTCTAGATCATATCTGTTTATAATTCTTGCAATAGGTCAACATTGACAAATATGTTTGGAACAATGAGTTTGACTATGTTTGTTGTCCATCCTTAACAAATTGGGTGTCTTTCCAATCTTCTAGTTGTAATGAAAAAATAATAATTCATATCATTTCTTCATTGTCCATACATCCTCGACCTCCCTACACCTATCTTCAACACCCACCTTCCCTTCCTTCACTCCTTTCAAATTTTGAGAAGATAGTAGTAGCTAGTCCAATAGATCTTGTTTCAAATGTCTTCCCTCTACTTTATGCCTCTTACATTTGTGTTTTTCAATGGACTAAAACATTTGATCATTTTTCTTCTTTTCCATTTTCTTTCTGGGCGACGAAGGTTCCATTTCATTTAAGTTGTCCAACTTAATCTATGAAAAAATAATGGTCATGACCAGATTCAAATCTCAATCTTTTGTTACCAAAAAAAATCTGGTCATTTGTTTTTTGTGTCATTGATTAAGCATTATTAACACTCATTCGATAAAACATGAGTGGCTTCATACAAAACCCTCAGTTTAGTTATTTCTTAAATCTTGAGTGGAAGGCATAACTCACCTAAATGTTGTAGTTCCAAATCCATTTATGTAACTTCCACAAGAATTGGCAACCCTAATTCAACCAAAAATTTATTGGATGATATGAAACCCTAGCTTCCATTGTTAGTATCTTTCTTTGATATCCTGCCTCACTCAAAATTAGAGGTTCAAAAGTAGATGGTCATGAGAATCAGTAAGGGTAATATCAAAATTGTATTACAATTTCATCCATAATCTTAAATATTTTTTATTGTTCTAAAAGTTTTCATCATAGCATAATAGTTTAAATTTGATTAGAAGAGTCATTTGCTACATTTCATTTATTTTGTAGTTTCTTCATATCCTATGAGATATGTGATTTGTTCATATATCAGTGTAGCTACATCGATTAGGCTTCATGAGTTGGCATACACTATAGCAATTGTAGAATGTTCAAATAGGATTTTGGGTACTATATTGCTATAACATATAGTGAACTCTTCTATCAATATACAGAGAAGGCCTAATCTTGACATGGCGATGAGCGATGAGGAAAGTATATCACTATGACATATAGTGATCCCTTTTATCTCTATGCGAAGAAAATGCAAAAGAAATATAGCAATGAGTGATAAAGGAGGCTTATTGCTATAACATATAGTAGTAATTAGCAAATGAAAATATATATAATCATTACAACAATGACCAATAGAGGTGTTGTATTTCTTTAAGTCATGGTGATGATTATTTTCGATGATAAAAAAGGAGATATCAAAAAATCCAAATTTTAGATTCTCTTTGCAACTTCACAACTCCAAATTTTAACTCATAGCTTAATCATGCGAAGCTACGATTATAAGCTTTCACCACTTCACTACCTTGACCTTAAGTCAAACTTAATCTTTTATGAAGTTGTGATGGGTTAAACTTTAGTAGTCCTAGATCTTTGTTGCTCCTTCATAACTTAAAATATCATAAGTTCTTTGCCACCCGCGATGTTGTGATAACCATTTGAAGTTAATTATTACCTTGATCACAACCTCAAAACTTAAAGCTTTAATTCATCATTTAACCCTGCGAAGCTGCGATTATGAGTTTGTTGGTGTTTCAAAAAAATACCAGGTTACAAAATACCCAATACCAGGATACAGAAGACAAAAATTAGTCTAAGGATTAGCTAATTCCCATATTCAACTAGATTCATCTCAAATATGGACCAACATCAATAGAGCACAAAGACTCTCTACACTTCAGGCTCTGTAGGACCAAGGTGGGTGCACCTTAGTGATTAAAAATGATTTTTTCTTTGATATTATTCTTCAAAACTCATTCATTCATACTCTTCTTTCCAGATCTATCCCCTATAATAGAAAAGGTCAACAATATTCTAAACTTATAATAAACTACTTGATCATAGTATCCAACTATAACTCAAAGGAAAAACTTATTACAAATAAGTAATGAACAAGATTAAATTACTGGTCATTACAGAAAGTAAACATTGATTTTGATTTTAAATGTTTTGTGCAACCATATGAACATATTAATTGGCATCTGAATTGATGATTAGTGCCTTATCCATTGTTATGCAACATCAAACTAGTAACCCTAGACCTATTTAATTGACTTGCAATTAAATTTATGAATAGTTAACCTAAATTTCATTCTTATGATATCCCTCCCATATCAACAAAGAGACACACAACTCATCCAAGTGGTATTTAATTGAAAGAGCTTTGTTCAATTCAATCTCAAAATTCACAGATACATGAAAATAGAGACAAAACTCAAAGACACACATATGCAGAACTCTCCTTTGTATTAATTATCCTTGAAAATAATACATTACTGATATGAAACTCAAAATATAACTCAAGATATGATAAAAACATGTCATTCAAGATTCATTGTATTCATTGATTGCAAAATTGAATACATCATACAATTGACACAAAAATTGGACTGGCTGTAAATAGCATAAGCACTAAAATTCTACAAAACTCAGACCTTCACTCCACATCTTGGAAATCCTTTTATAGAAGGATTGAAAAAAGCTTTTGATGGGAGGACAGATGTCAAAATTCTACTACAAAGAAAATACAAAGATATTTCACATTTTACTTATACAAACTTTCTCTATACTTTAATCAAAATTAGGATGTAGTTGTAAAATTGGCAGGTGACACTTTCTGTAGGCATCTTCAGTGTATTTATGTTTGTATCTTTAGCTTGAATTTGTTTGTACTTTGATAATTTCTTGCTTTCCTTGCCTTTTCTTTATCTTTTTGTCTCTTCTTCTTTTAACTGCATCTTTGAACCACTTAATCACTTTCACCAGATGGTATGGCCTTTTTATTTGCTATAATTCCCCAGATAGCAATATCAATGTCCACATTAGGCTAGGTGGCATCCCTAACTCTATTTAATTCTTCAGGAGGTTTGTTCCATTTTGCATTTGTTGTACCCTTGACCTCTACAGTTATCTTTGACATTTCAACTTCTAATTTGTATAGCATATCTATTAGATCATATACAACTACTACACTTGCTTCAATATTACAATTTGCCAACAATCTGGGATGATTCAAAATGTTGTCAAAGGAAGATGACCATTCCATACAATCTTTAACTCCTTCGTCATTGTGCAAAATGGTAGGCACAAAATTGATTGTTCCTGTGGTAATTGCTTTCATTTTATTTTGAATTAATTGTAACCTACCAGCAAAGAAACCATTCAAATTTTTTTACCTTATTTATCATTTTTCTGACATTGATAATCATTACCTTTGGAAAATATTTCTTTTTTAGAAATAGAGGTACAATATTATCAAAAAATTGGATGTAGGGACCCCATCTATTAAAAAGGGGAGACAATAGAGAAACTACCTCAGAGCATTTGTATTCAACCCCTTGCAAAATAAGATAATTACTATGCACATTTTTTGAAACAAGTTTTAATTCATTTATCTTCTGAACCAACAAGTTCTTGATAGTTCTAATTTAAATCTCCTTGCTAGACTCTAAATCTTCTTCATCAACTACCATAGCCTGGTTTGTCACATCCTATGTCTTAGGTATTCGGCCTCTATTTATATGCCCTGGTCTTTAATCTATGTATTGGACCTGGTATTTCTTTTCAAAACCACTATTTCATTTTCCAACTGAAGGTTTCTCCATTCCAATACATAGGTCTTTCTCATTTTCTATTCATAATGCCTCTTAGTTTTAATGTACCCCTCATAGGCTCCTTCTAGTTGTTCGTCTAGCACATCAATCTTATTTTTTTCCATCATTGTTGCTGAATTCTGCAATCCATAAATTTGGCTACTAGAAGTAGAGTGCACATTCCAGAATATAACATTTCCCTTAAGGGAATCTTTAATTTCCTTAAGAGTAGGCTTCTAGTTTTCTAGAGCTAAGCTCCATATTACCACAGTTTGGGCATCAATGTTATACCTAGAGCCTCTTAGCTCTCCCATCTAATTCTCATCTTCAAAAGACATGGTTCTTTCTTGTCTTCTCATTTGATCCAACAAAAATGAAGAACTAATATCCTACCCTAGGAATACAATCATACCACTTCTCTTTACTATCTCTTTAGCCTCTTCCACGATGACGATTTCACTGGCAGGGTCATACTCCTGTAGTTTTTGAACCATCTCATCAACTACTTCATTTGAGTCACCTGGCTTCATTTGTAGGGATAACTCATTTTGTTTCAATTTGAATAGAAAACCCTTGAATTCCTCTATTTTGATGAAGTTATCATCACTCATGAATTCATTGGCCTCTATGATCCTATCATAAAGCATTTGATCTTGAAGCTCAAGCTTTTTGGTCCTTTTTTCATCCTCAATGGCTTGGATTGTCAAAAAAGTTTCTTCTCATAGTATCAAAATATTGGCTACCCCTTGCGAGGATTTGTAAGGCTTTCTATGTGGCCTTTGGTGAAACCTCCACCATTTTCTACTTCTTATTTCTCTATTGGGCCCACTCTAAACTCTATACCTAGTATTCTTCATCATCACTGACTTCTACTACAATGTCCTGATCATAAATTTGAGGATCTAATTTTTTTTGGATCTCTTCAGGCACTTGAGCTGAAATTTCATCAAAACTTTCAACACACTTGTCTAACCTAGCCTAGTAGTGTATCTCAAGATAAAATCCTTTAAAAGATGGATCTGCCTTCTTCATCCCTTGTTCAAAATTGACAACATCCCAAAATTTAATCATTCTTCGCATACATACATTTTCATCCAAATTTTCAGCAATGATATCCTTCTCCCATAGACATTTTTTTGGAAGTAAGGTATAACTCCTCATGTTCTTTAAGGCATTCCTAACTACATTACAAGTGTCATAAACTCTAGCAGGGGCCATTGGCAATCTATATTCTCTAAGGAAAGCATCGATTTCGTCAATTGTATTCTTCCTTATCTCAAAATCTCCTACTTTGGTACACCTACATAAGAAAGTTCCCTTCTTGACATTTTTACCTAAGTATTCTCTATTTAATAAAATTGATTACTAGAATATCTCTACAATTCCTAACCTCTCTGGCACAAACTTTGGAAGAATATGGAAGAATATGAGAGCATCCAAAAACCCTAATAATAGTGTAGTATTCAAAAAGAAAAACATTACCCCAATTGTGCCCTATCTATTTTCCCTCATCAAAACATAAATTTGGCTTAACTATCTTCTTCATTAGGTGGTATTCTTTCATTAATAGCTCATATCACTTGTAACACAAGGTATACAAAGTCATTATAAAAAGAAATGGCATTAGAGTATGGGTAGAATCTATGCCATACTCTTTTCCATCTTTGCACACGTAATCTTTCTCCCCATTCCTCTATACACTCAAAGAAACTTTGGTCAAAGAGATCCAAATTTCTAAATAGGATTAGATGAATGAGCATGGAGTAGTGAAAGAACTTGAAATTCTCCAATTTTCTCTCTTGGACAACAACAATTTCCTCATGGATTTTGGTGATGATTCACTCCAAAAAAATTATATCCTATATTTATGTTGGGACGCTGAATGTTTAATGCCATGACATAATGTGCACGAGTAGCATACATGGTTCCATCTAAACCTAGGGTTTTGTTCAAAGAAAAAGCATTATTATTCATATACCTCTGAAAGAACTCAAGAGGCATGGATTCATCCACTTCCTTTTTCTTTGGTATTTCCCCTTTCTCTTTTCTTGACAAAGGGATGTGCCTAGTCATAACCCTTCCCATATAGAAATTCTTATGGCTATTGAAATTTTCATTAAGTTTTTCTATGTCAATTTGTAATTACATAGTGCCCCCCAAGTCAAATGCTTCAACAAATGTCTACTTATCTGATGCCAAGAAGATACTCATATCTTTCCTATGAAATGACTTATTTACTAGATTGTAACATTTTATCACTGTATTTACTACATCAACATCCACAAAGACCTCTCACATCATCAACCTTCCCAAGTTTCTAATCCAGGGTTGCAAATTGGGACTTTCTCTATACTATTCTTGTAAAAGTACTAGAATAGTTCACTGCCATTTCTATCAGTTACCTCTGAATCTCTACAGAATGCGTAAGGATCATTGAAGGTGTTGTCATTTGTAGATTGTGCATTTGAAGAACCAGGTATAATTTGCATCCATTCATCCACAAATGGGCTAGATATTTTCCCTTTTGAAGTGGATTCGTCAATTACCACTTGTGCTATCAATTCTCCTTCTTCCTATGTTAGTTTTGCAAAATAACCTTAACAATTCTAACTATTGGATGTTGGAAATTTGCTTGAATTCACTACGCAACTCTATCTCTTCTCTGAAAATTCAAACAATCATGCAATTGGTAATGAAATTTAGATCTCCATGCTTCTTAGAATTTATTGAATTTATTTGTCTCTACAAAAAGGAGTGTGACATTAATAGATTTAAAAACCTACATGCTTGAAATCCTTGAAAAGTTAGCAATATCTTCACTTTTTCAATTATCAATGCCTCTTACTCATATTTTTCCTTCTAGCTCAAATATGATTGCTTGTCCATTTTAAAATATGTTTTATGCCTTTAAAACTAAGAGTTGTTATTATGCGATGACCTCTTTATCACTGCTTTGTCATGGTTTTATTCTTCTTTGTATCCCTAGTTGTGACCATGTGAAGAGGGCTATCTCTATTTTTTCACAACTTTGTTACTTAAATTTATACCTACTATGTCAAGCCTGCAACATTGTGCTTCCCTTTAAATCCAATTCACAACCTCATTTCTTCATTGACCAAATGGGCTTGTGAAACTGTGATCACTTTATTTTATGCTTTATCATTACTTCAAAATTATTTATCATTTCAATTTACTAACAGCCCTGATCTGGTGATGACCATCAAACTTACTACTTTTTATCTTTACTGTAGTTTAGGACTTAACATTCCTTTTACTTACGATGTTGTGATGCCTCAGATATTAACTATATCACCTCTTTGCAATTGCCAAATACAAAGATTTTCTTAATCATGCAATGTTATGATCACTATTTTTATAGACCATTACTTCACTTTGTAGTCTTACATCCTCAAATATTAGCCACAACTTTAACCCTACGAAGACGTGATCATGACCATTTTGCTACTTTTCCACTTTAACCAAAGTTTACCAATAGCTCCTTGCGATGTCGCATTAACCTAGACCTTGACTATTGTGGTTATCCTTTGCATCATCACAACCTAAAATGTCTTAAGCTTAATACAAGTGATGACCTTGTGATCTATAGTTTATCGCCTCTTTGTAGCTGTTAATGAGATTTATTTTGCACAGGTGTGTCAAAAACCTTAATCTATAGAAATGTTGTTTCTTCATTCAATGTTTCCTATATCAGTATAGCTACAAGAATTGGACTTTATGAGTCGTCATACACTATAGCAATCACAGAATGGTCAAAAGAGATTTTTGGGTACTATATTGCTATAGTGTATAGTGAACTCTTCTATTGCTATACGAAGAAGGCCTAATCTTGATATAGTGATGAGTGATGAGGAAAGTATATCGCTATGACATATAGTGATCCCTTTTTATCGCTATGCAAAGAAATTGCAAAAGTAATATAGCAATGAGTGATAAAGGAGGCTTATCGCTATAACATAGAGTAGTCATCAACAAATGGAAAACATATATAATCATTATAGTGATGACTAATAGATATGTCATATCACTATAAGTCATGGCGATGAGTATTCGATGATCGAAAAGGTGGAGATATTGAAAATGCATAACAGTTTCATCCATAATTTTCCTATTTTCATTATGTAATCTAATATATTTATACGAAATCTGTTGAATAATTTTGGCCAGCTTTAGTTTTATCAAAAATGCATTATAGTTTCATACATAATTAGATATCGACAAGTTAGGTTAGGGTTAGTATCTTGACGAGTGAATCAGAAACCTCAATCAATAGAAATGTTGTTTCTTCTTTCAATGTTTCATATACCACTATAGTTACAACGATGAGCGATAAAGGAGGCTTATCACTAAAACATATAGCAATCATTAACAAATAGAAAACAAATATAATCATTACAACAATGAGCGATACAGATGTTGTATCGTTATAAGTGATGGCAATGAGTGTTTTCGATGATCGAAAAGGAGGAGATTACATTATAGCAATCAATGATAAATGATTGTGATCGTTGTGACCTATAGTGATAGTAGAATTCAAATATATATGTGGGTCCCATTCTTTATTGTTATATGAACTATTGAATGAGCAATTAAAAGGTTTCATACCTTCGTGACCATGGAATAGTCAATCCTATTGTGGTGGCCCATCCTCATACGTGTGTTCATAAATGGAGAAGGTTAAAGTGCTCAAAAATTTGTTGCATGAAATCAAACAACATTAAAAAAAATTATGACAATGCCTACCGAAACTTCACTCATAATGGATGACATGTGGCAACATTACACATTTTTGGGTTTTTCTCTAAACTAAAGAGAAAGTGGAAAGCAGTTGGCGCTAAGCATTTTTGGGACTACAATCTGTGAAGAAATAGATAGGTGTGTTTATAGTTAAATATGCTTAAATTATAATATGATTGTGAATTTGTAGCGTTTGGTTTATTGTATTGTAAATTCATGTTAACTATAGTCAATTTTTTTGGCATGCATATTGTAATTTCATGGCTGTGATACTACATTTTACCGGCATGTGTAGTGCATAATCATGGGGAGGAAACGATATCAACTCAAATTATCAAGAAAGAAAGGTATAAATTAAAAAAATGTGCACCCATTATTATACTTCCACTATGATAATACTATGTAAATTATTTGCATTATTTCATATTTTGCATTCATTATTGAACACAGGTTGTCACAATAATTAGAGATTTTCTATTAGTAGCCATAGTTCTTTTTGTAGTAATCATATAACTTTACATTTAAAATTTGAAAAATAAAATAAATGCAAGAGGGATAGATTTGCTTTCAAAATACAACTCGGATATCAAATGTCATGAAATAGAGAGCATTGAAACGACGAAAAACTTGATAATAACATTCCTTATATCAAAATTTGGACCCTCCAAATCCCATTCTTGGAAATCCTTTTATAGCATAAGGATTACAATAAGCTTCAAACATGGGACAGTAATGACACATGTCATATTTCCATTTGACAAACTTAACTTGTTACATTTAAGACAAAACAACAAGAAACGATATTGGAGATAGATTCCTCTGCCTATTGGCTCTTCATGCTTTGTTCACACTCTACTCAGTCACTATCTCCATTAGGTCCCTATACTTATGGATAGTGAATCAGTCACAAAATGAAGAGGTATGTCTATTTTTTTATAAAATTTATCTGAATCAACTAAGTAGTAACTAAGTATGATCAATTAAAAAAAAATTACAAAGGAAATTGAATTCATTCAGGTGATTCTAATGTTGACTCTTCAATAAAATCATTACATTCTTTTATATGCTCCTAATATTTGTCTTCCTTGAGCAATTTTGCATTTACAATGAATTTTTGAGCTCTAAAATCTATCTCGATCATCTTCTCCAACTGCTCACTTGTCTTTGTTAACACTATGTCATCATTTCGTGATGCTCCCAAGGCCTCCTCCAACACTACATGACAAGTCCCAATCTATATATCCTGGTTGATAATCTATCCACCTTGATTGTAGCATGTCAGTACTTTGTACGCCATTATCAAATCTTCCAACGTCTTTAAAGTGTTATTGAATCCCTTAGTAAATACCTTATGATCATGAATTAATCTATTGGCTTCCTAGATATCGACATCTTCAACCAATTCATCCCTTTCCTTGGTCAATTTATTGTAGATTTCATTGTGTTTTAAAGCCAAAATCTTGTAACCATTATGTAATTTCCACATACGTCCAAGATTTTTCAACAATATTTTGAAGTGGTTTCTCAATATAGAGCCTGATACTTCTCTCCTGATCATAAATATATCCTTTAATTTCTTATTTTCTTCTTGCAGTCTCTTGAATTCCCTTTTCATGGCATCATCCAGTGATTGAATCATAGGCTTCATTTGTGGCTTTCCCATCTTCAATAGGCTTTCATACATTTCTCTCCAGTTATCTATTTCAATTAACACTTGCTTCATCTAAGCCTTATTGAATTGGGCCAAACCCACTTGCATGTGTACTAATTTATAAGGGTTTGTTACCCCTATCTTCAGAGTCATCAAGTGTCCAAATGCCTAATCAATATAAATAATCTATGGACTCTTCTGTGGAGGGTAAAGGGCCCATAGTAGCATAGATCTCTCATCCTCAACAAACCTAGAACCAATAATGACATCTTTCACTCCATGCCCATCAAACTTCATATCTTTTTTCCTAGATTTCATTAAGTTGTCAAATATATAGGTTGCACTAAGATCCCATCTAGGAAAAACCATGACTCCTGCTTTATTAAGTAGTTGTCTCCCTCTTGCTAGAGTCATGTTCTCCACCTCTTACTTGATATCTTCTTTAAGTCTTGCGATCAACTCCTTTTCATTTTCAGGAGTGATATGTAGAACACTCTACCTAGGGATTTTGCCTCTATAATTGTCCAGACAAGTCATGAATTATTTTGACTTTATAAATCCATCATCACTAATAAAATAAAGATTATTTCATCCTTTTCCACATTAACCATGTCAACTACCTAGACATCATGTTCCAGTGCTTATATGTTGGGTCAATCCAAAGTTTTAGTCAGTGGTACAGGGGATTCTGGCACATTATGTATGTCATCTATAAATTTCTCCAACTCTTGTTGCCTTCTTTCTTCCAACTCCCTATTTTGTTCTTGCAACTTCTGTTGAATTTCCAACCATTCCATGCTCATATATTCTTCTTCATTTTTAACAATTTTATGAATATAGTCACCCAATTTTTGTGACTTTCTACCGACATGGATATAGCCTTTAGGATCATAATGGGTCCAAGGATCCATGGTGTACATATGATACTCATTTTGCAATTTTTCCCCAGTTTTGTCATAACACTTAGCGGCACAAATAGTAAAATCTCCAAAAGATAGAGTAGCAAGGAGAAAAGTTTGTTTCCTCTCCTTCCCTCCAAAATGTTGTTTTCTTGACTCTGACATTTGTCTCACAATTTCCAAATAAGCAATCCTATCTAGTACTAAGGTTGGTAACCACTAGGGCATCCCTTCAAATTCATATACTCTAATACAAGTGAAATAGTAATAGGCATACCAATCACACCAATTGTGTTTAATCTTTTCTCCCATCCCATTATCTTTAGGCCTTAGAAACCTCTTTATGTTAGAGCTAATAGAAGGGAAAGCTTGATATCCAAATAATGAATATAAAGGATAAACAAAATAATCCTAAAAGGTGAGGTAACATGAAGCATTGTATGTATAGTCCCACATAGAAGTCCAAATCTAAACTAGATTATCTTCTCCATTAGTCTCTTGTATATTTAATTTCAAATTCTCACGCCACATATCTCTCATTTGACCATAATACAATATCATGTGTATAACCAAAGAATAATGCCTAAAAATAGGAGTATCAGCAACTTTGAAATTAACAAAACAGGTATGAATGTTGTCAACAACATACTTAGCATAATAGTGGGGCATGAGACCCAACATTTGGACATCAAAAGCCAACACCATAGATCTAATCTCCATCAAGTTGGGAACCTCCATTGCTCCAACTTGTCCACAAGACTAATATGTCATGTCAAAGTATGTTTTGAACAATTGTATGTTGAACGATAACCCATCTGCTTCAATAAGTGGCTCTTTCTTAACATTGTGTAACATTAGCTTCCACTGCATGTATGATATATCTAACCTCTCATATTCATTATTTAATTCCCTGAATGGCAACCTTTTGGTGAGCCCATCTCACCTATCAACTTGAAAACTTCATTTAGAGAATCAACTGAAATCTCCATGAACTTTTTCTATGTACCATCATATATACATCTATCATCAGCATTGTATTTGCCAATGATAACCATCAATAGTTTGACATTCACAAACACATTTAGCACAGTCAATTTCCCCAAATGCATCACTCACAGATGACATATGGTCCCCTTATGATCACTTCTAATATAGTGATACAGGAAAAGTTCATATGCTCAAGTTATTGTCCATATATCATCAACTTTGATGTACTTGTCTTCCAATTTATCTAGAGAGGCAAATTTACTCCTTCTGGATTGACACGTGGTAAACTCCATTTTTTCAATCAAGTCTTAATTCAACTTCCTTGGAAGAATTTCATCTTCTATCTTCTACTTCTTTTATGTTTTCCCCTTCTTTACCTTCTCGACCTTTCTCTTTACTAATGAATTGGAGCCTTCCATTTTTCTGCAAATTGTTACTTCAGGAAGCTCTGGAAAATCTCACAATTCTTTACAAATTCTCTGCTTGTGGAATGCACAATTATAAATTTCTTCGTAAAAATGCCCTATGAGTTCATGCATGTCCTTTATTCATTTCACTGCATTGATTGTCGCAATTAAGATTTTTAATCATTGTAAGCATGTTAGCAACCATTTCTAGTCACGACTCCCTTGGTCCATGAAAAATATATTGGAACAGGCTAATATATTCAAATTAATGATCATTTTAACTCCTGGCGAAAAACATGTACACACCATTGATCACTTTAGCTCATTATTCCTAATATCGATCTATTACATTTTTCACTTTTATCACTATAGAAACAATGATAACCCTAACACTCATCACCATATCCATTTTCCTATAAAAGAGATCCATGATCAAAATTACCTTATCGCTATAATCTATAGTGATCCTTCTTATAACCATACTTCTTTGTCATCATAATTCATAGTGATATATGTTTCTTCATTGCTTTTTTCTATGTCATGTTTACACCATAGGTGATGCCCAATCCTTTTGACCTATCACTATATTATATAGCAACCTATATTACTTTGTTAGCGTAACACATAGTGATACATGTGTCTTCATCACTTATTGCTATGTCATGTTTACTCCAAGCATGACACATGATCATGTATTTTCTATCGCTTCTCGCCACAACACAATCCTCCCATTTTTTATCACCAAAAATACTTATTGCTAAGACATATAGCAATATAATATCTTTATCGCTCATTGCCAAGATGACTATATTTCATTTTTGCTTATTAACAATCGCTAGGTTTTATTGCGATATATCTTCCTTATCACTCATCGCTATGTCAATTTTATTCTTTCTCTACATAGCAACAGAAGAGATCATTACATGTCATAGTGATATAACACCCAAGTTTTTTATGACTATGATGTCATCGCTATAGTGTATATCAATTTATGAAGATTTCTCACTATAGCTAGAGGGATAGATGAGAAAAGTATAAGGCAATGCTTATGATGAGGAAAACTTTCGAGGGTTTACTCATTTGATGTAGCTCCTTTCATGCACAAAATTGCACAACATCACCAAATCGCAACAAGGAGTCCCTTCGCTAGAAAAAGTTTTGTGATCCTGTACAAATAAAAAAATGCACCATAGTTTTTGACCTGTTATTGTCAAATGAGCAGAAAGATATGCATTCAATATTTGACCCATTGGATATATCTCCTTCGACACATAAAACTACAAAACATCATGAGTTCACAAAACGGAGTCCCTTCGCTTCAAAAAATCTTGTGATCCTACATGAGCACAAAAATACACCACAGTGCTTGAACTACGAAAGTCAAATGAGTAGAAAAATATTCATTCAATATTTGACTCATTAAATGTAGCTCCTTTGATGCATGAATCTACACAATGTTTAAAGCTATAGTGGTATATACGATGAAAAAACCTTTTGAGGGTTGACACGAGATGCATATAATAGATTAATATATGAGTTTTAGAGAATTCTTATAAAATGACTGTTACCATGAAAATAGCTAAACAAATGTTGCAACAAATATCAACAAACTTGGTTGTAGCCAATCTTGACAGGAAGGCAGTGATCATGAAGTTTTAAATGTCTAAGTATGTTTTATATGTGACTTCCCATATTTTATACTTCCCCTTTGTAATTGCAGTCTCCTATGATGGGAGAGATTGTAAGTAGAACCTACTTGTCAAACTTGAAGTGCAAGACAAAGGTGATGGAATCAAGCCTTCTTCAATGGATGAAACTCAGTGGACTATATTTTAGTTTGATGAAGATGTGGAAACAAAGTTGCTTGCAACTATTCCACTATACAAACTTGACACATTTATTGCAGGGGAATCAAAGCAAATGATACATAATTTGGTTTGGTCCATGTGTCATAAGGACAACAACCATGCAAACTACAAGGAAGGAAAAATGAAATTATATTATAGGTGATTAGAGATGCAATCAGTAGTTTTTGTTTGTTATGAAGCTATACCATAACTTTTATGATTTAAACTTTTATTGACTATTCTTTATGTGCAGCTATTGGTGTACTTTTGGGCCAGAAGATAACATGACCAAATCACCCATACCAAAATGTTGTCATCATTTTATTAATAAAAGGGGGTGTCGATGCCACTTCAATGTAAAGGTTATGTTTGGTAGACCATATGTTGCTATTATCAGCTACACTGATATGCCACATGTAGATGATGAAGGTTTAGATTGTCATGGGATAAATAATCCAAGTAATGAGCCACAAGCTCATTTGGCCCTGAACCTATCTACCAAATGCAAGGCTTACATAGAGAGCCTTTTGGAAATGGATGTGAGTGTGGATGTTTTAATGCATAGACATTTGAGAAATCCATATTTTGTGGCTATATTGGAAAGGGATACTTGCCTAACTTAGAAACATGAATGCTTGCAGGAGAGTTAAGTTTGGTCGAGCAGAAAAGCATGTCAATGATACAATTAGTATTATTAAATGGATAGAAGAGGAAAAAACTAATTTCTTTTATTGGCAGAAGCCACAAAAAGATGGTACACCTTTCATTATGGGTTTCCAAACCCCATGGATGCTTCATATGATGGTTAGACACTCTAATAATTCTGTAATATCCATAGATTCAACTTTTGGAACAAAAAATATGGGCTGAGACATGTACAATTATTTTTTACCATTAACACTTTCTTCTTCTTCTTAATTGGCAATAACATGTTGCAAGTCATTTTTAACTTCTTAGTCAATTGTAGTACTATTCTCTTGTTGTCTTTGACAAACATCAGTCGGGGGTGTTAGAGTAAAGCATCAATTTAATTTCATTTATTACATTTGCTTTATTTCCTTCTTAAGATTTTACTTTATGCACCTTTTTGCATCTCTATTTAATAATTAATTAGTAATTATTAAATAGTTTTTCCTTTTTAGATTACCCTTTCAGGTTTCAATCTCCTTTCATAAAAATTGATCTTTTGTAATTGTTTTTATCTCTTTCATTTCTGAGAATACATTTGCATAATTTTTAGAGCAAAACCCTTGCCTCCTCTCGTCTTTTTCTTCTGTGACAGATTTTTTACATACAGGTGTTCGAAGGCTTTGTGGATTTGTATTGATCAAATCTTTCATGGTATTAGAGCTAGATCTATTATAGCTTGTCGTTATTTGGAGGAAAAAGAGAACAAGGGTTTGAGAGAATAGATCTAGAGTTTTTTGGGTTTTTTTGTGAAAAGAAAGGGGTAGAAAAAAGTTGAGGCCAACGGACATCACGGATGGATCTAGAAGGTGCCAAAACCCTTGTTTCCATATAAAGTTTGTCCATTTTAGACAACGTTGATCTAGGAGGTAAAATATTTTTCTCAGAAGGTCGTACGACCTGCACAAGTTACAAGGTGTTTTTCAAAAAAAAAAAAAGAAGCACAAAGTGTGGTTTTCTGGCCTATAGGCCCTTATCAATGCTAAAAAACCTTTTTCCAGTGCCGTTCCAGACCTAGCCCTAGCACTACTCCTCCATGACACCACCCAAGCTCAGCTTCGTCACGACGTCGCCTGGCTGCCACCATCGCTCAGCCAACGGTGGTCTATTTTTTAATTTATTTTTTAAATATAGAAAAATTCTTTTTCAAGCTTCCAGGGGTCATGTCGCTATTTTTGCAATAACTCGAGCATACAGAGGTCTTTTTTCTGATCCAAAAAAAGCATCAGAAAGTTAGTTCCAAGACAGAGATGATGGAGAAGGAATTTTTGGGATTTTTTTTCAAATCAATGCTTGTTTTGGTGCTTGAACTCTGTTAATGGCTTCTATCTTCTGGGGGGCATAACTTCTTCATTATAGCTCTATTTTCTGTTCCAAAAAAAGCGTTGAAAAGCTCTTCTCAAGAAATTTCCAGATTTCCTGTCTTTTCATCAATATTTGGTACCAAGTATTTTTTATTCATATCTAAAACTTTTTTACTCTTCTCTAATTTATGCAATCTATTTGTAAGTTGGGGTTCATTTTATTGCATTGCGGGAGGCATTTTTATATTATTTTCTGTTATTATATCATTATATAAGAAAACTTTTTTTCTAAATCCCTTTCTAAAACAATGGCCGAGACCACTTTTTCTCTAGAACTTCTGACCCCTCATAATTATCACACTTGGAAGACCTCGATGACTCGGCTTCTCCGATCAAAAGGGTTGTGCTCATGTTTAGATGTTGTCCAACATGTTTTTTAAAGGCCTTTCAAGATCATGCAGCATCGAAAAAATGGATGAGGCAATCAGATTGATTGCATTACAGGTATCAGATAGTTTACAATTTCATTTGGACAAGTACAATACTCCTCCAGATATGTGGACCAAGCTTCATGGTTTGTTTGGTACTGTGAATAAGTTTAGGGCACTTTAGATAGAGACAAAGATTACATCACTTATCTCAAATTTCTTTCTCACTATTGATGACTTCTTGATGAAGTTTACTCAACAAAGATCCTTGTTGCAGGGCTTCGAAAAGATGAATACTAATACTAAGTGCATCTATTTTATTCTCTTTAAGCTTCAAGGGAATGTTTAGATATTTTCTTCCACCTTCTATTCTACCAAAGATGCTTTGGGGAATAGATTTTTTATGCCTTCTTTTGAGGTCTTTTGTAATCGCTTAACTACAGAGTGTATGCAAGAAAACCAACCTATTGGGAACAAGAGTAAACAAGAAAACATTAGCCAATATACATAATAAAATAGAAACTAACACACACTTGCTTGAGTTTTGCAACTCCAAGCAACCAAAAGACCAAGTCCTCAAGCAACCTCAAACTGCTCAACAAAGGCACCCATGAGCGGCCTTGTTGGTGTGTTTAGATTAGAGGGATGTTGATGTGTTCTCCCAAAACACAACTATGGTGAATCTCTTGATAGAAAAATGCAAGTATGATAATGATCCTATGCTAAATGAATGAATAACACCTCAAATAATGGCTATGGATGTAGCCATGCTTCAGAGCATTCAAGGATATGGAGGTGGAAATGCAAGAAAGAAACTAATCTAATATGCAAGTAAAATGAGAATGGAAATGTAAGAAACAAACTAATCTAAGAATGCAAATGTAATGAAAACTATCAACTACAAAGGTTAGTATGCAACATGAAAAATCACTAACAAGCTCAAACAACAAACTAGGATGATAACAATGCATGTGAGTGAGATGTAAATGCTTGAGACAAGGGCTCTATTTATAGGCTTGAGAGAGGCCCTAGTGAGGTGGAATCTATATGGCATCCACATAGGTCCCACATGAGAAACAAGTAGGCAAGTCATGCAAGTGGTCAACATTCAAAGTTTTCTCACACATGTGAGCAAACTTGAAAAAGAGGAGTTGGGGACAAAGGTGTAAGAAGTTTAGAAGACATGAGGGGTGTAGAAAGTGTGATTTTCCTCACACATGTGTGAGCACACACTTAGGATTAAAAGGGGGTTTAGCAAGGTGATTAGGAAAATTAAGTGGGATTAAGTAGTGGGTAGGCTTAGAAGGATGAAAGTGGTGGTTGTAGAGTAGGTTTTAGGCTAGGTTTAAGATTAAATTAAATATGATTTAATTTAATCACAAGTTTAGAGAAATTAATGGAATGGGGGGATTTAAATAAATAATATTTATTTAACAAGAGGATTTATGGAAGATCATGTATTAAATAAATTTAACACATTAGGGATGGAAGTATTTAAACTAAATTTAAATACCTTGAGAAAGTGAACCTATTTAATTAAATAAGTAGAAGAATATGGAAAATATAATTAATTAATTATAATGTCAAGGGCAATATTAAATAGATTAATATAGTGCTTGGGATGATTTTAAGCATCTACATTTTGCCCCTCTTTGATATGATGTTGGGATGACATTATATCAAAGAAAAGAAAATATAGGTTGCCCCAGGAAAGATAGGAGTCTTAGGGGTGGTGTCAAAGTGACAACAAAGGAGGAGGGTGCCCCCTCACAAAAATTGCACAAAAAATAAATTTTGGGCAATTTTCACGAAAAGGTCTTTGGAAGAAAGGGAATGAGAAGAAAATGGGTTAAATAAAGACATTGCATGAATTGCAGGTAAAAACAGGAGATTGACGCAGCTTGGAAAGGACACGGGCTCAAAAAGGGATCCTTGGAGGGCCTATATAAGCCTCCAAGGGACTCAAGGAAGGGTCATTTTCACACCTAGAGAGCATATAATCCAAAGCAAGGATGGACCCCATCGACTAATTATAGCTTGGCGAGTGTGTTCAGGAGCACCAAAGGTCAGCAGACATGGGCCCACTGGTGAGTCAACTAACCCTCTTCATTAATTTGTTAATTTGGTAGCTTAGGTCACATTTATTACATCATAAATAGGGTGCAAAAGTGGTTGAGGTAGAGACAAAAGTCTCTTCCCTATCATCTGCATAGACAACAAAATGATGACTGTGACATCTACAAAGATGATAGGATCTATCCTGTCATCTACACAGACAACAAAAGAAGGAAAAGGGGTCTACAAAGATGATAGGATACATCATGTCATCTGTGCAGATGAAAAAGGGGTGAAAAGGGCAAGTGAAAACAACGGTCGGCAAGTTGTCATCTCTAGAGATGATAAACTAGTAGCTGCCAATGGGAAAATTGACATCTATGCAACCACTGGAAATGTCAAATTGGTGTCTCCCCGGACTATCGTCTGCACTAATCAACGTCTATGCCGATCAACCTCTATGCAAATTGACATCTATGTTGATTAGCATCTTTGTCGATTAGGACAAATCCGTGGAGGGTAAGAGAGGATGCCATAGATAGGGGGTGGTCATGAGATAGAGGAAATTGATAATCTACATGTCTATGCTGCAGGAGGAGACAGTGGTGTTTCAGTTGAGGGAGCACTATCCTTCGACCATGGTGCTAGAGGAGTGACTAACAAAGGCATAATGGGGATATGTGTGACTCTACAAACTAGAGCACGTCCACGAGTGGCCTGACCTGAGAGCACATTCAGCGTAGTTGTCAACGCTAATAAAGCGATGGCACATGCCCACATCTAGCTTCCATCTGTCAACTAGGGAAGCTACAATTATACTTCTAGATGTGTGGAGGATATTGTGAGTGCCAATCCATGGGATGTACCCAGAGTATGTGCTAGAGGGTGTAGATCCCTTTCTATAGGAGTGTTTTGGGAGGTGATGGCAGAGACTACCAATTCAATGATCCTGGCTGACATGGTAAGAGGCATTAAAGTAGAAATTGCTGAGATTAGTTGTGTACCTAGCATAGCTGATCTAGAGGATGGTATTGGACCATGATGCACATGGTTTTCCCATCAGGTGGACATAAGTGCTTAGCACCTTGCTACAAGAGGATGGTATAGTCTATTTCTGGGGACAGACGATTCTAGTAGAGCTCTATCATGATCTGCACATGTGTGCATACAGGACATAGAAGACTATGGGGTCGGGACTGACACTACTAATGGTATGGTCCTAGGAGCATATCGGTGTCACACGGCTAATTACCAGATGAGAGACACAGCAGCCTGGGGAGCCATTCATGTGCAGATATAGGCCACCCATCCAGTACACATCCATAGAGTTAGTGGGATTCTGGTGCTAGTTCCTAATGAGATTATTATGTTTGAGTGGACCCCATATGACAGCGTAGAATGATGGGGTAGTGTGCTGGTAGCCAGGGGACAGGATGACGCAAAGGATCAACTATATCTCTTGTACACTCAAACAAGTCGATGGCTCATTGGGAGGTCCATGCATGTGATCATATGGTATATACCCTCTAGGGTGCGGAGGCAGTTTGCGAGAGTGCAAGATGCGGTACCAGAAAGGTTTCTATATTCAGTGGTGATGATAGGTTATGGGGTCATGAGACCAACCTATGATTAGCACAAATTTCCTAACGATCCATGCAGCTAGTGCCCTAGGTTCATGGGCAAGATCAAGGAGATGCAGGTATGACACCAACATATGCATAGTGGTGGGTAGCATATCAGCCCATTAGATTGAGAGTGCTTGGGGTGCCACCACCAGTAGAGCAAGCACAGGGAGACGAGGATGGTGCAGGGAATGGAGGGTAGGCAATGATGATGTCATTACCAGCACAGGGAGCATAGGAGGGGCCATGGGGATGCAGAGCCCAGGCAAGGAGAGAACTAGCACAAGGGCCATCGCTTGGGACATAGGTACAGATGCCGCCAGGGCCACAGGTATAGGTACCACCAAGGCCACAGATACAAGGGCTACCAGGGCCAAAGGATACTAATATGGTGAGGGCAGAGCAGGATAGTCTCCAAATAGAGGTAGCTTGACTCTTGAGTCAAGTACAAGTTAAGCAAGCACAAGCTGACAATGCACAGCAGGCCCTGGCGGCACTATAGGCAAAGGTACAGGCTTAGAGGGCTACGACAGACAGCACACAAGAGGCTTTAGCAGCCCTACAAGCACGAGTGGATGTTGGGGAGTTTACCAATTTTTAGATGGGGGAGGATGTGGAGGATTGCACAGAGATAGAGGCCCTCCAACATGAGGTAGCCACACTATGGGAGGAGCGAAACACCCATAAGGCATAGTTAGATGAGCATAGCCAGGTAGGTAGTGCAGCCTAGAGCAGCTATGACAATTATGAAGGAGGCGATGGTGGCTTGCTGGGCAGAGACACGGGCAGTCCAAGAGGCAACTTATTACAAATCGTTATATAATGATGTTGTGCCAACTGACTAGCGACAGCCCGATTTTCAAGCAGCCTCGAGCTCATGGACTATAGGGGGTAGGGATAAATCAAAACAATCTATGGGATAGCACCGACCTTCATGACGCAGGGGTATAGGAGGGGTTGGGCCCTCATAGCTTAGCTTCCAAATGTTGTACAATGAGCGGTTTTGACAGAGATGTAGATGTAGCAAGTTTTTGATGATGCATTTGTACACGATGATTCTATATGATTCTTTTGTATATGGACCATACAGACATGTATTCTTTTGATATATATATGACATGATTTGATGGGCCTATGTGTACATGTATGAGTATGATTATGCATATGATATCTATGATGTGGATACTGACATTGGTGATGCAGGATGTGTGTGATGTGATATTGCATATGATTTATATATATGATGCCTAATGTGTGTATGATGCAAGTTTGCTGGTGATTATGAGATGTATGCATTGTGGTATTTGTATATGTATGGATGCACTATATGTATTATGAGATGTTTTTATGATGTATATGCCACTAGATATGATGTGTATAATGGATGCATGTAATAAATTAATGTGATAAACTAATGATGCAATCTAATAATGAATAAAAATGCCTAGTGAATAATGAATGTATCCTAAAATGTCAATAACTAATAATGCAAAGTGAAATGAACCTAATGTATCATGAATTAACCTAATGAATGGACATGTGTCAAAACTTCTCACTTGTAAGAACCAGGTAGCATAGCATAGGAGGGGGGAAATAAATAGGACCCTTGTCTCAAGCATGGCTCAATGAAACCCTATACTACATGATACTAAGAGATTTAGTTGTATTTATATGAAATAATACACCTTAGTTTGATTTTGCAAATGAGTTTATGCATTATACGCTATAGAAGCATAAATGACATGACTCTTTTGTGTAGACTAGAGACATCAGAACAATAGGTCTAGTTTTCATAGTCATGATGGAACAAATGTCATATATGCCCTAGAGAGGTCTAGGTACACTCAAAGTCTTTTTAGGGAGCTTTGGTGGAAAGTGTACTAACCCGTTGCCCCCATTGCACAATGCATAAACATAACCTGAAACAAACACATATGTAGTAAAGCCTCAAAAATAGATCATACCACAAACAACACGTAGAGTCAATGAGAGTGATTCGGGTACAACCAAAATATGGAAGATCAAGGTGCACCATAAAAGGCTTCCATTAACACACAAAATGAAATCAACCAAAAAGAGACTTCGTGACAAAGTAGTCATTTAGTCCACAATTCCTGCCAAGAACCTTAAAGCCTAAAGGTGAATGTCGTAATGTCACATATAGGAAGGATTCATCCTATGCAAGTTTGTTTTGTTTGATGTTAGTTATCGCAATTTGTTTGTTGGCAAGGGCTGTGAAAAGAACAAGTTTCTCAAATCATTAAGTCTCAAAGGTAATTTTGTTCAAGTCCTATTATGGTTACTATTGTGGAAAAAGCTCAGTGTGATGGGATTTGAACAAGTAATCGATGGCAAAATGCCTCGCGGACTAGAGGTCGTTTAGAAAATGGGAGTGGAATGAAGCCTAGCAGACAAGAGGTCTTTTTAGTTTTTATTGGATGTATGAAAAGCATAAACTAGATAAGACTTTACACAAATAGGAAGATGAAATGGTGGGATGGGGTGAAGCGAAACGAGCCTTATAGATAATGGATCAAAATGCTTTTTTTCAGGAACTCTTTGTTCTTTTTAGTCTTTTTTTAGGAACATTTTATGAATTTTTTTGGATTTTTCTAATTTTTCTATTTTTTTTGTATTTTTGTGGGACTATAACAATATTGTACAGGAACTACAAAGCTCAAGCATAGAACCACTTGAGATGTTGGATATTTACAGGCTCAGGGAGCGGATCTCCCTCTAGGATGGCAATCTGATATGCCCTAGAACCATATTTGGTTGTAATGATAAATGGACCAAGCCCATTAGCTTCAAATTTTCCTTTCTTTTCATGGTTCTAAAGTTTCTTCATGTTATGCTACAAAACTAAGTCACTCACCTCAAATTCTCGTGGCTTGACTTTTTTATGATATTGAAGCTGAAGGTGATTTTGATACATGCAAAGGTGGTTTAGGGTATTGAGACATCTCTCATCGAGGAGTTGCAGCTCTTGCAAGCCAACAACTCAATATTCTTCTTTGGACATCAAATTCTTGAGAGAGATTTGAAGGGAAGGGAGCTCAATTTTGATGGGTAAGACGGCTTCTAACCCATAAACAAGGGAAAATAAAGTGGCTCCTATGGGGGTACAAATGGAGGTATGGTAGGCCCAAAAGGTGAGAGCTAGGTGGAGGTTCCAGTCACAGCTAGCTACGTCAACAATCTTCTTTAAGATTTTCAAAATGGTTTTATTAGTAGCTTCAGCTTGGCCATTGCCTTGGGGGTAGTATTTGGTGGAAATTGTTGGGTGATTCCAAATTTCCTACACAATATATGTGGCAACTTCCTAATTTTTGAAAGGCGTCCCATTATCAGTCATGACATCTTGATGTATACCAAAATGATAGATAATGTAGTTCAAGATGAACTTCAAAATCTATTTTCTGGTAATGTAGGTTAATGGGATAGCCTCGACCTACTTTGTGAAGTACTCAATGGTGGCAATAATGTACTTATGGCCATTTGCAAAATTTGGGTATACTTGACCAACAAGATCGAATCCCTAGTGAGAAAAAGGCCATGGGGTAATGGTGGGTTGGAGGTCTTGGGTGGGGGCATGTATCAAATCACCATGTTGCTGACAAGGAACACATCTCTTCACAAAATGATAAGCATCTACTTCTATAGTAGGCCAATAGTAACCCATTCTAAGAAGCTTTTTTGCTAACGTAAGGCCACTAGAATGGGCACCCCAAATCCCTTGGTGGACCTCTTCTAATGTCATTCTGGCTTCATCTGAATTGAGACATCAGAGGAGGGTTCCATCAAAGTGTTTTCGAAAAAGTATATCACCTAGGATGGTGTATCGGGCAGTGCGACAAATGAAGATCTTGCTTTGATTTGGGGTGAGGGTTATGGGAACGGTTTTGTGACGAAGATAGGCAAAAATGTTGGCATACCATGGAGACTCAAGACCAACAATCTCACACACCAACTCTGAATCATTTTTCTCATAAGCACGAATAGAAAGATTTGCAACAAGAAACTCACATTTAGGACTATATTTAGGCATAGAAATCATGGAGGAAATGGTAGCCATAGCATCTATTGCTTTGTTATTAGCCCTTGGTATCTGCTATAAGACTATCTCTAAGAAGTGTTATTTAAGATCCTCAACTATTCTATGATATGGCAACAATTGTTCATCCTTTGTGAGGTATTCATCTGTAACTTATTTAATGACCAATTGTGAGTCTCCAAAGAAAAGAAGGTTTTTGATATTCCATCTAATAGCCTGACACAACCCGGTGACTAATCCTTCATACTCAGCTATATTGTTTGTGCAAGGGAATGATATTTTATAAGACTTAGGAATGAGATCTCCTTGCGGTGTGACAAACACAATTCCTGCCCCCGATCCCTTTTGTGTGAAAGAACCATCAAAAAATAATTTCTAGTGCATACTAGGGGTAACAATCATAATTGTGTCATCTAGAAAGTCTGCTACTATGGGATGGTCCCATGGAAGAGGAGCTTCAGCAAGCTGGTCTACAATTACTTGTCCCTTAATGGCCCTGAGTTCCTTATAAATAATGATGAACTCACTCAAAATCAAGACCCATTTTGCAGCTTGACCAATGAGGGAGGCTTTTGATAGTAAATATTTGAGTGGATCTATTTTGGTAATGAGATGTGTAGCATGATTAAGCATATAATGGCGTTGTTTCTACGTACAAAAAACTACAACCAAATAGGCTCTCTCAATAGCAGTGTAGTTCAAGTCATATCCAACCAATGTTTGACTGAGATAGTAGATAGCTTGCTCATTACCATTGTCATCTAGTTGTGCCAAAAGGGCACCTAAGGCAACTAAAGTGGCCAAAATGTATAGGATCAATGGTCATCCTACAATCGAAGGGACTAGAATTGGAGGATTAGCCAAGTATGCCTTAATTTGTTCAAATGCTTTCTGGCATAGGTAATCCCACTGAAACTCAGTGTCCTTGCAAAGAAAAAGTTGAAGTGGATGGACCTTATCTGTTGATTGGGCCAAAATTGTCTGATGGACTATAACTTTCCCTTAAAACTACAGAGTTGTTTCAATGTGGTAGGTGGAGGCATCTCCATGATGGCTTTTACTTTAGCGGGATCTACCTCAATACTCTTCTTGACATAATGTAGCCTAACAACTTGCCTGATTTAACCCCAAAAACACATTTCTTAGGATTTAGGCGCACTTTATATTTCTCCAACCTTTCAAAAATGGTAGTGAGTACATCAATGTGGGAAATGTTAGAGTAAATAATTATTTATTAATTATTTATTCTATTTACTTAAGCTTACTTAGGTAAATGCATTTATTTATTAGTTGTAGTCTAGGAGTTAGTTATAAGTTGTTGACAATACGGGAGTTTTTTTCTCTCCTAAGTCATACTTATCTTCTCACCTTGTTCGAAGACTTTTCACCTTATGTGGATGTATGCTTAGTTGTCACACTTATCTCCTAGCGTCTTCTAGCTTGTTCTAGGAGATTCCTTGAGCTCTTTATATTCGAGCTCCCTTATTGTATTTTTAGAACACATAACAACATTTTTGCATATTGTAAATACATTTTTTCTTGTGTTTGCATATCTTGTTGTCTCTCATGTATGTTTAGTGTTTTTCCCTTGCTCCACACTCTTCCTTCTTTGGCTTCCCCTTGATAGGTTTTCGCATGCAGGTGATCTTGGGCATCTTCAGAGTTGCATTTAATCAACTCTAACATGGTATCAAAGCCTCCCTACTACTGCTTGGTTGAAGAATTTTTGAAGCCGTGATTTAGAGTCACAAACCCTAGTTTGTTTATCCATTTTTTCTTCAAATCAAGGGAACAACAAATTTTTGAAGCACTTTCAGCCCAAATGGATGCTACCATTGGATCCAAAAGGCTGTTTGTAGTCAAGATTCATATAAAACTTTTCATTTTTTGAGACAGAGCTCTGGGAGGCAAAAACAATTTGCTTGCAGGGCTTCCGTACAGTTGTACAGACGATTTAGGGTTTAAATTTTTTTTTTAAAGGTAGTGCCGAGCCATGCCACTGCACCACTGCCCAGCGGCTATCGTGGGGCCACTTGCACCATACCACAAACTAGCCATGCAACCCACCAGGTGCTCAGCCTTGCTGCAGCCTCCCCGCCACCTATCACCAGTGGCACCCCCTTCATCTATTGTTTCGCCAAAGTCTTCAGCCCTTCCGCCGCTCCAAGACAACTTCACTCCACCCATGACTTGTCAGTGCCACTCTGCTCTACAAGGATAGTTTAGCACTTGATCTTCCATTGTGTGGCATTCCTTTTTCCCAGTCAGCCAATTTTGCAGCATAGTAAACAGCAAATCAGCCTGTGACACGTAGCAGGAATGCCACATGGCACTTTGCCACGTGGCCCCTGCCATGTCAACCATTCGCCATGTGGCATCCCTTTTTGCGGTGATAGTTGACTGGCCATTAATTTTAATGGCATAATTTGCTGACGTTAGCATCATGTCATCTTGCATCATCAACCTTGCTTGCACATCTCCAGGGTCAATTTTTGACCTACCTTCAATTTTTTGGCCATAACTTGAGCATACGAAGGTACTTTTTTGATTCAAAAGAAATGTTAGAAAGCTAATTCCGAGAAGGAGACATTGGTGTAGGTATTTTTAGGTTTTGATGCATTTTTGTTGCCTATTTTTGTAGTCAAAGTCCAAAGTTATGTTTTTGACTCTAGCAAGCATATCTTTTGCGTCCCATGTCAGTTTTTTGAAAACTTTATATTTTTGGAAATCTGGTTTTGTCACCTTTTCAAAAATGTGGTCCTTTTTTTTAGATTTTGGCTCATGCTCTTTCTATCATATTTTTGGCATTTTTTCTATATGGTGGATATCTTGAGTGTTTTAAGTCTGAGGATCATTTTCCTGACATGGTTTCCTTTGTTTTGGGTTATACTTTATTTTGTTGTAGCTTGTTTTTTATTTTGATCATTGTAGCTATCATTTTGAAGCACTTTTATGTATTGCATTGAGATGAAGTGCCACTCTTGCATTCTGGGGGTCATGAACATTGTTTTGAGTCAATTGTACTTGCACTATTTTCATAAAGCACCATGGGGGGATAGTAGTTGCCATGTTTGTATCATCTTCCTTTGTCAAGTGATTGTCCCTTCCATGACATTAGCCCATGCAGAGTCTGTTTGACTGTGTCTTTATGGGTGTTTGTACCTCTTTCCCTCTCTCATCATTCTTGGTTCGTTTGTAGGAGACTTTAGCCCACCTTCTTAGTTGCATGTCATCTCACCCCGTCTACATTAAAGGGGGGTTATGTTATTGTTCTAATGCATTCATGGTTTGATGGTTCATTAGTGTGAACTATGTATTCAGTGGTTGATCCTATATACAAGGCGATTGTAGTGGCTTGCTACTTATGCATTTCGGTGAGATGGATCATCTACAATATAGATAGGCTTGTTTCGTGCCTTCTTTTTCCTTGGACGTTCTCAGATCATCACTTTGACAAATTTTGCGACTTCTTCATGCTTCAGTGATGCTCTTCATGATCACTCCTTGTTCCTATTTTAGGGGACACTCCCCTAGTTGCAGGCTTTTTCAGTTCTTCACTAGGTTTTTACCTCTTTTTGGGGGAGGGTTTTTCCCATGTGGTTTTCTCTCTTTCCCCATTTTTAGAGGTTGCATTTTGTTGCATTGTTCATGGGTACCTAACATGGCCTCGTTGCCGGGACCCATTCTGCATTTTTGTATTTCTTAGTTTTGTGAGCTTAAGGCATTTCCCTAAATTGCACTTAAGGGGGGGGGGGGGGTGTTAGAGTAAATAATTATTTATTTATTATTTATTATTTATTCTATTTACTTAAGCTTACTTAAGTAAATACATTTATTTATTAGTTGTAGTCTAGGAGTTAGTTATAAGTTGTTGACAATACGAGATTTTGTTCTCTCCTAAGTCATACTTATCCTCTCACCTTGTTCAAGGACTTTCCACCTTATGTGGATGTATGCTTAGTTGTCACAATTATCTCCTAGCGTCTTCTAGCGTGTTCTAGCAGATTCCTTGAGCTCTTTATATTCAAGCTCCCTCATTGTATTTTTAGAACACATAACAACATTCTTACATATTGTAAATAGATTTTTTCTTCTATTTGCATATCTTGTTGTCTCTCATGTCCATTTAGGGTTTTTCCCTTGCTCCATGCTCTTCCTTCCTTGGCTTCCCTTTGATAGGTTTTCGCATGCAGGTGATCTTGGGTGTCTTCAAAGTTGGATTTTATCAACTCCAATAGGAAACACACATCTTTGATTTTCCTAGGATGTCATCAACATAGTCCTCCATTATGACATGTAGAAGATCATGGAATATTGTAGTCATTGCACGTTGATAGGTGGCACTGGCATTCTTCAAGCCAAAAGACATGACTTGATAACAAAAGGTTCCCCATGGGGTAGTAAATGTCATCTTATTTTGATCTTCTTTTGCAATTTTACTTTGGTTGTAACCAAAGAAACCATCCATCAAAGACAACCACTCATTTCTAGCCATCAAATCATCCTTAGGACATGCAAGATTTAAATCTCAAAAATTTGAACAAACGTGAATGCCCCCATGTGTTTTTCCTACAGGAACAATGTTGGAGACCCACTTAGGATAGTCAATGGGATGGATAAACTTTTCCTCTAACATTTTCTGCAATTCTACTTTGACTAAAAGTGCTACCTTAGGATGCATTTTGCAAAACTTTTGCTTCACTGATTTAATCTTGGGATCTACTGTCAAGTGATGCACAACCAAATCTATGTCTAGACTAGGCATATCTCTATATGTCCATGAAAAATTGATTTTACCCTTTTTCAAGAATTTAGTCATTGCCTTTTGTTCTCCAGGACTTAAGGTAGCTGCAATGTAGGTGATTTATGGATTATCTTCTGTACCCAAATTTACTAAAATTGTGTCCTCATTCAAAATAGATGACTTTTCTAGTGGTAAAGATCTAAATGGCAAGTCAATCTTTCCCTCTTCTGGTGCCTCTAGGAGGTTTTCACCAGAAGATGCATCCTTTATTTTATCTTTTTCTTCATCCAAAAGTGCCTTAAAAGAGTTTTCACTAGAGGATGTTTCTTTTTTTTTTCCTTTCTTTTTTTTTTTTCACTTTTGCGACTAAGAGAGTTGACTTAGCTACCAAAGTAGGCTTCCTCATTGTATTAGATCTCATGTTCATAATCTTGGAGATTCTTAAGGCCAAAGAATGCCATCACTGCTTCGTCAGAGTTACATATATCGAGAGTTAGTGGTATGTCCTGAAGATCCCAGTCTATCATGTTAGGGTTGGTGAGAGTTAGGTTAGTGGATGAAAGGTCGGCTATGGTAATGGCACAAATATGGTTATCTAGGTCATCCTCAATGTATTGGAAGGGTACTTCGAAGAATTCCCCCTCTTTAGTCTCAGAATCAGGGTCAACCATACAATAGTTGTCAGCAAAGGATATCTTGGGTTTGATGGAACCCAAACCACATCCTTTAGGATAGCTATTAGCTTTGAGGGGTTGTCTGATTCCATCTTCTTTAGGTCCAAGGCCGGTACCATGATATCCCATGTTTTTTATAATGGGAGGGTCCTTAACATACTTATCCTTGGGGAATTCAACAGGTTCATCTTTTCCATCAAAATATAGCCAATCTAGGATATTAGATTCCATATGTTCATCACTAAGTGAACCCCAATGTTCAAAAGTCATCTTATTAACATGCATAGTATCCTTGTTGGCAGGAGGTGGTAATTGTGAAAGTTTTCCAAAGGAAAGAGGGGAGAGTGGTAGTTGTCCAACACACAAGGCATTTTCAAACTTATACTCTCCCATTCCTAAATTATTAAAAGTAACCTTCTTCCCTGTAGTATTGACCTTAGTATCTTCCACCTTTTCTTTTCCTTTGCAGGAATTGGAATCATTATTGGATAATTCTGGCACGGTTGTGGAAGGTGAGTCTATTATTATGAGAGGCTTGGGTATAACTTTAGCAAACTCACTGATTGGACAAAAATTTGTTGGTGCACCTTCCAAACTTTTACAAAAGGCAAAAGGTGTGGGATCACTTGGAATCGTGACCTCTCTTCCTTGGTGAGGAAATTTCAAGCATTGATGATAGGTAGATGGTATCGCTTTTAATGTATGTATCCAAGGTCGACCAAGCAAAATGTTGTATGGAAAATCCAAGTCTAGGACATGGCATTCAGTATTTATGATGGCTGGTCCAACCTTTAGTGGTAACATAATGACTCCTTTTGATTCTCTTTCTCTTTCATCATATGCTTTGATTGTTATCCTTTTATTGACGTCTAGGAGGTCTTCTGGAAGTTCCAAAAACTGGATCCATTATCTATAAGGACTCTTTTAATCTTATGTCATTGTATAAGGACTTCAATGTGGAGTGAAAAATTATGGTGGGGATCAGGACCTTGGAAATCTTTATTTGTGAAGACAAGGTGTTGTTGTGCAGCAAGGTTTCCAATCATGGCAGTGAATTGGGAGGCGTTAATGTTTTCAAGAACATGAGACTCTAAAAGAGCCTTCTCCAAAATTTCTTTGTGGATGGGTGATGTGGTTAGGATCTCTAGAATTGATATTTGTGTAGGAGTCTTACCTAACTAGGACAATACATCATAGCAAGAAGCAGGCCTTTGTGAAGTGGATGGCACAGCAGACGCATGTGGAACTGATGGATTAGTGGGGTTAGGAGTGACAGCTTGCAAAGTAAGTCTTCCTTGTTGAGTGGTTGCATCACAATCTAATGCTTGTAGGACAAGGGTATTCACATGAGTTTCTACCTCTTCAATGCAGCCACACATGGAGTCAAAAGCACATATATCGTTGGTTTCTATTTTACCACACAAGGAGTCAAACCCCGATATATGGTTGGTAGAATATTCATAGGATTATGCATTTGATGTGGAAGCTTGATTTGCATTGTTCATATTATTGTTTCCATTGTTATTATTGTCATTATTGTGATCAGGAAATAGTTTTTGAAATATCTTTAGCTTAGCATTTTTAGAGGATGGTCCTCCTTCTACCTCAATTTCTCCATCATCAACAAGATTTTGAATGAAGACTTTGAGTTTTATACACTTGTTCGTGTCATGTCCCTTGATGCGATGGTATTTGCAATATTCATTTTCCCTATACCATTTTGATTTGGGTTGATTTTCATCAAAGGGTCATGTGTTGGGAAATACCATCAAATTGTGATCCACCAGTGAATTTTCTATTGCGATCATAGTCACGATTGTAATTGTTGTTTTTGCGAGGGAAAAATTGTCTTTGATTGTGAGATTGTTGATTGTTTTGATTCTGATTGTCATGGTTTGAATTGTTGTTGTTTTGGTTATGATAGTTGTTGTTGTTTCCTCCTTGAAGGTTTTGTATATTTTTAACATTAGTGACACCATCGTGTGTGACACCTTTGTTTTTGGACCAAAATATGGGTTTGCTATTATTGTTTGTGTCATTTTTTGAGGATGATGAGCTATAATGTTTGATGACACCTTTGTCTAAAAGCCCATTTTCAATGCTCTTGCCTCTCTTGACTAATGTAGTGAAATCCTCAAGGCTAGCCATCTTCATGTGAAAAGACATCTTTGATATCAAGTTTTTGATAAATATATCCACAAGGTGGGAATTTTCAATTTTGTAGGGCATGCAGTTAGCAAGATGCCTCCACCGTTGTAGAAAATTGGTAAATGTTTCACCATTTCATTGTTTTTTGTTGCACAAATCACTTAATGAGGCATGATGTTCAATGTTGTAAGAGTATTGTGCTAAAAAATTTATTATTAAATCATTGAAAGAGGTAATGGAACCCTTGGGTAAATTCATCAGGCATTCTAGTGTGGGGCCTCCAAGACTTCGCGTGAAGAGCCTCTTAAGATAATCCTCATTTTAGGCTACTTCTTGACACAAAATTGAGAATTATTTGAGATGTGTGATAGGACATGTTTCTCCTCTATATTTGTCGAATTTAGGAATCTCAAAGTTTGGTGGGAATGGTATCATGCTAATGGATCTATCAAATCGAAAGGGACAAACTTCCTCAATAGAGAAATCCTTCACCTCTTTGTTGGTCATGGAATGTACCAAGTTTCGAAGTTAATGCAACTATTGGGCTAAATCTTTGTTTGGTTGCACTTGTGACTGTTGATAATTTGTAAATCCACCTCCCAAGCTATAAGGAGTTCCAGACACATTGTGAGGTGGTGGGAGTGCTCCACTTTGGCCAATGTATTGATATGCAGTCATTGGAATTGGCACAGATGTTTTTACCACACTTGTATGAATTTGTGAATAAGTAGAATAAATTGGTTGTGTTGGAATTGTCATCTATTGAGTAGACATTTGACCAATGTTTAAGCATCCTGCAATTGGACCCGTTAAGGTGGACTGCGAAATACTAGCATGCGTAGTAGTGTTGGGTATGGCACTAATGATTTGGTGGATATGTTCTGCACTTAATTGGAATGTCAGTTGTGTGGTGCCACTTGATGTGGATGTAGCACTAGTTGTCAATGTTGGTCCTTGGCTAGATGCTTGGGTTTTGTTTGGCAATACTGGAGCACCACCCTTCGTAATCTATCTAAACAAGGTGGTTTCATCAAAACTTGTAGGAACATTAACACCATCTTTAACCAAGCTTAGGAAGATATCAGTCTTGTTTTACCTAATAGCTTTTTCCATCATTTCCACATTGTATGGATCTGCAAGGAATGTTCGGACATCATTAGGGATATTTTTTTTGTCAATAGGATTTTCCTCTTGTTATACTTCTTCATCATTACTTCCCAAAGTTGTGTTGCAGAAAGGATCTTTTGGTTCTTTTGTGGATGTCAAGGTAGGCATACCAAAGTTTGAACTAGAGGGAAATGTTCCCCCTAATGATGTTGTGTGTGGAGGAAAAGGATTCTCCATCTCTTTTTGCCTTAATGATTCCAATAACTGAGATATGGGATTAAATGTGAATCTACCGGATTGTGTATGTACCATACAATAGTGACCAAACCAATGGGTGGAAGACTATGGAAGAAAGAGAGGAATGTGTGGGAGAATTGTTGAACCTTACACAATGAAAAGGGCCAATAACCTAAATGTAAACAAAAGACCTTGATTTAGCAAACAAAGTGTGATAATAGGATAAAGTATATTTCTCCTACCAAAGATGGTCAAGTGATCTTTAGGCAAGATAGGATACCAAATTAAATATCCACTATTTGGAGATGGACTTGTGATCCCAAATGAGTGATAGGTGTTTTCTTGTGGATAAAAGGTATAATGCTATAATCTCGGAAGGTTTTTTTATGCTAAATTTTTTAGGTTCAAATGATCAAGCTCTCTAGAGGAAGTTTGCAAATGGAAGACTAGAAATTTGGAAAAAATAGGGTTGATTTGGAAAATGAAGGTATGGTGGTCACTTATGCGGTTAACTCAATCCTCGCTTACTGGGAAAAAAAACCTTGGGTTCACTCCAAGGAAGGTCGACCAATTTCAAAGTTTTGCATTGTACTCAATTCTGTCATAGTGGTTTTCTTTAGCTTCTTCTTTTTTAATGTCTTTGATAGCATATCAGAATTGTTTATCACCGTGTGCTAGGTTTGCCCTTTCCTTGTAGACAAATGGTTTGGACAATTTCACCTTCTTATGTTTGACTTTGTCAGTCATGGCAGGAATGAAACAAAACCCAATTTCAAGCACAACTATAACTAGACTCAACCAATTTTAAATGCTAGACCAATATAGAACTCTTGAAAATAATGATGAGTCAAGAGTACCAACTTACCACTATTTCACTCACTAAAGTTTAGCTCACAATTTCAATTGTTTTTGTAGTTGTTTGATGTTTGGTGTTGGTTTTGAATGTTTAAACAAATAGGCATGCAAAACATGCCAAAAATCCTAATAAGGTTGCAACTAGGATGTACAAGGATTATATAAGGGGCATCCTCGATATACACAAGGTACATGAGGCCTAATTCTATAGAGGAAAGAAAATAATGCCACATAGCCGAGAGGAGACGGTAACCCAAATCTCCACCTTCACTTCCCAAAGGTATAAATTTCTTTGGGGCTTAGCCAAGAGTGAAGAGATTTTAGTTCCAAGAGAGGTGTCTTTTGATTCACCTCCAGATTCTTATACTCTACCAAAATACTGGAGTTGAGGTCATCCCAAGGGGTGATGAAATCCCTAAGTAGGCCTCCTAAAAAAAAGAAAACAATACCACTTATTTCTTGTGCACTCAAGATCACTCGAAGGTGCGAGAGGAGAGAATACATAAGTGGCCTTGGGGTTTAAAAGACACTTATTCTCTCCCAATAAAGCTTTAAGTTTTGTAATTTACTCTTGAAGACACACGTGTTTAAGCATACATTGTTCTTTCCAACTTGAAATTGTTGTCAACATAAATAAAAGCATGGATTCATCAACAAGAAAGTAAATTGCTCATGAACATAAGCAAATTGTTGAAAATGAAACCAATTCCCTTAAGTCATTCAAGATTGTGTGAGTTCATTTTAAGTACCAAATCTAAATGTTTGCTATCCTAAGAATACATGTCAATTTCCTTAAGGCATTCAAGAGTGTATGAGTTCATTTTAAGCACCAAATCCAAATGTTTGCTACCCTAAGCATTCATGTCAATTTCCTTAAGGCATTCAAGAGTGTATGAGTTCATTTTAAACACCAAATCGAAATATTTTCTATTCTAAACATTCAATCCAATGAAAAGATTGTTCATTCCTTTAATGGCATTCAAAAGTGTGTTTGGATTTGCAACATACATTCAAGGACAAATGGTTATTCATACAAGTTTTTTAACCCTTTAATCCTAAAGTGATAAAAATCAATACAAATTTTCAAAGTGATAAAAATCACTATGAGTTTATTTTTAAGCCTTCCAAGGTCTATTTCCTGCAATGCAAATATGTTAGAAATCCCTACAAAACAACCAGTCAACGAATAATGTGTTTAAAACTTAAGAAATTTGCGAAAAATTAGAGATGAAAGACTATAAGCACAAGTGACAAAACTCGCTAATGACGAATTACAAGCTGTACGGTTCAATGACAAGTGGTAACTTTGTCAGGCACAGACAATAATTCAGGTTCGAAGACACTAAAATATGCAGACGATAAAAGTACAGATCGCAGATGACAATTTGTAAACATAGACAACAGTTTAGGTTCTTAGCAAGTTGAGATGTGCCCACAACATAGACAACAGTGTATACAACATAGACGACATGTTGGGTTTTTTAACAATTTGAATCTACCCACCATGCAGACGATAGATTAAGTTGCGTAGATGATAGAACTAGACTTCAATGCAAAATAGGTGGGTTTGTGGGGTGGAGATGTTGGTCTGCGTAGATGCTCATCTATGGAGACGACAAAACATAGATGACATTATGTGTGGCGTAGACGATAATGCATGGGTTTTGGTGACAAATGGTAATTTCTTGACAGATTTTTGAAAGGAAAATAGGGACATGGGTCTCACCGAGCATGTTAAAATATATGCAAGAAAACCAACCTATTGGGAACAAGAGTAAAAAATCAAACATTAGCCAATATGCATATATCAAATGTTCAATAATAAAATAAAAACTAACAAACACTTGCTTGAGTTTTGCAACTCTAAGCAACCAAAAAACCAAGTCCTCAAGCAACTTCAAACTGCTCAATAAGGGCACCCATGAGAGGCCTTGTTGGTGTGTTTAGATTGAAGGGATGTTGATGTGCTCTCCCAAAACATAACTATGGTGAATCTCTTGATAGATAAATGCAAGGATGATAATGATCCTATGCTAAATGAATGAAGAACACCTCAAACAATGGCTATGGATGCAGCCATGCTTGAGAGCATTCAAAGATATGGAAGTGGAAATGTAAGAAAGAAACTAATCTAATATGCAAGTGAAATGAGAATGGAAATGTAAGAAACAAGCTAATTTAAGAATGCAAATGCAATGAAAACTATCAACTACCAAAGATTAGTATGCAACATGAAAAATCACTAACAAGCTCAAATGACAAACTAGCATGATAACAATGCATGTGAGGCAGATGTAAATGCTTGAGACAAGAGCTCTATTTATTGGCTTGAGAGATGCCCTAGTGAGGTGGAATCTATGTGGCATCCACATAGGTCCCACATGAGAAACAGTAGGCAAGTCATGCAAGTGGTCAACATTCAAAGTTTGCTCACACGTGTGAGCAAACTTGAAAAAGAGGAGTGGGGGACAAAGGTGTAAGAAGTGTGGAAGGCATGAGGGGTGTGGAAAGTGTGAGTGTTTCTCACATGTGTGAGCACACACTTAGGATTAAAAGGGGGTTTAGCAAGGTGATTAGGAAAATTAAGTGGGATTAAGTAGTGGGTAGGCTTAGAAGGATGAAAGTGATGGTTGTAGAGTAGGTTTTAGGCTAGGTTTAAGATTAAATTAAATATGATTTAATTTAATCACAGGTTAGAGAAAATAATGAAATAGAGGGATTTAAATAAATAAGATTTATTTAACAAGGGGATTTATGGAGTATCATGTATTAAATAAATTTAACACATTAGGGATGGAAGTATTTAAATTAAATTTAAATACCTTGGAAAAGTGAACCTATTTAATTAAATAAGTAGAAGAGTATGAAAAATATAATTAATTAATTAATAAATAATTATAATGTCAAGGGTAATATTAAATAAATTAATATAGTGCTCGGGATGATTTTAAGCATCTATAGAGAGAAGTCAAAGCTTACACAGTTAGATACTATGACTAGTACTAAGACAAAGGCATTGGTAGCTCGGACATCTACAGGAAAGCCAAAGCAGAAACTAAAGCATAAGATAGATTCAGCAGGTAGTGAGAGTTCCTCTAAGCCTCCTCCCAAATCAAATGCTCGGAAGCCCTCTCAAAAGGGTAATACTTCTAAGTCTGATGAGTCTTCCTCCAAGACTAAGAAGTATATAGGTGAACCTTGCGATTTTTGTGGCAAGGAAGGACATCTAGTTTCTAGTTGTGGAAACATCTTGAGGCATTAGAGGAGGCCATGCAACATTCTAGTATTGCTTCTCTAAAGCCTCCACCTCCACCTCCACCTATCGAGAAAGGACATGCTCTTTCTGCATGAGCATTGTCTTCTCCAGCTCCTTGGATTCTTGATTTTGAAGCTTCCCATCATATGACACACTCACCTAATTTGGTTACTACACTTGCTCAAAGTGTTACTACACAAATTGTAGTTGGTGATTATTCTCAGCTTTTGGTCACAGATTCAGGAACAATCTCTTTAGAAGGTGGTTCACTACAAGATGTTCTCTTGATTCCATCCATTTCTATGAACCTCCTGTCTATCTTTTTTATTTGTCATTCATGCTCTGGAAAGATAGTTGAGTTCTCACCACATGATGTGGTTATTCAAGACCTCCATGATCCTGACTTGGTTATTTCTACAAGGAGTATTGATCTTCAGTGTCACTTATATCAGTTTGATTTCTTTGAGAGCTCTGATTCTATAGGTATTTCTATCATTGCTCATGTAGACATAGTGAGCAAGCTTTCGCATAAGCATTTTGGCGATGTCAACTATAGATATGTATAGCAAATGAGTACATAGGAGCTAGTACCTCAAATCTCTTGTATTGATAGTGTGTGTCAAGGGTGTGCACTTCGCAAACATCACAGAGATCCTTTTCTAGTAGGTAGATCCACACGTGTTAAGGCACCATTGGATTTGATGCACAACGATCTTATGTCATTTCTTACTCCATCCTTTTTAGGTGTTCGATATGTCCTCACCTTCATTGATGATTTCTCTAGGTGTGCATGGGTGTACTTTTTGAAGTACAAGTCTAATGTCTTTGATTCATTTTAAATCTTTAAGACTTTTGTGGAGAAGTATTCTGGTCTTTTAGTCAAGCGTATATGTACTGACAATAGGGGAAATACGTGAGTCAATCTTTCAGAGATTTTAGCACTGAGCATGGTTTATAGCATCAATTTTCTATTCCCCATACACCTCAGCAGAACACTTGACTCCTGAGGAGGTTTGGAATCATGTCAAGCTTGATGTTTCTACTTTAAGCATTTTTTGTAGTGAGGCTTGGGCATTTATTCCAGATGCTCAGTGAAAAGCCATGGAGAAGAAGAGTCAACAACTCATTTTTGTTGGCTACTATGAGGATGTGAAGGCATATAGGTTATTTGATCCTGATTCCAAACATGTCTTATTTCAGTGAGATGTTCACTTTGATGAGCGTTATCCTCTTATGGATCCTCCATCTTCAGCTTCTTCTTCACTACCTAATGTATATGAGCAATGTTAGTATGCTAATAGAAACCAAATTTAAATAAAGCTTCTACAAACTAAACAAAATTCATAAACTTCAAGATAGACTAAGATGAGCTCTCAATTGAGAATATGAGCCATTAATGGGCTCTCTCAATGAGAAACTTTCTTGTTGAGTGGCTTTGTCTAAATAGATAGGATGTATGCTCAAGCTTTATGCTTCAAAAAGGGCTTCAAATGGAGTTGGAATTTGGGTGTGAGTGTATGGTTTTGATGTAAAATGGCTTCTTAAAATGGCATTATGACTTTACTTCATGGATTGTGTTATTTTGCAAAGGGGAAGGATCCAATTTATAGGCAAGAGGCTTGAGGGATTAAGGGCTAGGATGCAAGGATGGGAAAAAGCTTATGGAGGGCTCAGATTACATGAGAGGAGAGCACATGGATTGTGTTTCCTTACAGCCAATCAGGGAGTGACACATGTCACAGAGTGAGAAGATGGAGGAAAGGGGAAGGATGAGTCAACAAAGGAGGCTCAAGGGACAAAATCTTCATAAAGACCCTCATAATGGCTTGTAAGAGCAATAAAAGGGCTTGGAAGAGTCATTTATGGCCTAGTGGGCTTCATAAAGTTTTATGGTTGAGATATTTTGAGGGAGATGAGAGCAATTTCGACTTGGGCTTGATTAGGAGGGTTTTAAGCTTGCTTAGGATTGTGCAAATGATTAGATGATGGATTAGGATGGTTTAGGATTAGCTTAGGGATAGGCAAGTGGATGGCATTTAATGAGGGTGGGTGAAGGAGGAGATATTTGTTAACTTTGGCTTGGGTTAGTAAGTCTTAACCCATGTTTAGGGAATGTGACAAGGTTAGGAGGGGATTAGGATTAGGTTTGAAGACATCTTCTAGAAGAGTCTAGACTTTGGATGAGGATAAAGACTTTCTAGAATAGTCTAGAATTTCCTAGGATGAGGATGAAGACTTTCTAGAAGAGTCTAGAACTTCTTATGATGAGGATAAATTAGATTTTTAGGAAATAAATAAAGTTTTATTTATTTCAAGGGTTTGGGTTGAGGACATATTTATTAAAACTTTTTTAATAAACATGAGGATTAATATTTAATCTTAATTAAATATTTTGAGTTGGGATTAGGGGTAGGAAATGATGGGATTAGCCTTTAATCAAAATTAAAGAAGGATTAGAAGATTTTGGAAGAGGTTAATGGTCTTAAGGAAATTGGCCAAGTTTTGGGCAAAAAATAATTTTTTTATTTATTTTGGTCTTTTTGGTCAATTTATTAATTAAATAATTAATAAATAAGGAAATAATGTTTAAATAAGATTTAAACATTTTTGGGAGGGATTCCTTAATTAAATATTTTTAATTAAGATAAAGGGATTTAATGGCATAAAAATTAATTAATTAATTAATGATGATGTCATCAGAAATTTTTCAAAAAATAAAAATACTTTATTTTCTAAAGGTTTTTAGGTGTCTACACCTAGTACTTCTTCTACTCCTCTATAGGATTATCCATCCGCTAAGGAAGATCTTGATATTGATCCCCCTTCACCACCTCCACCAGATGTTCCATGAGTGCCCAAGTGGGCTCGTGATACTGTTGATGCAGTTGGACCTTTGGCAGGTGATCCTATAGATGCTCATCATACTTGTTCTCATACTATAGGTAGTGGCCTTTTTAGTCATGCCATTTCAGATGATCCTCAAAAAAATTCATAGGCAACAAGACACTTAGAGTGGGATAGGGCTATGGATGAGGAGTATTCTTCTTTGATGAAGAACCACACATGGGATCTTTGTCCTCTTTCGAAAGGAAGAAAGTTGGTTCGGTGTCATTGAGTGTATCATACCAAGTATGTTGCAGATGGTTCTATTGATAGGTACAAGGCACATCTTGTTACAAAGGGTTTTTCATAGGTTAAGGGTATTGATTACTCTTAGACCTTTTCCCCTGTTGCCAAGATGAATTCTATTCACCTTGTACTCTCTCTAGCAGCTTCACAGGGATGGACAGTTTTTCAGATGGACGTGAAGAGTATTTTTTTGCATGGAGACCTTCATGAGGAGATCTATATGGAGCAGCAACATGGTTTTGTGTAGGACACTTCATTGGTATGCCAGCTTTGAAGGTCTTTATATAGTCTCAAACAAGCCCCTAGGACTTGGTATGAGAAGATGGATTCCTTCTTGCTTGCTTCACAATTCACTCGGTGTCATTCTGACCCTACAGTTTACATTTAATGTCATGGGGCTGACTTATTGATACTTGTGCTTTATGTTGATGACCTCATCATCATAGGAAGCTTAATATCCATCGTACAGGGTGTTTAACAAGCATTGAGAGAGCAGTTTGAGATGACAGATCTTGGACTTCTGCACTATTTTTTGGGCCTACAAGTTGTTCAGTCTTCAAATGGGATAGCCATACTCTAGCAGATGTATGCTCTTGATATGTTTCAGAGATTTGGAATGCTTGATTGCAAGCCTGACCCCACACCTTTTCAGTCAAGTGTTGTTTTATCTACCACTTGTTCTACTCCTACAATGGATTCCAATCTATATAGATAGCTTGTGGGTAGTTTGTTGTACTAACACACACACACACACGTCCTGATATTTCCTTTGTGGTTGGACTTGTCTCTTGATTCTCCCATGATCCTCATGAGAGTCATTGGCAAGCATCCAAACATATATTGATGTATATTAGAGGTACAACATGTTATGGCATTCACTACACATCAGGAGATCTTCACATTGTTGGTTTCACAGATTTAGATTGGGTTGGTGATATTGATGATCACAAGTATACTTCTAGATTTGTATTTTGTCTTGGTTCCGGTCCTATCACATGGTCTTGCAAGAAGCAACATGCTCATGAATTATCATCTACAAAGGCAGAATATAGGGTAGTTGTATTGGCTAGTCAGGAGGTTTTGTGGCTTCGACAATTGATGACAGATTTTGGATTTTCTCCTAATAGTCCCACCTTTCTATGGCATGACAATCAAAGTACTATACACATTTTGTGCAACCCAATTGAGCATCAGTGGACCAAGAACATTGAGCTTCACATACACTTCATCAGGTATCTCATTCAAGATGGCGCCTTGAGCTTGGAGTACATTCCTACTACTGAGTAGGTTATAGACATCTTCATTAAACCTTTTGCATCCTTGCGGTATCTTCAGTTGCATTCTATGTTAGGGGTAAAAGAAGTCATTCTTGGGGGGTCTCAGTGATGAATCCTTCCTTCCTTCTTTTTATTGCTATCTCTTTTTGGAGTAGAGTTTTTCCCACTGGGTTTTCTCTATTTCTCTGTTTTATAAAGATTTAGTTGTGACTGGGTACATCATCAAGCCTTGTTGTTGGGACCAAAGTTTTCTTTCAACATTGCATTGTAGTTTTCTTGCTCTTTCTGCATTGTTTATAGCTGCATTGTTGCTCATCTTAAGGGGGGGTGTTAGAGTAAAGCATCAATTTAATTTCATTTATTAAATTTGCTTAATTCCCTTCTTAAGATTTTACTTTATGCACCTTTTTGCATATCTATTTAATAATTAATTAGTAATTATTAAATAGCTTTTCCTTTATAGGTTACCCTTTCGAGTTTTAATCTCCTTTTATAAGGATTGATCTTTTGTAATTATTTTTTATCACTTTCATTTCTAAGAATGCATTTGCATAATTTTTAGAGCAAAACCCTTACCTCCTCTTATATTTTTCTTTTGTGACAAGTTTTTTACATGTAGGTGTTCGAAGGCTTTGTGGATTTGTATTGATCAAATCCTTCAAGGGGTTCCAGTTGCATGGGTTGTCTCATCTTGCAACAAGATTGAGGACATTGAATGCTAGTAATCTGCCATCTATAGACAAGGAAAGTAGGATAGAAATGATTGGATAGTCAATGCCTTCCTAACTGATGATGCAAGCGCCGAAATATCAAAAATTGAGTAAGGGATGCAACAATATACATCTTTGACTGCATGTTTGAACTTTCTAACATATATATCTTCAAATTTTCTCCCCAGCAAAGGTAATGAATTTTATCTTCGTGTCTACTAGGGCCGCTTTCAACTATTGTGTCATTCTGTGCATTTGGTATATTTTTTTAGTATGGTTCAAGAACACATTGAAGCATGCATCAAAAGATAGAGTGAAGTCAATATTTGAACAACTTAGGATGATTATGAATGCAATGGGTGAGAATGAGGATACCATGTACAGGCTATTGAATATTTTTTTTGTCGAATTCTCTGATTAACATGATTTCTTAGTATACTTCTAGAGGACATGTTGTAAACAGGATGGTCGTATACATAAGACATTCCACTATCTTATTTTGAATTTTTGTTACATTGAAATTTATCTTCTATTTACTACACTAACTTTGCATGAAATATTGTCCCCTGTTACACACACAAAGAGGTGGGCCAAACTATTTAGAATCTTCCCACATGCAAACTAGGACACAAATGTTGTCATCCAATCTTATCATTGCACATAAAAGACACGATACCTTCGCAACCATCAAAATAAATGTATGTGTCGAATGGAGCATCTATACTTCACCCTAGTTTATAGGATGGAACCATTCTACAAGAAAAAATAGAAGTTATAGGAATTCGATTTCATCAGGAACTACAAGGCGCAAAGTTTGCATAAAAGTATAGATAAGTCATAGACAATTCCTATTGATGATTACATTGCTACCAGGATACTATTTTGTGAAGAGCCAAACTAGAAGCAATTATTATGTTGTCAGATCCTTCGGTGATTAGTTGTATATGTGTGTGATTGTCCTTGGGCCCTACAAAGTAACTCATGCAAGCACACGTTGAATGCTTTAGCTATGATTATGCCTATGATTACTGGCAAGTATACATGGTCTCATAATTTACTCTTATGTGTAATTTGGCTTGCACTTACAATTCATGCATTGATCAAATGCCTCTAACATAACTATTGCAATGTAGGCAATTTATGCACCTAGGACTATTCCACCAACTTATAGACATACAACCCACCACCACAATTGGTTGTGGAGAAAAGTGCCCCTAGAATGACAAATGACCTTGTTTGTACATTTGATGACTGGAAATAATCCATGGCATTGCTAAAGGCTACCACACATATAATGTGACAATCTGACAAACAAGCAAAAATATTCCATGAATGTGTGAACCAATTTTGGAATGATCTTTCCATGTTTGATGTTCTTCCATTCAGTCTTACTCTGAACATTGATCCATCTGCAACTAGCATAGTATGGATGTGTCCATGGTTCAATCCAACCTCACTACCAGTCCCCCTAAAGTGACAACAACAACAAGCCTCTCAGCATGACAATTTGAATCATGACTATTCCTCATTGTTATTCATGTTTCCCACTGAGGGATGCAAGAGGGAGAGGACTAAGAACAACTCCTTACATGTACTTGAAGTCAGCAGTCACCCTGTATCTACTTCACTAAATATTGGTGAGCATGCATTGGCATTTAGTTGTGGGGAATATGCACTATATTTGTTCAAGCTTCGTAGCATCTCATAATTATTTTTATTGTTAATATACACTTTCTCACGAATTAATGTATATAATTGGAAAGTAGGCCCAACATCTATGTCTATAAATTGTTGACGTCGATTGTCATTTTATAATGTGAGTGGCGAAGATGTTATAGAGGTTGGTGACAAGATGAGATATTTAAAAAAATGTAGAATGATCATTAAATAATGTAAGATAAAAAATTTGTTTAGTGGGAAAAAAATTCAAGAATTGAAGATTACAACATAGATATGAAACTTGAATAATTTCAGAAATATGAATATTGATTAATAAACGTGTTCAATAATTTTTAGATTTTACAACTATTAATAATTAATATTCATTATTTAATCAGTTAAAAAAAACTTACTCTCATCTACATTTTCACAATTCAAAGCAACAAATAATTGATTTTACTATTAAAATAAAACCTACACAAGAACTAGGGTTTTGTATGGTTTAATATTAAATTATTCTACTTATTTATTTAAGTATATTTAATTTAATTTAAGTATATAAATTTTGTTTTACTTCTCTAAAGTTAGATTTGATTATTTGAACATTGATTTAACTTCTCTTCATAAATCAAAACTAGCACTTGCACCACTAAGAGGTGCAAGGAGAAGCTGATAGGTAAATAGAAGAAAGACTTAAACTAATTTTAGAATAAGTATACAAGAATAAAAGTATTTACATATCTATTATTATATATTATAATTTCGTACATTTTTATAATGTTTCTCATATATTTTGGCTACTTTGAATTATTATCATCTACTTTGGATCAATTAAGATTAGTCATCTTAAAATTATTTCTTGTATATCAAAGTTAATATTATTTTTTAGTTGAAGTCAAATTAATGATTGAAGAAAAATGTGTACATGAATCTTGTAGAAGAAGAGAAGCATTGACTAATAGTTCATATCAATTGTTACTACTGAAATAAGATAATTTTATAAATTATTAAGAAGAACAATGAAACAAAATAATGAAATGTTTATTACCACAGTGTTGAGCATTGAATAGGTGCCCATGAACCAAATTAAATCCTTGGATTGGTCTTTCACATGCAAAATTAAGTCCACATTTACCTTGCAATTTAACCATAGCTTGTCAATGTTATCTTTTATCATGGAAAATAATGTAATTAAGAAGTTTTTTCAAATCTTGCAACAAGCTTGTATTATTTATTGAATTCAAAAAAAAATATTTGACAATTTTTTCTCCAAAATCTAATTATTAAATAAGTGTGCCATCACATTGGTATAATTTGTTAACAAAATATCAAAGGTGCATTTAGAGGCATGCTATATCAATGGGCTTTTACTTGGCTTTAATTTATTTTTGAACTCTTAATGTATTCATGTTTTGTTCTAATGTAGTGTTGACTTTTGTGTAGCAGAGCATAATTTGGAAACAAATGAGTATTTTTAATAAAGGAGTTTGAATTAGGAGGGAAGATGTGAAATGGAAGCCACCACAAAAGAATTGGATAAATTTGAATTTTGATGGTGTTTCAAAAGGAAATCCTAGAAGAGTAGGAGGAGGAGGAGTGTTTCGCAATGCAAAAGGGCATATCATGGTTGTATATATGGAAACTTATGGATGGAAATCAATATACTATGCTGAAGTGCAAGCATTACTCAGAGGTATCCAGATTGTAGCAGAACTTGGATGGAGCAAATTGGAAATAGAAGGTGACTACATGACTAATGTGAAAGCTCTTAATAACGAGGCTTGTGGGGATTGGAACGAAGATGTTATAATTAAGGATGCTAGAATTTTGTGTGACACTTTTGAAGAATGGAAATGTAGTCACATCTACAAAGAAGGAAAAAAAATAGCAGATATTATGGCTAATATTGGTGTATATCTTCGACCTAATGAGAGCAAACTCTAGACCTAAACTAGCCCCAAGTTATGACTGATCTGGCTAATAAAGAAATGGAAATAACTAACTCATTTCCACTAGTGAGTGTGCCTAAAGCTTCTTTATCAATGCATTATCAAAAATTCTAATAATGCAGATATGTAATTCAAGAAGCTTATTGGCTTCATTCTTATTGTATTATAATGCAAAATGAAAAAAAAAAAAAAGATTAAAGTTTCATGCAAGTGAGTGACAACTATTTAATAAATTTGATTTTAGTAGTAGATAAAATGAAATTACTAAATAAATTTATCAATTATCAATATTATAATACATTAATTTTAACATAAGAATAAACATTTGTAAATGAATTTCATAATTTATTATGGGTAAAATATATCATTCAAATAATTTCTACTATAATTTATAAAATGTCAAAACATATAAATTGGTGTTATAAGACTTATATTGATTCATCCAATTAAAAAGGAGAAAAATAATTTATACATATTATAAAATTAAAAATTTAATATCTATATTTTAGAACGTAATACTTATAATAAAATACCAAATAAAAACAATTATGATTGATCAACTATAGTTCATCTAATCAACATTAATATGAGTAATCTAAAACATGATACAATAGGGGACCATACAATAGTACTTAGCCTATCGACAAGTACTAATAAGTAATTCAATTCATAGTCCTAGAGTATCTCCATAATGTTATATTAAATATCATAGAAAAAAACAAATTAATTTTGTCATCAAATTTATCAGTATCATTTCACTGTTCACCAAAACCACAAAATAGTCATCTCTATGATTAAAGAAAAGTAGTTTTCAAAAATCTAAATCATGATCTTCTTGAGTCAAGAACGCAAATGTAAGTCACAAATACACCACCAAGTTAGCAAATAGAAATATTACATAACTCAAAACACATTATCTTTTTCTAAACATTGAAATACTTATTTTAGATCGATCGATCAATCATAACCAACACAA